>JAVMKO010000003.1:1107042-1154114 GCA_032164245.1 Sternotherus odoratus | reverse complement strand
GTGGAAATCTGGGGCAGCAATGGGGGGGATGGGGACCAAGCCGAGGGACCAGCTCTGGGCTCTGAGAAGGGGGCAGGGGAAGCACTGGGGCTGAGCCTCCTGGGGGTCTTGACCCCCTCCTGGGTAGCGGGGGGCTGTCCTCACGCCTCTCTGGAGAACAGGAACTTGGACCCGTCGTGCACCTGGGGTGGGTCTGTCTCCCCAGCCTGAGTCCGGGGAGTCGGGGCTCTCGTGGTGTCGTCCTCTCCTGTGGCTGGGATCCCCCGGCTCCCTTTGAAGCGGGGTGCTGGATGTGGTTCTCGGGGCTGAGTGCTGGCCGAGGGTGGGTGTGCACCGGGGGACAGGGCTTCTCCGCAGGGTCCACACGAAATCTGGCTGGGACTTGGGCTCTACATTCGAGGTCCAGGAGCTCACAGCTCTGGGGAGCCCCTCAGCCCAGCTGACAGGCTCTGGCATTCTTCTAGTGACGCTGGCACACCGGATCCTGCCAGCTCAGCCTGCCCTGACTCTGAGTGGGGAGGATGGGAAAGGGGAAGGCTGCTCCTTTCCGTCAAAGCGTCTGAGCCCAGGGCCCCTGGCTTGGCTCCTGGAGCTGCTTCCCCACCAGCGGCCAGGGGTTCATTTCACCCAGAACAATCCAAGACACCAGTCCCAATCTGAGTTGACATTCAGAGATCCCCAGGCCAGCAGGGATCAGATCTGCCCTAGATAACTCCCAGAGCAGACCACTTAGAAAAACAGCCAATCTCAACTGACACATGAGTGATGGAGAATCCACCCCGTCCCTCGGGGAATGAATTGTTCCAGTGGTTAATTTTTAATGGGGAGAATAATTAACGCCTGGTTACTCCTGAGGGAATTCTGCGCATGTGCAGCATTCATGTCCCCCCGCAGATTTCTTTGCTTCCCTGCAGAAAAATGACTTTCCGACGGGGAAACTATCACGGAGTCACCCGGGTGATGCTTTTGAACCACTCCCTACGAAACCAGTCAGGATTCTGGGGGAGCCTCCTCTCTCTGAACACACTGTCTCCAGGGCAAGAAACTTGCATGTCTTCTACTTTCTGGGTCTGATCTCAGTGCATTCAGCATCCCCTTCCACACCGTGTGCTTTCCACAGCCACTCTGCCCAGATGGGCTTCTGGGGAAGCAGCCAGCCCTGCACCCCAACTCCCGCAGTCAGACGTGACTCTCAGCCAGCCAGTGAAACAGAAGGTTTATTAGTCGACAGGAACACAGCGTAGGACATAGAAATCAGGGACTTTCAGCCAAGTCCATCGTGTGGGGAGGGGAGCCAGAGCCTGGGCTCTGATCCGCCCACTGAGCCCCAAGCCAGCCGAGACTGACTCACTTCCATCTGCCTGCCCCGCCCTGCCGTTGCTCCTCCTCTGGCCTTTGTCTCGCTTCCTGGAATAAGAGTCTCCTGGTCACATCCCCCTCCTGGGTCTCAAGTGACAAAGTGGCAGCCATAGCATTGGTGGAGGCAGTTGGAGCAACCCCCTCAAAAGTCACACCCCCTTACTCTCACCAGTCAGACATTGGTGCCATACACAGGGAAACCGAGGCACACAACATTCAGACAAACCAGTAAGACTTGCATATAACATTGTGAGGGCGCTGTTCCTGGCGGGACCCAACTGAGAGCACCAAGTCAGACAAATTGCTTCAAACAGAGCAGCTACAGCCCTAGGCTGGGGTTTCTCCACCTCTAAGGCACCAAACCAGCCAAACAGAAAAGACTTTGGTTTCTCCCCACTGGCTAACCACAAGTCACACAAGCAATTCCTTAGACACTCCAGCTTCCCAGTATCACCACCAGCAGCCACCCTGTCCTGGGGACCAATGGTTATGAAAGCCAATCCCCCAAATAAAGAAAACGATTCTCCCGATTCCAAGGGACCAGGCCCCAGACCCGGGTGTGAGGGGGCTGTTCCTGGTGGGATCCAACTGTGAGTGTCAGATCAGGACAGATTGCTTCCAAAGGGCAACTACAGCCCAAAGCTGGGGTTTCTTCACACTAGGCAAACCAAAACCAGCCAAACAGAAAAGACTTTGGTTTCGCCCCACTGGCTAACCACAAGTCACACAAGCAATTCCCTTAGACACTCCAGCTTCCCAGTATCACCACCAGCAGCCACCTGTCCTGGGGATCAATGGTTATGGAAACCAATCCCCCAAATAAAGGAAACGGTTCTCCCCAATTCCAAAGAATCAGGCCCCAGACCCAGGTCAATCTACAAATCAGATCTTACCACAAATCACGCTGTTGCCAATCCTTTAAAATCTAAAATCTAAAGGTTTATTATAAAAGGAAAAAGGTATAGGTGAGGGTTAAGAATGGTTAAAATAAATCAATTACATGTGTAATGGCACATCTTAGTTCAGGCTTGCAGCAAAGCAAAAACTGCAGGTTCAAATCAAGTCTTTGGAAAGCATCTATGCGGAGATGGGTCAGTACCATTGTCCAGAGTTCCTGAGTAGGAAAGTTCCATCCAAAGCTGGAAACAAGGCAGGCTGAAGTCTGGAGGTGAAAGACGAAAATGGAGGGGCTGTAGCAGCTTCATTTATAGTTTTTTTTCCAGGTGCAAACACCTCTTTGTTCCTGCTGTGAAAGTCCAGCCCCATGGAGTCCTGGAGTCACATGGGCAGATCACATGACCATGCGTGACTCATCATTTGCAGGCAGAAGCCATTAGGCACAGGCTGCCTTGTCGTTCTCTGTAGACTTCTTGTCTGGCTTGGGGCATTCAAGCTCCCAGAGTCCATTGTGTCGCTGATTGCTCTCAATGGCCCATCAAGCCCCGAGCAGAGCTGATGCCCAGTATTCTGGAATGTCCCCCTGGCAGCCCAATATTTGGGAAGACAGACAGTCCAGAGCCAATATTCATAACTTCAACTGCCAAATTGATACACACATATGGAATAGATACACACATATGGAATAGATACATACATAAGACACCTGTTATGACCCCCTTCACATAATATTTCGTGCACCCATTGATCTACACGGTACCAAACTATTTCAGTACCGTGACACCAGGTCAATATACAATCAGATCTTACCACAAATCACGATGTTGCCAATCCTTTAGAATCTAAAATCTAAAGGTTTATTATACAAGGAAAAAGGTCTAGGTGAGGGTTAGGAATGGTTAAAAGAAATCAATTACATGCAATGAGGCAAATCTCAGGCTAGCAGCAGAGGTAGAGTAAACTCTAGTTCAAATCAAAGTCTCTGGAGTATAAACATCCCCAGCTGGGATGGGTCCTTTGTTGAAAGCTTCTGTTTGTAGCAAAAGTTCCTCCAGAGAAAGAAGCGGGGAATGAAGACAAGATGGGGGGAGGAGACTGCAGCAGCTTTTTTAGACTTTCCGAGGTGCAAAGAACCTCTTTGTTCCTGCTGTGAAGAGTCCAGCCCCATGGAGTCACAGGGGCAGATCACATGACCATGCATGACTCAGGATGTGTAGGCGGCAGCCATTGCTCACATGCTACATTGCATGTTCTCGGGTGGACTTCTCCTGTGGATTGGAGCTTTCCAAGCTCCCAGAGTCCATTGTGTCGCTGATCGTCCTCAATGGGCCATCAAGCAGGCTAAGCAAAGCTGACGCCCGGTGTCCTGGAATGTCCCCCCCAGCAGAGCACAATATTTGGACAGACAGACAGTCCAGAGCCAATATTCATCACTTCAACTACAAAATTGATACACACGTCCCAATGGCCTAGTCATAATCAGCAATCCAGAACCTGGTCGTAGACACCTCATATGACCCCTTTACACAAGATTTGGTGCCACTACAGGACCTTGGTTGCACCAATGATCCAGATGATCCCAGCCTATTTCAGTAACATGACAATGACCTCCCAGTTGGACAGCGAACCGTTGATAATTACTCCTGAAGTGTGGTCTTTCACCCAGTTGGGCACCCACCGTATGGTAATTCCATCCAGACAGCATTTCCCTGGTTTGCTTCTGAGAATGTCAAGTGGGAATGTATCAAAAGCCTTTCAAAAATCAAGACCTATCACATCTACCGCTTCCCCATTTACGAGGCCAATGACTGTATCAAAGAAGGAAAGTAGGATGGTTTGGCAGGATTTGTTCTTGATTCATCCATGCTGACTGTTCCTTTCAACCCTCTTCTCCACTAGGTGCTCACAAACTGATTGATGAACACTTTCTTCCAGTGTCTTGCCAGATACTGAAGTTAGGCTGCCTGGTCTGTAATTCCCTGGCTCCTCCTCGTTCCCTTTGGAAAGCCTGTCCTGTGTTTGCCCCTCTCCAGTCCTCTGGGACCTCACCCGTCCTCCAGGGATTCTCAAAGAAAATTGTTACGGGTCCCAATGCCATTTCCACCAGTTCCTTTGTACCCCAGGTCGAGTTTCATCAGGCCTTGCCGCCTTGAACACGTCTAACTTATCGAACTCGTCTTCAGCTGTTCTTTCCCTGGTTCAGCTGGTCTCCCTTCCCCTCGGGGTTCATATTAGTTGTGTGGAGCTTCTGGTCACCATTTACCTCTAAGTGATGACTGAAGCAGAGTAGATCTCATCCAGCTCAGCCTTCGATGGTGCCAGTTGTTAACTCTCCTTCCTCTTAATGTATCTATGGACACCCCCCCTGCTCACTGCTTGTGTGTCCCTTGCTAGGTGTAACCTGCAGCCTTCGCCCAGCCCGGTCTCTTGTGCTCCTCTTAGCAATTCCTCCCTCTCTCCACTTCTGTAGGATTCCCACACACCTGCAGCAGCCTGTGGTTTCACCATACTTGTGCCAGGGGGGTGGCATCCTTTTGGCCGCAGGGGGTGCCCCCCGTTACCATCCCAGTAGACAGACGGAGTCTGAGGCACGGAGTGGGAGAAACCTGCCCGAGGCCACCCAGCGCCAGGCTTGGACCCCGGATTGGGGGATGGTCCTGCTTTGAGCAGCGGGTTGGACTAGAACCGCCTGAGGATGATTCTGTGATTCTGGTTCCCAGCCGGCTGCGGAGGCCGCTGGCGCTTGCTGCTGTCAGTGCATGGTCCTTGCATGGCACTAGGGGGCATCGCTCGTCTGCATGGGACTGATCGTTAACACCTCCGGTTACGTGATTACGGGGTGGAGGGCGGGGGCTGCTCTGGAGAGGGGGCGGGGGCAGAATCTTTGCATTGGTGCAGTGAGGCAGCGTGCCAGCAGGGGGCACTGCACTGCCGGCCTTAGGGACAGGCACTCCAGTCTCTCTGGGCCTGGGGTTTAGCAAGTGCCCCAGCTCTGTGCTCCCTTCGGGGGGGGGGGGGGTCGTCCTCCCCCCGGCTCACAGCTCAGGGCATCACTTGGCCGCTGTCCCGGGGGGAGACACAGCCGCCAGCCTTGGCCCGACAGTGCCCCTCCCCCAATGCATGACATCAGCTGCAGGGGGCCGCTCTGCCACAGGAAGCCAGGCCTGAATGGGGAGGGAGTACCCAGACGAAGGGTACTGAATAAGGAGGGAGTACCCCTACCCCCACACTGCACCCCTTCCCCATACTGTACCCCTACCCCCGCACTGCACACCTGTCCATGCTGTACCCCTACCCCCGCACTGCACCCCTTCCCCATGCTGTACCCCTACCCCCGCACTGCACCCCTTCCCCATGCTGTACCCCTACCTCCCACTGCACCCCTTCCCATTGCTGTACCCCTACCCCACACTGCACCCCTTCCCATTCCTGTACCCCTACCCCCCACTGCACCCCTTCCCATTGCTGTACCCCTACCCCACACTGCACCCCTTCCCATTCCTGTACCCCTACCCCCGCACTGCACCCCTTCCCCATGCTGTACCCCTACCTCCCACTGCACCCCTTCCCATTGCTGTACCCCTACCCCACACTGCACCCCTTCCCATTCCTGTACCCCTACCCCCACACTGCACCCCTTCCCCATACTGTACCCCTACCCCCGCACTGCACCCCTTCCCCATGCTGTACCCCTACCCCCGCACTGCACCCCTTCCCCATGCTGTACCCCTACCTCCCACTGCACCCCTTCCCCATGCTGTACCCCTACCCCCGCACTGCACCCCTTCCCCATACTGTACCCCTACCCCCGCACTGCACCCCTTCCCATTGCTGTACCCCTACCCCCGCACTGCACCCCTTCCCCATGCTGTACCCCTACCCCCGCACTGCAACCCTTCCCATGCTGTACCCCTACCCCACACTGCACCCCTTCCCCATACTGTACTCCTACCCCCGCACTGCAACCCTTCCCATGCTGTACCCCTACCCCCACACTGCACCCCTTCCCCATGCTGTACCCCTACCCCCGCACTGCAACCCTTCCCATTGCTGTACCCCTACCCCCGCACTGCACCCCTTCCCCATGCTGTACCCCTACCCCCGCACTGCACCCCTTCCCCATGCTGTACCCCTACCTCCCACTGCACCCCTTCCCCATGCTGTACCCCTACCCCCGCACTGCACCCCTTCCCCATACTGTACCCCTACCCCCGCACTGCACCCCTTCCCATTGCTGTACCCCTACCCCCGCACTGCTACCCTTCCCATGCTGTACCCCTATCCCCTCACTGCACCCCTTCCCATGCTGTACCCCTACCCCCACACTGCACCCCTTCCCCATGCTGTACCCCTACCCCCGCACTGCACCCCTTCCCATGCTGTACCCCTATCCCCGCACTGCACCCCTTCCCCATGCTGTACCCCTACCCCCCACTGCACCCCTTCCCATGCTGTACCTCTATCCCCACACTGCACCCCTTCCCCATGCTGTACCCCTACCCCCACACTGCACCCCTTCCCCATGCTGTACCCCTACCCCCACACTGCAACCCTTCCCATGCTGTACCCCTACCCCCACACTGCAACCCTTCCCATGCTGTACCCCTGCCCCCGCACTGCACCCCTTCCCCATGCTGTACCCCTACCCCCTACTGCACCCCTTCCCCATACTGTACCCCTACCCCCGCACTGCAACCCTTCCCATGCTGTACCCCTACCCCCACACTGCACCACTTCCCCATACTGTACCCCTACCCCCGCACTGCAACCCTTCCCATGCTGTACCCCTACCCCCACACTGCACCCCTTCCCCATACTGTACCCCTACCCCCGCGCTGTACCCCTACCCCCACACTGCACCCCTTCCCCATACTGTACCCCTACCCCCGCACTGCAACCCTTCCCATGCTGTACCCCTACCCCCGCACTGCAACCCTTCCCATGCTGTACCCCTACCCCCGCATTGCACCCCTTCCCATGCTGTACCCCTACCCCCACACTGCACCCCTTCCCCATGCTGTACCCCTACCCCCACACTGCACCCCTTCCCCATACTGTACCCCTACCCCCGCACTGCAACCCTTCCCATGCTGTACCCCTACCCCCGCACTGCACCCCTTCCCCATACTGTACCCCTACCCCCGCACTGCACCCCTTCCCCATGCTGTACCCCTACCCCCGCACTGCACCCCTTCCCCATGCTGTACCCCTATCCCCTCACTGCACCCCTTCCATGCTGTACCCCTATCCCCACACTGCACCCCTTCCCATGCTGTACCCCTATCCCCGCACTGCACCCCTTCCCCATGCTGTACCCCTACCCCCACTGCACCCCTTCCCATGCTGTACCCCTATCCCCACACTGCACCCCTTCCCCATGCTGTACCCCTACCCCCACACTGCAACCCTTCCCATGCTGTACCCCTACCCCCACACTGCAACCCTTCCCATGCTGTACCCCTGCCCCCGCACTGCACCCCTTCCCCATGCTGTACCCCTACCCCCTACTGCACCCCTTCCCCATACTGTACCCCTACCCCCGCACTGCAACCCTTCCCATGCTGTACCCCTACCCCCACACTGCACCACTTCCCCATACTGTACCCCTACCCCCGCACTGCAACCCTTCCCATGCTGTACCCCTACCCCCACACTGCACCCCTTCCCCATACTGTACCCCTACCCCCGCGCTGTACCCCTACCCCCACACTGCACCCCTTCCCCATACTGTACCCCTACCCCCGCACTGCAACCCTTCCCATGCTGTACCCCTACCCCCGCACTGCAACCCTTCCCATGCTGTACCCCTACCCCCACACTGCACCCCTTCCCCATGCTGTACCCCTACCCCCACACTGCACCCCTTCCCCATACTGTACCCCTACCCCCGCACTGCAACCCTTCCCATGCTGTTCCCCTACCCCCGCACTGCAACCCTTCCCATGCTGTTCCCCTACCCCCACACTGCACCCCTTCCCCATACTGTACCCCTACCCCCGCACTGCACCCCTTCCCCATACTGTACCCCTACCCCCGCACTGCACCCCTTCCCCATGCTGTACCCCTACCCCCGCACTGCACCCCTTCCCCATGCTGTACCCCTACCTCCCACTGCACCCCTTCCCCATGCTGTAACACTACCCCCGCACTGCACCCCTTCCCCATACTGTACCCCTACCCCCGCACTGCACACCTTCCCATTGCTGTACCCCTACCCCCGCACTGCACCCCTTCCCATTGCTGTACCCCTACCCCCGCACTGCACCCCTTCCCCATGCTGTACCCCTACCCCCACACTGCACCCCTTCCCCATACTGTACCCCTACCCCCGCACTGCAACCCTTCCCATGCTGTACCCCTACCCCCACACTGCACCCCTTCCCCATGCTGTACCCCTACCCCCGCACTGCAACCCTTCCCATGCTGTACCCCTACCCCCACACTGCACCCCTTCCCATTGCTGTACCCCTACCCCCGCACTGCACCCCTTCCCCATACTGTACCCCTACCCCCGCACTGCACCCCTTCCCCATGCTGTACCCCTACCCCCGCACTGCACCCCTTCCCCATGCTGTACCCCTACCTCCCACTGCACCCCTTCCCCATGCTGTACCCCTATCCCCGCACTGCACCCCTTCCCATGCTGTACCCCTATCCCCGCACTGCACCCCTTCCCATGCTGTACCCCTACCCCCCACTGCACCCCTTCCCATGCTGTACCCCTACCCCCACACTGCACCCCTTCCCCATGCTGTACCCCTACCCCCACACTGCAACCCTTCCCATGCTGTACCCCTACCCCCGCACTGCACCCCTTCCCCATGCTGTACCCCTACCCCCTACTGCACCCCTTCCCCATACTGTACCCCTACCCCCGCACTGCAACCCTTCCCATGCTGTACCCCTACCCCCACACTGCACCACTTCCCCATACTGTACCCCTACCCCCGCACTGCAACCCTTCCCATGCTGTACCCCTACCCCCACACTGCACTCCTTCCCCATACTGTACCCCTACCCCCACGCTGTACCCCTACCCCCACACTGCACCCCTTCCCCATACTGTACCCCTACCCCCGCACTGCAACCCTTCCCATGCTGTACCCCTACCCCCGCACTGCAACCCTTCCCATGCTGTACCCCTACCCCCACACTGCACCCCTTCCCCATGCTGTACCCCTACCCCCACACTGCACCCCTTCCCCATGCTGTACCCCTACCCCCGCACTGCACCCCTTCCCCATGCTGTACCCCTACCCCCGCACTGCACCCCTTCCCCATACTGTACCCCTACCCCCGCACTGCACACCTTCCCATTGCTGTACCCCTACCCCCGCACTGCACCCCTTCCCATTGCTGTACCCCTACCCCCGCACTGCACCCCTTCCCATGCTGTACCCCTACCCCCACACTGCACCCCTTCCCCATACTGTACCCCTACCCCCGCACTGCAACCCTTCCCATGCTGTACCCCTACCCCCACACTGCACCCCTTCCCCATGCTGTACCCCTACCCCCGCACTGCAACCCTTCCCATGCTGTACCCCTACCCCCACACTGCACCCCTACCCATTGTTGTACCCCTACCCCCGCACTGCACCCCTTCCCCATACTGTACCCCTACCCCCGCACTGCACCCCTTCCCCATGCTGTACCCCTACCTCCCACTGCACCCCTTCCCCATGCTGTACCCCTACCCCCGCACTGCACCCCTTCCCCATACTGTACCCCTACCCCCACACTGCACACCTTCCCATTGCTGTACCCCTACCCCCGCACTGCACCCCTTCCCATTGCTGTACCCCTACCCCCGCACTGCACCCCTTCCCCATGCTGTACCCCTACCCCCGCACTGCAACCCTTCCCATGCTGTACCCCTATCCCCGCACTGCAACCCTTCCCATGCTGTACCCCTACCCCCACACTGCACCCCTTCCCCATGCTGTACCCCTACCCCCGCACTGCACCCCTTCCCATGCTGTACCCCTATCCCCACACTGCACCCCTTCCCATGCTGTACCCCTATCCCCGCACTGCACCCCTTCCCATGCTGTACCCCTATCCCCACACTGCACCCCTTCCCCATGCTGTACCCCTACCCCCACACTGCACCCCTTCCCCATGCTGTACCCCTACCCCCACACTGCAACCCTTCCCATGCTGTACCCCTACCCCCGCACTGCACCCCTTCCCCATGCTGTACCCCTACCCCCTACTGCACCCCTTCCCCATACTGTACCCCTACCCCCACACTGCAACCCTTCCCATGCTGTACCCCTACCCCCACACTGCACCACTTCCCCATACTGTACCCCTACCCCCGCACTGCAACCCTTCCCATGCTGTACCCCTACCCCCACACTGCACCCCTTCCCCATACTGTACCCCTACCCCCGCGCTGTACCCCTACCCCCACACAGCACCCCTTCCCCATACTGTACCCCTACCCCCGCACTGCAACCCTTCCCATGCTGTACCCCTACCCCCGCACTGCACCCCTTCCCATGCTGTACCCCTACCCCCGCACTGCACCCCTTCCCATGCTGTACCCATACCCCCGCACTGCACCCCTTCCCATGCTGTACCCCTACCCCCGCACTGCACCCCTTCCCCATGCTGTACCCCTACCCCCCACTGCACCCCTTCCCCATACTGTACCCCTACCCCCCCACTGCAACCCTTCCCATTCTGTACCCCTACCCCCACACTGCAACCCTTCCCATGCTGTACCCCTACCCCCACACTGCACCCCATCCTCATGCTGTACCCCTACCCTCCCACTGCACCCCTTCCCATGCTGTACCCCTACCCCACACTGCACCCCTTCCCCATGCTGTACCCCTACCCCCACACTGCACCCCATCCCCATGCTGTACCCCTACCCCCACACTGCACCCCATCCTCATGCTGTACCCCTACCCCCACACTGCACCCCTTCCCATGCTGTACCCCTACCCCCACTGCACCCCTTCCCATGCTGTACCCCTATCCCCACACTGCACCCCTTCCCCATGCTGTACCCCTACCCCCACACTGCAACCCTTCCCATGCTGTACCCCTACCCCCACACTGCAACCCTTCCCATGCTGTACCCCTGCCCCCGCACTGCACCCCTTCCCCATGCTGTACCCCTACCCCCTACTGCACCCCTTCCCCATACTGTACCCCTACCCCCGCACTGCAACCCTTCCCATGCTGTACCCCTACCCCCACACTGCACCACTTCCCCATACTGTACCCCTACCCCCGCACTGCAACCCTTCCCATGCTGTACCCCTACCCCCACACTGCACCCCTTCCCCATACTGTACCCCTACCCCCGCGCTGTACCCCTACCCCCACACTGCACCCCTTCCCCATACTGTACCCCTACCCCCGCACTGCAACCCTTCCCATGCTGTACCCCTACCCCCGCACTGCAACCCTTCCCATGCTGTACCCCTACCCCCACACTGCACCCCTTCCCCATGCTGTACCCCTACCCCCACACTGCACCCCTTCCCCATACTGTACCCCTACCCCCGCACTGCAACCCTTCCCATGCTGTTCCCCTACCCCCGCACTGCAACCCTTCCCATGCTGTTCCCCTACCCCCACACTGCACCCCTTCCCCATACTGTACCCCTACCCCCGCACTGCACCCCTTCCCCATACTGTACCCCTACCCCCGCACTGCACCCCTTCCCCATGCTGTACCCCTACCCCCGCACTGCACCCCTTCCCCATGCTGTACCCCTACCTCCCACTGCACCCCTTCCCCATGCTGTAACACTACCCCCGCACTGCACCCCTTCCCCATACTGTACCCCTACCCCCGCACTGCACACCTTCCCATTGCTGTACCCCTACCCCCGCACTGCACCCCTTCCCCATGCTGTACCCCTACCCCCACACTGCACCCCTTCCCCATACTGTACCCCTACCCCCGCACTGCAACCCTTCCCATGCTGTACCCCTACCCCCACACTGCACCCCTTCCCCATGCTGTACCCCTACCCCCGCACTGCAACCCTTCCCATGCTGTACCCCTACCCCCACACTGCACCCCTTCCCATTGCTGTACCCCTACCCCCGCACTGCACCCCTTCCCCATACTGTACCCCTACCCCCGCACTGCACCCCTTCCCCATGCTGTACCCCTACCCCCGCACTGCACCCCTTCCCCATGCTGTACCCCTACCTCCCACTGCACCCCTTCCCCATGCTGTACCCCTATCCCCGCACTGCACCCCTTCCCATGCTGTACCCCTATCCCCGCACTGCACCCCTTCCCATGCTGTACCCCTACCCCCCACTGCACCCCTTCCCATGCTGTACCCCTACCCCCACACTGCACCCCTTCCCCATGCTGTACCCCTACCCCCACACTGCAACCCTTCCCATGCTGTACCCCTACCCCCGCACTGCACCCCTTCCCCATGCTGTACCCCTACCCCCTACTGCACCCCTTCCCCATACTGTACCCCTACCCCCGCACTGCAACCCTTCCCATGCTGTACCCCTACCCCCACACTGCACCACTTCCCCATACTGTACCCCTACCCCCGCACTGCAACCCTTCCCATGCTGTACCCATACCCCCACACTGCACTCCTTCCCCATACTGTACCCCTACCCCCACGCTGTACCCCTACCCCCACACTGCACCCCTTCCCCATACTGTACCCCTACCCCCGCACTGCAACCCTTCCCATGCTGTACCCCTACCCCCGCACTGCAACCCTTCCCATGCTGTACCCCTACCCCCACACTGCACCCCTTCCCCATGCTGTACCCCTACCCCCACACTGCACCCCTTCCCCATGCTGTACCCCTACCCCCGCACTGCACCCCTTCCCCATGCTGTACCCCTACCCCCGCACTGCACCCCTTCCCCATACTGTACCCCTACCCCCGCACTGCACACCTTCCCATTGCTGTACCCCTACCCCCGCACTGCACCCCTTCCCATTGCTGTACCCCTACCCCCGCACTGCACCCCTTCCCATGCTGTACCCCTACCCCCACACTGCACCCCTTCCCCATACTGTACCCCTACCCCCGCACTGCAACCCTTCCCATGCTGTACCCCTACCCCCACACTGCACCCCTTCCCCATGCTGTACCCCTACCCCCGCACTGCAACCCTTCCCATGCTGTACCCCTACCCCCACACTGCACCCCTACCCATTGTTGTACCCCTACCCCCGCACTGCACCCCTTCCCCATACTGTACCCCTACCCCCGCACTGCACCCCTTCCCCATGCTGTACCCCTACCTCCCACTGCACCCCTTCCCCATGCTGTACCCCTACCCCCGCACTGCACCCCTTCCCCATACTGTACCCCTACCCCCACACTGCACACCTTCCCATTGCTGTACCCCTACCCCCGCACTGCACCCCTTCCCATTGCTGTACCCCTACCCCCGCACTGCACCCCTTCCCCATGCTGTACCCCTATCCCCGCACTGCAACCCTTCCCATGCTGTACCCCTACCCCCACACTGCACCCCTTCCCCATGCTGTACCCCTACCCCCGCACTGCACCCCTTCCCATGCTGTACCCCTATCCCCACACTGCACCCCTTCCCATGCTGTACCCCTATCCCCGCACTGCACCCCTTCCCATGCTGTACCCCTATCCCCACACTGCACCCCTTCCCCATGCTGTACCCCTACCCCCACACTGCACCCCTTCCCCATGCTGTACCCCTACCCCCACACTGCAACCCTTCCCATGCTGTACCCCTACCCCCGCACTGCACCCCTTCCCCATGCTGTACCCCTACCCCCTACTGCACCCCTTCCCCATACTGTACCCCTACCCCCACACTGCAACCCTTCCCATGCTGTACCCCTACCCCCACACTGCACCACTTCCCCATACTGTACCCCTACCCCCGCACTGCAACCCTTCCCATGCTGTACCCCTACCCCCACACTGCACCCCTTCCCCATACTGTACCCCTACCCCCGCGCTGTACCCCTACCCCCACACAGCACCCCTTCCCCATACTGTACCCCTACCCCCGCACTGCAACCCTTCCCATGCTGTACCCCTACCCCCGCACTGCACCCCTTCCCATGCTGTACCCCTACCCCCGCACTGCACCCCTTCCCATGCTGTACCCATACCCCCGCACTGCACCCCTTCCCATGCTGTACCCCTACCCCCGCACTGCACCCCTTCCCCATGCTGTACCCCTACCCCCCACTGCACCCCTTCCCCATACTGTACCCCTACCCCCCCACTGCAACCCTTCCCATTCTGTACCCCTACCCCCACACTGCAACCCTTCCCATGCTGTACCCCTACCCCCACACTGCACCCCATCCTCATGCTGTACCCCTACCCTCCCACTGCACCCCTTCCCATGCTGTACCCCTACCCCACACTGCACCCCTTCCCCATGCTGTACCCCTACCCCCACACTGCACCCCATCCCCATGCTGTACCCCTACCCCCACACTGCACCCCATCCTCATGCTGTACCCCTACCCCCACACTGCACCCCTTCCCATGCTGTACCCCTACCCCCCACTGCACCCCTTCCCCATACTGTACCCCTACCCCCCCACTGCACCCCTTCCCATTCTGTACCCCTACCCCCGCACTGCAACCCTTCCCATGCTGTACCCCTACCCCCACACTGCACCCCATCCTCATGCTGTACCCCTACCCCCCCACTGCACCCCTTCCCATGCTGTACCCCTACCCACCCACTGCACCCCATCCTCATTCTGTACCCCTACCCCACACTGCACCCCTTCCCCATGCTGTACCCCTACCCCCACACTGCACCCCATCCCCATGCTGTACCCCTACCCCCACACTGCACCCCATCCCCATGCTGTACCCCTACCCCCACACTGCACCCCTTCCCATGCTGTACCCCTACCCACACACTGCACCCCATCCTCATGCTGTACCCCTACCCCCACACTGCACCCCTTCCCATGCTGTACCGCTACCCCCACACTGCACCCCTTCCCCATACTGTACCCTCTATCCCCACACTGCACCCCTTCCCCATACTGTACCCTCTATCCCCACACTGCACCCCTTTCCATGCTGTACCCCTACCTCCGCACTGCACCCCT
Source organism: Sternotherus odoratus (assembly GCA_032164245.1). Classification (NCBI taxonomy): domain Eukaryota; kingdom Metazoa; phylum Chordata; order Testudines; family Kinosternidae; genus Sternotherus; species Sternotherus odoratus. The sequence goes on along the minus strand of JAVMKO010000003.1, from coordinate 1,138,776 downwards.
TCCTATGCTCTACCCCTACCCTGCACTGCACCCCTTCCCATGCTGTACCCTCTGCCCCAAACTGCACCCCTTTCTATACTGTACCCCTACCCCCACACTGCACCCCATCCTCATGCTGTACCCCTACCCCCACACTGCACCCCTTCCCCATGCTGTACCCTGTATCCCCACACTGCATCCCTTCCCCATGCTGTACACCTGCACTGCACCCCATCCCCATGCTGTATCCCCTACCCCCCACACTGCACCCCTTCCTCATGCTGTACCCTCTTCCCTCACACTGCACCTCTTCCCCATGTTGTCATGGGGCTCGGGCAACGCAGGGAGAAGGCAGGGCCGACCGAGGGCAACGTAGGGATGGGGCAGGGCAGGGGCCGGCCCCCGTGCTCGGGCCGCGTACAGGTGAGGCTGGGGGTGGGCTCAGGCCCCGCCCAGGGAGCTCTGCTCTAGCCATGCGGCAGGCGCTCATGGGTCTCTCTTTTCTCCCTCCACTAGAGTGTAAAGTTGAGGGGCGTGGAGCGCACCCCCTACCTGGGGGACGTGGCTGTGGTGGTGCATGCTGGGAAAAAGGAGACGGGGACTCCACTGGCAGACACACCCACCCGACCTGCCACTCGACACGGGGGCATGAGGGACCTTCACGAGTCCGGCTTCAGCCTATCGGGTAAGAGCGGGGCCGGAGCGTGTGCTGGGGAGAGCGCCGCCCCCTTTCTGAGCCGGGGGGGCTGGCTGGCGAGAGCAGGGCAGGGGACCTGGGCCTCTCGCTCCAGGTCTGGCTGCTGCGTCTACCAGCAGAGGGAGGCCCCATGTCGATATCCCGGCGTTCCGTGGCCATGCTCTCAGCCCTGGGGGGATCTCTCAGGCTGGGGACAGGCGTCAGGCCCTGCCCCAATCCAGGCTGCCCCGCCAGGCTCTCCCCACCAGCCCCCCTCCCTGTTCTACCAGCCCACAAGTGGCGTGTGGCCGAGCCGCTCCCTGCTGCCCCCTCTGCCCAGCTCACTGCCTGGCCAGACACAGTGCCGCCTGCTCCCTCCACACACTGCGAGCGCCACTGGAGGCCATGCAGACATCAGCCCTGCTGCACAGATGGGGAAACTGAGGCAGCATGTTCATTTGTACTGTGGGAATGCCCATGGGTCCCAACCAGGACCTGTGGCCCCTCTCCCGGGCACTGCAGAGCTCCTGGGCAGTGTCTGAGGTCAGCCCTCCTGTTCTTGGCAGTCTTGGCTCCCAGCCTGGCAGTGCTGCTCTTCCTGCGTGCTGCCCGTTCCGTGCCCGTGGTCCCGTCCTGGCAGAGGCTGGCAGGCCTGGGTTGGCGGGAGTTTCCGTGGATTGTGTGGCTGAATCTCAGCAAAGCGAGCCCTGGGCAATCAACTGGGGTCTTGGCCGTTGTTCCAGACATTTGACAAGTCCGGCCCCCTCCAGCGGAGATGAATCCCCCTTCCCCCCCCCGTGGTCGAGCAGCTAGGTGCAGTGTTGCCAGTGTTGTCGTTGGTTGGAAATTGAAGCATGAGTACAGAGTGTGAGAAAATCCTCGGGCCTGGAGAAGTAGGATGGGTTTGAAACGTGAACAAAGACTCACTTCCTCGCTCCGCGGCTGGTTTTCTGACGTGTCGGCCGACCGTAGAATTGAACATTTGGAAGCGAGGTCGGACTGAGCTCTCCCCGGACAGCGGGTGATGAGCCGGGAGGGGGGGGAGAGCTTCTGGACCGGGCTGTGTTTACACGATCTCACCTGCTCTGCCACAGACAGAGCCGTGCTGCCCCAGTGTTCAGCTTTGCCTGGCGTGGGGGTCATGGAAAGTGGTTTCCCTTGTTGTCTGAGCCGTCCTTAGCCTGACTGAATGAAGGGTCACCCTCAGGGCTGAGCCCGGCACCCCCAGGCTTGGCAGGTCAGCGCCCCGGGTTTGCCACATCAGTGTGAAAGTAACAAACTTCCCTGAGCCCTGGCTCCTCTTAGACTACAAATGAGGCCAAAAGAAATTTGATGAGGTTCAACAAGGACAAGTGCAGAGTCCTGCACTTAGGACAGAAGAATCCCATGCACTGCTCCAGACTAGGGACCGAATGTCTAGGCAGCAGTTCTGCAGAAAAGGACCTAGGGGTTACAGTGCATGAGAAGCTGGATATGAGTCACCAGTGTATCCTTGTTGCCAAGAAGGCTAATGGCATTTTGGGCTGTATAAGTAGGGGCATTGCCAGCAGATCGAGGGACGTGATTGTTCCCCTCTATTCGACATTGGTGAGGCCTCATCTGGAGTACTGTGTCCAGTTTTGGGGCCCACACTACAAGAAGGATGTGGAGAAATTGTAGAGTCCAGAGGAAGGCAACAAAAATGATTAGGTGCCTGGAGCGCATGACTTATGAGGAGAGGCTGAGAGAACTGGGATTGTTTAGTCTACAGAAGAGAAAACTGAGGGAAGATTTGATAGCTGCTTTCAACTACCTGAAAGGGGTTTCTAAAGAGGATGGATCTAGACTGTTCTCCGTGGTAGCAGATGACAGAACAAGGAGTAATGGTCTCAAGTTGCAGTGGGGGAGTGTGACGGTGCTGTTCCTGGTGGGATCCAACTGTGAGTGTCAGATCAGGACAGATTGCTTCCAAAGGGGAAACTACAGCCCAAAGCTGGGGTTTTTCCACACTAAGGTAAATCAAACCAGCCAAACAGAAAAGACTTTGGTTTCACCCCACTGGCTAACCACAAGTCACACAAGCAATTCCCTTAGACACTCCAGCTTCCCAGTATCACCACCAGCAGCCACCTGTCCTGGGGATCAATGGTTATGAAAACCAATCCCCCAAATAAAGAAAATGGTTCTCCCCAATTCCAAAGAATCAGGCCCCAGACCCAGGTCAATATACAAATCAGATCTTCCCACAAATCACGCTGTTGCCAACCCGTTAGAATCTAAAATCTAAAGGTTTATTATACAAGGAAAAAGGTCTAGGTGAGGGTTAAGAATGGTTAAAAGAAATCAATTACATGCAGTAATGGCACATCTCTTGGTTCAGGCTTGCAGCAAAGGTAGAATAAACTGCAGGTTCAAATCAAAGTCTTTAGAAAGCATCCCATTTGGGGGATGGGTCAGGACCTTAGTTCAGAGTTCACCTGTGTAGCAAAGTCCATTCAGAGCTGGAAGCAAGACAGGCTGGAGGTAAAGATGAAAAATGGCGGGCTGTAGCAGCTTCCTTTATAGTTTTTTCTCTTCCTGCTGTGAAAAGTTCTGGAGCCACATGGGCAGATCACATGACCATGCATGACTCTCATTTGCAGGCAGCAGCCATTATGCCCAGGCTTTCTCTCGTAGACTTTTTGTCTGGATTGGAGCATTCCAAGCTCCCAGAGTCCATTGTGTTGCTGATAGTCCCTTAATGGGCCATCAGGCAGCCCAAGCCAAGCTGACGCCCAGTATTGAGGAATCTTCTTCCCCAGCAGAGCACAATATTTGGAAAGACAGACAGTCCAGAGCCAATATTCTAGCTCTAACTACACAATTGATACACACACATCACTGGCATATTCATAATCAGCCATTCATAACCGGGTTGTAGGCACCCATTATGACCCCCTGTACATAAGATTTGGTGCCACTATAGGACCCTGGTTGCAGCAATGATTTATAGGGTCCCAAATTATTTCAGTAACGTGACAGGGAGGTTTAGGTTGGATATTAGGAAAAACTATTTCCCTAGGACGGTGGTGAAGCTCTGGAATGGGTTACCTAGGGAGGTGGTGGAATCTCCTTCCTTAGAGATTTTTAAGGTCAGGCTTGACAAAGCCCTGGCTGGGATGATTTAGTTGGGGTTGGTCCTGCTTTGAGCAGGGGGTTGGACTAGATACCTCCTGAGGTCTCTTCCAACCCTGAGAATCTAGGATTCTAACCCCTGGTCACCCTCAGCGGAACTGCACTTGCTCAGAAAGGGGTCTGGACGGCAGCTCCCAGTGGAGGGGGTAGGAGGGCAGGGGCGAGACCGGGGCTTTGCTCGGTGGTGTGGGCTGTGCCTAAGAGTCACAGGCACTATTTGACTGCTCCTCTCTCCTGTTTAAAAACAGCCGATTAGGCTTCACTGAGAGTCCCGTTTGTTTTGTTCAGTGGTCACTAGAGCTGAAATCACTGACAATCAGGTCTAGTGGTTAGACCTGCTGCAGGACAGCATGTCTGTGAAAGGGACAGCCCAGCCTGCACTCCTTGTGAGGTTCCCCCACTGCGAGCCGGGTGGAACCTCAGGAGTCCGACTCACAGAGGTCCGAGTGGCGGGTGGCAGCAGACGGGGACGGCATAGGGCCATCGGCAGGGAATGGTGGCATGACAAACCAGCCGGAGCGAGTGCGAACAGCTGGGGGAATGAGCAAGGTGTCTTCTCCCCCGCAATCTCCCAGGGCAAAAGCATCTCTGAACTCTGGGTCTGCCCTGCCCAAGGACAAGGACTCTGAGTGGGCTGCGAGGGAGGAGCACATGAAAGGATTACGGATTAGTGACTTGGTTCCAGAACGCTGGATTTGAGACACAGAAACGTCTATAATTCTATGATAATATACATTTCCGAGTAGGCCTTTTTTTTATATAAACACATTATTTGCCAAAGTCATTCTCTCCCGTTGTTAGTCTCAAGAGACGTTATCTTGGAGAGTTTCTGTACTAAACGTTTAAATTATATTATAATTATTTTTTACATAACATAAGAATGGCCATATTGGGTCAGACCTATGAATCATAGAATATCAGAGTTGGAAGGGACCTCAGGAGGTATCTAGTCCAACCCCCTGCTCAAAGCAGGACCGACCCCAACTAAATCATCCCATCCAGGGCTTGTCAAGGCAGGCCTTAAAAACCTCTAAGGAAGATGATTCTACCACCTCCCTAGGGAACCCATTCCAATGCTTCACCACCCTCCTAGGGAAAAGGTTTTTCCTATTACCCAACCTAAACCTCCCCCACTGCAACTTGAGACCATTACTCCTTGTTCTGTCATCTGCTACCACAGAACAGTCTAGATCCATCCTCTTTAGAACCCCCTTTCAGGTAGTTGAAAGCAGCTATCAAATCTCCCCTCAGTCTTCTCTTCTGTAAACTAAACAATCCCAGTTCTCTCAGCCTCTCATAAGTCATGCGCTCCAGGCCCCTAATAATTTTTGTTGCCCTTCTCTGGACTCTTTCCAATTTCTCCACATCTTTCTTGTAGTGTGGGCCCCAAAACTGGACACAGTAAACCAGATGGGGCCTCACCAATGCCAAATAAAGGGGAATGATCACGTCCCTCGATCTGCTGGCAATGCAGCCCAAAATGCCATTAGCCTTCTTGGCAACAAGGGCACACTGCTGACTCATGTCCAGCTTCTCGTCCACTGTAACCCCTAGGTCCTTTTCTGCAGAACTGCTGCCTAGCCATTCGGTCCCTAGTCTGTAGCAGTGCATGGGATTCTTCCATCCTAAGGGCAGGACTCTGCACTTGTCCTTGTTGAACCTCATCACATTTCTTTTGGCCCAGTCCTCTAATTTGTCTAGGTCCCTCTGTATCCTATCCCTACCCTCCTCCCCACCCCCACCTCCACCCCCCCGCCACACCCCCACCCCTTTGTATCCTATCCCTACCCTCCAGTGTATCTACCACTCCTCCCAGTTTAGTGTCATCTGCCAACTTGCTGCGGGTGCAGTCCACACCATCCTCCGGATCATTGATAAAGATATTGAATAAAACTGGCCCCAGGACCGACCCTTGAGGCACTCCACTTGATACCGGCTGCCGACTAGACACGGAGCCATTGATCACTACCCATTGAGCCTGACAATCCAGCCAGCTTTCTATCCACCTTATGGTCCATTCATCCAGCCCATACTTCTTTAACTTGCTGTCAAGAATACCATGGGAGACCATATCAAAAACTTTGCTAAAGTCAAAGAATAACACGTCCACTGCTTTCCCCTCATCCACAGAGCCAGTTATCTCATTGTAGAAGGCAATTAGATTAGTCAGGCATGATCTGCCCTTGGTGAATCCATACTGACTGTTCCTGATCACTTTCCTCTCCTCTAAGTGCTTCAGGATTGATTCCTTGAGGACCTGCTCCATGATTTTTCCAGGGACTGAGGTGAGGCTGACTATGGTCCATCTAGCCCAGTATCCTGTCTACCATCTGTGGCCAATGCCAGGTGCTTCAAAGAGAATTAACAGAAGAAGGCAATTATCAAGTGATCTATCCTTTATTGTCCACTCCCAGTTTCTGGCAAGCAGAGGCTCTCAGATCATGGTGTTGCATCCCTTTCCATCCTGGCTAATAGCCATTGATGGACCTATCCTCCATTAACTTATCTAGTTCTTTTTTGAATGGTGTTAGAGTCTTGGCCTTCACAACATCCTCTGGCAAAGAGTTCCACAGGTTGACTGTGGCATGTAAAGAAATACTTCCTTTTATTTGTTTTAAACCTGCTGCCTATTCATTTTGTTTGGTGCCCCCTAGTTTTTGTGTTATGAGAAGGAGCCTATTCACTGTCTCCACACCAGTCAAGTTTTTATAGACCTCTATCATATCCCCTCTTAGTCGTCTCTTTTCCAAGCTGAAAAGTCCTGACCTTTTTAATCTCCTCCTATGGAAGATGTTCATATTTGTTGTCCTTCTCTGTACCTTTTCCAACTCCAATAGATCTTTTTTGAGATGAGGCAACCAAAACTGTACACGGTATTCAAGATATGGGCATACCATGGATTTATAGAATAAAAGTGCCAGATGAATCAGCAAAGCCAATGCTGACAAACTATGTGAAAAGGTTGCAAAACACCAACCCCTGGACTGCATCGCCATGAGCCAGTCATTGTCCGAGCCGATTGTAAAAGTACTTATCGAGGCTGTACTCAGTCCGACGTGCTGGTGAAATCCAGTGAAAATGAACCCTGCCGTCGTTGTGCTCGGGATCGACGTCCAGGTAACTGGGCTGTACTTCGCGGGACCTCCCTTTTCTAATCCTGCCGCTACACTGGCAGCACTCCAGCTTCCCCGGCGTTCTCAAGATTTGGATCAATTGAACCCTGCTGGCTCAGAGCGCTCCTCAGCGGGTCCCTTTCAGACTCGGGGATGTTGCTCTCCAGGCCCATTGATTTGAAAGTGTTTAGCTGGAGCAGAGGCTGCCCACATCCTCCTTTGTTCTGAAGATAACGGTGTCCCACCCACAACATCATCTGGGATGGATACATCTTCCAGCTTCGCCCTGAACACAGGCACAACCAGCTGGGAAATGTTTCTGCCTTTTACACATTGCTCTTCACAGTTTTACCCTCTAGCTCTGGACCTATGTCTGACCTAGGGATTTCCTTACTCCTAATACAATTACAAGATGCCTTCTTATTATCTTTAACCCTGTTGACTATTGATATTTCGTTGATATCTTTGGCTTCTCTTATCAGTCACCTACAATGTTGAACGTGTAATTTAGTTTTCCTTTTCCCACCCTTTAGAAATAGGATTTTTTTTTTTTAGTGCCACATCCACATTTCTGGGTGTTTTTTCCCCAGTGTAATTTCTTGGTGGAATAACAGCATTTTGGGGCACCCAGGAGGATGTCCTTGACCATCTCCCTGTTTTCGTTAATACGGCGGGAGAGCTCCCACTCTCCTTGCTGGGTGTGATGGGAGAGGCCCGGCCCCACAGACCTAGTTCCAGGAGCTCCATTGCCGGTTCTGCCCCAGCCTTCCAGACCTGCCCCAGTGGGACTCTGCTCTTAGGAGTATGCCTAGCTCCCAGCATGTGCAGATCTCTGGGCAGCGAGAGGCCCTCGGGAGCTGCCCCAGATTCCCATTCTCTCCCCTTAATGCCTCAAAGGGATTTGGTGCCATGTCAGAGCTGGGACACCAGGAAAGCACGAGCTTGATAACAGCTTCATGTGCCCACTTCAGCGCAGAGCTGTGTACACGTGGGGAAGACTTTGGCAGGGGTGTCGGTACGAGAGAGGTGCTGGCCATGGGGCCCTGGACTGGATGGGCGGGGGCACTGGGGTGGGAGCAGTGCCAGCCCGGGGCCTTGGACTGGATGGGTGGGGGTGTCGGTGTGGGAGCGGTACTGGGCGTAGGCTGTGGACTGGGTGGGCAAGGGTGTCGGTGAGGGAGCGGTGCCAGGTGGGGGCCACAGACTGGGGGGGACAGGGCGTTGGTGTGGGAGCGGTGCCGGGCGGAGGGGTCAGTGTGGGAGCGGTGCCGGGCGGGGGCGTCGGTGTGGGAGCGGTGCCGGGCGGGGGCGTCGGTGAGGGAGCTGTGCCGGGCGGGGGCGTCGGTGAGGGAGCTGTGCCGGGCGGGGGCGTCGGTGTGGGAGCGGTGCCGGGCGGGGGCGTCGGTGAGGGAGCGGTGCCGGGCGGGGGCGTCGGTGTGGGAGCGGTGCCGGGCGGGGGCGTCGGTGTGGGAGCGGTGCCGGGCGGGGGCGTCGGTGTGGGAGCGGTGCCGGGCGGGGGCGTCGGTGTGGGAGCGGGGCCGGGCGGGGGCGTCGGTGAGGGAGGGGGGCCAGGCGGGGGCGTCGGTGTGGGAGCGGGGCCGGGCGGGGGCGTCGGTGTGGGAGCGGGGCCGGGCGGGGGCGTCGGTGAGGGAGCGGGGCCGGGCGGGGGCGTCGGTGAGGGAGCGGGGCCGGGCGGGGGCGTCGGTGAGGGAGCGGGGCCGGGCGGGGGGCGTCGGTGTGGGAGCGGGGCCGGGCGGGGGCGTCGGTGTGGGAGCGGGGCCGGGCGGGGGCGTCGGTGAGGGGGCGGTGCCGGGCGGGGGCGTCGGTGTGGGAGTGGTGTCGGGTGGGGCCCCGGTGGGGATCTTTCCTCTCCCTCCCCACCGCTCTGACCCGCTGCTCCTCCTTGCAGGTTCTCAGATCGATGACCACGTTCCAAAGCGAGCTTCGGCCCGGATTCTCGCTCCCCCCGGAGGCAGGTCTAGCGGCATTTGGTAAAACCAGCGGCCTGTCCCCAAACTAAGGACGCGGCAGCAGCAGCCCCCCACTCCTCCTGCCGGCCCCGCCCCCACGCCAAGCTGCTTCCACGCCCCCCGGGCACCACCAGGACACCGCAGCGCTGTCCAGCACGGCTCCTTGCCAGCCATCCCGCCGGGTGGAGGAGGCTGCTCTCGACGACGACCACTGCAGCTCCTGGCTTTGAGATCACGTTTGCTTTGCAGGCTGCGATGCTGGGCTCCGGGGCCCCGGCCTGCAGCACTAGCCAGCTGCCTGCGGCGTGGGGCCGGGGGGGGCCGGGCCGGGCCGGGCCGGGCGGGCGGGGGGAGGGTGGGCTGGCGGCCTCTACATTCCCTTTTCTGTTTGCACGTTGGGTTTGGATCAGTGAGTTTTGACTGTTTGTGCATCACGTGAAATTAATCCCAGGTGGTTTGTGTCATTAGCGTTAGGGGAGAAGCAGGAGAAGGGCCGGGCCCCATGGCGGGAAGGGGGCACGGGCCCCCCCCACACACACCAGGCTGCTGACTCCGTGCTATGGACAGCAGGCTCCGAAAGGAGGGTGAGGCCCCCCTTCCTGGTACATACAGAGCGAGGGCCCCCGACTGTATCCGATGTGCTGCCCCCCCCCGCCCTGTGTGGGGAATGGGACACACACACACACACACACACTCTCTCTCTCTGTGGGGAATGTGCTACTCACACACACACACACACACATATCCCTGCATGGGGATGCACTAGCCCCTCACACACACACAGATCCCTGGGCGAGGCGGGGGGAGGCTGAGGGTCAGGACTCCTGGGTTCTCTCCCAGCCCTTGGCCAGCACCTGTGGCTGGGCTCCATTCGATGGGGGATGGCACTGAGCCCCCTTGGGAAGCACTGAGTTCCTCAGGTGAACGGGTATGTCCCTTCCCCCTCTCCGTAGGTGGTTGCCATGGGAACGAGCCTGAGGAAGCCACCTCACAGTTGAACCAGATTCAGGAGTATGAAAAATCCAAGTGCCCCTGAGATTGTCCCCACCCCTGGCATTGCCAGTGGGCCGGTCCTCATCCCCCCTCCCCCAGCAGTACCAGTGGTCTAGCCTAACCCCCCCACCTCCCGTCACTGCCAGTGGGCCGGTCCTCATCCCCCCCTCCCCCAGCAGTGCCAGTGGTCTAGCCTAACCCCCCCACCTCCCGTCACTGCCAGTGGGCCGGTCCTCATCCCCCCCTCCCCCAGCAGTACCAGTGGTCTAGCCTAACCCCCCCCCCACACCTCCCATCACTGCCAGTGGGCCGGTCCTCATCCCCCCCTCCCCCAGCAGTACCAGTGGTCTAGCCTAACCCCCCCACCTCCCATCACTGCCAGTGGGCCGGTCCTCATCCCCCCCTCCCCCAGCAGTACCAGTGGTCTAGCCTAACCCCCCCACCTCCCATCACTGCCAGTGGGCCGGTCCTCATCCCCCCCTCCCCCAGCAGTACCAGTGGTCTAGCCTAACCCCCCCACCTCCCATCACTGCCAGTGGGCCGGTCCTCATCCCCCCCTCCCCCAGCAGTGCCAGTGGTCTAGCCTAACCCCCCCCCCCCTCACTGCCAGTGGTCCAGCCCTGTAGCACCCCCACCCTCCCTGTAGCGGAGTCATTGGTCCAGCAGCTGGGGCGCCATGGCTGGGAGGGGACACCCCAGAGACCTGCCGGTGCGGCTGCTCACAGTGAAAACAGACTGGCCCTGAACCCAGCTGGGGGGATGGGGAGCTCCTGAGCCCTCCCTGCCCCACAGGAGCCCCTTGCTCGCCCTGCAGGGTCAGCTCTGGGATCCCCCTTGGGGCACATGAGAGCTGGCACCCCAGAGAGCAGCCAGTCCCTGCCCCAAGAAGCTCACAGCCCAAGAGCCAGGCTATGGGGAGGGGATCCCCTAAAGCCAGAGACCGGTGATTAGGGGATGGGGGTGTCCCCTGGAGCCAGAGACCGGTGATTAGGGGATGGGGGTGTCTGCTGGAGCCAGAGGCTGGCGGTTAGGGGATGGGGGTGTCCCCTGGAGCCAGAGGCCGGTGGTTAGGGGATGGGGGTGTCCCCTGGAGCCAGAGACCGGTGGTTAGGGGATGGGGAGGGGCCTGGAGCCAGAGACCGGTGGTTAGGGGATGGGGGTGTCCCCTGGAGCCAGAGGCCGGCTGTTGAGGGTGGGGGTCCCCTGGAGCCAGAGGCCGGTGGTTAGGGGATGGGGAGGGGCCTGGAGCCAGAGGCTGGTGGTTAGGGGATGGGGGGGTCCCCTGGAGTCAGAGGCCGGTGGTTAGGGGATGGGGAGGGGCCTGGAGCCAGAGACCGGTGGTTAGGGGATGGGGGTGTCCCCTGGAGCCAGAGGCCGGTGGTTAGGGGATGGGGAGGGGCCTGGAGCCAGAGACTGGTGGTTAGGGGATGGGGGGTCCCCTGGAGCCAGAAACCGGTGGTTAGGGGATGGGGGGTCCCCTGGAGCCAGAGGCCGGTGGTTAGGGGATGGGGGTGTCCCCTGGAGCCAGAGGCCGGCTGTTGAGGGTGGGGGTCCCCTGGAGCCAGAGGCCGGTGGTTAGGGGATGGGGGGGTCCCCTGGAGCCAGAGGCCGGTGGTTGGGGGATGGGGGGGTCCCCTGGAGCCAGAGGCCGGTGGTTAGGGGATGGGGGGGTCCCCTGGAGCCAGAGGCCGGTGGTTAGGGGATGGGGGGTCCCCTGGAGCCAGAGGCCGGTGGTTAGGGGATGGGGGGGTCCCCTGGAGCCAGAGACCGGTGGTTAGGGGATGGGGGTGTCCCCTGGAGCCAGAGACCGGTGATTAGGGGATGGGGGTGTCTGCTGGAGCCAGAGGCTGGCGGTTAGGGGATGGGGGTGTCCCCTGGAGCCAGAGGCCGGTGGTTAGGGGATGGGGGTGTCCCCTGGAGCCAGAGACCGGTGGTTAGGGGATGGGGAGGGGCCTGGAGCCAGAGACCGGTGGTTAGGGGATGGGGGTGTCCCCTGGAGCCAGAGGCCGGCTGTTGAGGGTGGGGGTCCCCTGGAGCCAGAGGCCGGTGGTTAGGGGATGGGGAGGGGCCTGGAGCCAGAGGCTGGTGGTTAGGGGATGGGGGGGTCCCCTGGAGTCAGAGGCCGGTGGTTAGGGGATGGGGAGGGGCCTGGAGCCAGAGACCGGTGGTTAGGGGATGGGGGTGTCCCCTGGAGCCAGAGGCCGGTGGTTAGGGGATGGGGAGGGGCCTGGAGCCAGAGACTGGTGGTTAGGGGATGGGGGGTCCCCTGGAGCCAGAAACCGGTGGTTAGGGGATGGGGGGTCCCCTGGAGCCAGAGGCCGGTGGTTAGGGGATGGGGGTGTCCCCTGGAGCCAGAGGCCGGCTGTTGAGGGTGGGGGTCCCCTGGAGCCAGAGGCCGGTGGTTAGGGGATGGGGGGGTCCCCTGGAGCCAGAGGCCGGTGGTTGGGGGATGGGGGGGTCCCCTGGAGCCAGAGGCCGGTGGTTAGGGGATGGGGGGGTCCCCTGGAGCCAGAGGCCGGTGGTTAGGGGATGGGGGGTCCCCTGGAGCCAGAGGCCGGTGGTTAGGGGATGGGGGGGTCCCCTGGAGCCAGAGACCGGTGGTTAGGGGATGGGGGGGTCCCCTGGAGTCAGAGGCCGGGGGTTAGGGGATGGGGGTGTCCCCTGGAGCCAGAGACCGGTGGTTAGGGGATGGGGGGGTCCCCTGGAGCCAGAGGCCGGCGGTTAGGGGATGGGGGGTCCCCTGGAGTCAGAGGCTGGTGGTTAGGGGATGGGGGGGTCCCCTGGAGCCAGAGACCGGTGGTTAGGGGATGGGGGGTCCCCTGGAGTCAGAGGCCGGCTGTTGAGGGTGGGGGTCCCCTGGAGCCCATTGTTCTTTCCCCAGCTGTGTGACAGTCCTGCTGCCTGAACCTGCCTTCAGGAGGCCCTGAGCCCCCAGCCGCTGTGCTGCTACCAGGCCCCACGAGTCCCCCTCATCTTCTGCCTGGCTGCCATCTCTCCCCGGGGACGGGGCCAGCCTCGGGGGATGTCCTCCGGCTGCGGTGGCCACCTTCCCCCTGCAGAGACCCAGGAGCAGCCGAGCCCTATGGCTTCTGCTGGGCCTGGCTAAGAGGAGCAGGGTCTCTGCTTGGACGGCTGCCGCTCAAGGGCCAGGAGTGACTCCGCTCGCTGGTCGGAGCTCAGCCCTGCATGCTGGGCAGAGGCTGTGCCAGGCGGTCATGACTGGGGCGTCCGGACACCACAGTGAACCCCAAGTGGGCCATCGGCGGGAGCAGCAAGGAATCCGGCTCCCAAGCCTGTGCTGGCCACGGGAGTCCCAGCCGCGAGCCACGCCTCTCACATAATGGTGCTAAACCGTGTTGGCCACGAGGCTGCACACTCCTGTGCTTTAGCCATCTGCGTCTGGCAGAACAAGAACAAGCAACAGGCCTGAGCCCGGGGCCTGCGGCCAGTTCTCAGTGGACTTGAGCAACTTCTCCCGTGTTTCTCCTCCATGTTCCTTCGGGGTAGCGTGAAATGTGAAATGTAACTTGTGCACTTTTTCCACTAGCTGGTACCTGTAGGAGTGGGAGCGGCCAGGCGGGGGCGCTGACTCCCAGGCCCAGAGGTGTGGGAGTGGTGGGCGGGGGCGCTGACTCCCAGGCCCAGAGGTGTGGGAGTGGTGGGCGGGGGCACTGGCTCCTGAGCCCAGAGGTGTGGGAGTGATGGGTGGGGGCGCTGGCTCCCGGGTCCAGAGGTGTGGGAGTGAGCGGGTGGGGGTGGGGGTGCTGGCTCCCAAGCCCAGCGGTGTAGGAGTGATGGGTGGGGGCGCTGGCTCCCGGGTCCAGAGGTGTGGGAGTGAGTGGGTGGGTGGGGTGGGGGCGCTGGATCCCGGGCCCGGTGGTGTAGGAGTGGCCGGGTGGGGTGGGGGCGCTGGATCCCGGGCCCATAGCAGACACTTGGCTCCGGGCAGCCCTGCCATCTTCCCCGTTGGATAGTCTGTGTTGGCGGGTTTTAGAGACATGCCAGATGTTTGTTTGCTCATTAAAGATCGTTCTCACAGTCAGCGCAACGCCTCGTCCACTGCCCATGCGCCACAGCTGGGGCCGGCTCCCCTCGGATGGGCCCAGAGGGACCCTGCCCACTCGAGCCCATCCAGCGCTCTGGGCCCCGGCTCCGGACGGCACTGCTCGGGGAGGGGGGGCATTACACCTCCTCTCATGCCGGGCAGACCCAGCGGGGGGGGGGAGTCCATGGGGGGGTTCAGCTCACGGGGGCGCCACAAGGACTTTAGGTGAGGGGCTCAGCTGTCCGGGGGGGGGGCTCTGCTCTCTGGGGGGAAATCGATGGGAGGGTTCAGCTGTCTGGGGAGGGGGTTCCGCTTGCTGTGTCCCCCCAGGGTTTTTCTGCACCCAAACGCTAGGTAAGTTTACTCTCAAGGGGGACTCGGTGTGTCCGTCTGCGATGGCTGACACAAGCGGACCCCCACACGAGGAGTTTCATGGTTTCACACAAACGCAGTAGGTTCTAGAGCATCCCCAAAGCAATAGTTACCCCATGAGTCTGGAGAGGGCTTCATGGGTCAGCAGCAGATGTCCGGTGGCTGCCCCCCGAGATGTGACCCTGCAGAGTCCGCTGAGCGCAGAGCATCCCCCGACTGTACCTGTTCGTGTGACGCAGCCTGGCCCTCACAGCGCTCTGCACGTGGGGGGGTCACGAGCTGGTCCCTGGGTGGATTTCCAGTGGGGCTGTGCCAGAGCCGGAACCGTTCGGAGCAGGGGCTGTTGATCCATGTCCTGCATCGACCATGTGACACGTCTGCGCCTGTGTGGGGTGACGCCGTCCCAACTCTCTTCCCGCTGCATGGCCGGCACCGGAGCCCTGTCCCGCCATGCTCCGAGTCCCCCGAGGGTTCTCACTCAGCCTTGTTCGCTCTGGAGCGTTTTGGCTGATCCTTCATCTCTCATTAGGTTCTTCGTTGGACTTTCCCCTTCAGGGGCGTCTCTCCTCTCCCCAGCCAGCGGATTATACCCTGTCAATGGCGCCTCATGCCCCTGCTGCTTTTCGGGGAGCGACGAGCACACCCACTGCCTGTACTGTACTGCCCAGCGGCTCTTGCTGCTCCATTTCCTGCTCTTTCCCACGGGGGACCTGGGCACCTCACAAGCTTCTGCTCCGCAATGTTCTCACAGAGTGCGGGAGGATGTGGAGGCCAATGTGCCCAGCAAGACTCAGCTTCAACAGAGCCACTGGAGCAACATCCGTCACCGCTGGGGGGCACCTCACCTGAGGCCCCCCCTCCCCCGGTGCGGCACGGTTGAAGGCCCACCGCATGCAGAAGCAGCACAGCCCCAAGGGTGGCTTCCCGGCAGGGACCACCTCCCAATGCAGCGTTTCCTCCCCGAGCCGGGGTCAGTCAGGCGAGAAGTTGGTGCCACAGCTGATGGTCTGGCTCCGACGTCAGTCCTGGCCTCAAAGAAAGCGCCCGGAGCATCGCTCTAAATGCCACCCCTCTCAGCTGGCTCCACCTGTTCCGGCACTGGGACCCCTTCATCCTACCGGGCAGTGTTGAGTCTATCGGGTCTGTCAAACTCAGTGCTCCTGGTTCCACTCCAGGCCCTTAGTGCCTAAAACACCAACAGCAGAGCTTACGTTATCTTCGCCGGGGCTCCGCCGCATTCAACCCTGGCAGGCTCTAGGTTCCCTGCTCTGCGGATGACCCCCTCATCCTCCCTCTCCACCAGCATTGACGACGCCCAAGTCCCATCTCCTGGCGGACCATCCTCCGACGTCATCAGCGGCCCTCTTCCCGGAGCAGCGGGAGCCCGACTGATCTTCTGAACCAGATGCTGCTACTCAAGATAAGTCCAAAGCAGACTGTGCGCCTGGATAACAAAATGGCAGATGAAATTCAGTGCTGATAAATGCCAAGTAATGCACCTTGGAAACAGAATCCCAACTAGACAGATCCAATGATGGGATCTAAATTAGCTGTGACCACTCAGGAGAGATCTTGGAGTCACTGTGATAGTTCTCAGAAAACATCCACTCACTGTGCATTCAAAAACGTGACCAGAATGTTGGGAACCATTAGGAAAGGGATCGACAATAAGACAGAAAATATCAAATTGCCGCAATATAAATCCATGGTACAACCACAGATTGAATACTGCGGGCAGATGTGGTTGCCTCACATCAGAAAAGATCTATTGGACTTGGAAAAAGTTCAGAAAAGGGCAACAAAAATGATGAGGGATATGGAATAGTTTCCATATGAGGAGAGATTAATAAGACTGGGACTTTTCAGCTTGGAAAAGAGATAACTAGGAGGGGATATGATAGAGATCTATAAAATCTTGACTGGTGTGAAGAAAGTAAATGAAGTGTTATTCACTCCTTCTCATAATCCAAGACCTAGGGGTCACCCAATGAAATGAACAGGCAGCAGACTGAAAACAAACAAAAGGAGGGATTTCTTCAAACAACACACAGTCAGCCTGTGGAACTCTTTGCCCGAGGATGTTCTGAAGGCCAAGACTATAACAGGGTTCAAAAAAGAACTAGACAAGTTAATGGAGGATAGGTCCATCAATGGCTATTCGCCAGGATGGGCAGGGCTGGTGGCCCTGGCCTCTGTTTGCCAGGAGCTGGGAATGGGTGATGGGATGGATCACTGGATGATTCCCTGTTCTGTTCATTGCCTCTGGGGCACCTGGCATTGCCCACTATCAGAAGACAGGATATTGAGCCAGATGGACTGTTCCTATGTTCTCTCCACCTTTCCCCCCTTCTCCCCTACGTTCTATGCAAACTATGCAAGAACCGAGTGACGTGATCCTTATAGCCCCCTCCTGGCCTTGCCAATGCCGGTGCACTGAACTCCTCCCCAGCATTCCACCTCTTCTAACGCAGAGCCATGGCCGGCCGCAACATCCGCTTTCAGTGCTTTTCTTCCTCCCATGAACAGCTTCTCTGTGCTCACGCATCTACTGACCTCCAAATTTCTCCACGGACTGCTCAGGGGCTTTCCTCCCATGAAAAAGCCTCTCTTGGAACTTCAACCTGGTCCTCTCAGCCTTTACCAAACCCTCTTTGAGCCCCTTGGCACCTGTTCCCTCACCCTCTCGATGAAGGTTATCTTCCTGGTGGCCATCACCTCAGCATGCCGTGTCAGTGAGCTAGCGGCCATGATGGCAGATCCCACTTTATCATCTTCTGTAAAGATAAAGTCTCGCTGTGTCTCTACCTCAAATTTCTTCCCAAGGTGGATGCCTCCTTTCATCTCATCCAAAGTCTACACCTCCTAGTCTTCTACTCCAAGGCCCACACCTCCTTCCTGGAGCATGCCTTCCCCTCCCTTCGCATTTGGCCAGCACTGGCCTTTAACCACCACTGAACCCAGGCCTTCTGCACCTTGTGTGACTCTGGTGCCATTGCTGAGCATTGCCGAGGTTCAGCCTTCTTTGCAATGCCTCTCCCAGTGCATCTCCTGCTGCATTGAAACGTGCTATGAACTCGTGGGTACTACGCTTCACCTCAGGATTACAGCCCCACTCCACTCGGGCTCACACCACCACATCCACTTTCCTCGCAGGACGTCTGCCAGGCAGCGACCTGGTCCTCTGCACGCACCTTCTCCCTGCATCATGCTATTGGCCCCTCCATGATGACAGAGGCTGCCGTCATCACGCCGTGCGGTTGGGCCTCTCATGCCCGCCTACTTCCTGAGCACTGCTCGCTGCTCTCCCATGCTTGCAACCCACAGAGGGACCAACGCTCGCAGAGGAAGAGAAGGTTACTGAGTGTAACTGGAGGTTTTTCGAGCTGTGTGGTCCCTCTCTGGATTCCAGTCCTTCCCCTCCGCTCCGGGCTCTCCTACTGCCTAGCAAGCGGGAACTGGAGTGGGGTTGACCTGCACAGCCTCTTAAAGCCTCAGACACACCATGTGGGCAACATAAGACTATAAGAATGGCCGGACTGGGTCAGACCAACGCTCCATCCAGCCCAGTATCCTGTCTACCGACAGTGGCCAATGCCAGGTGCCCCGGAGTGAGTGAACCTAACAGGTAATGATCAAGTGATCTCTCTCCTGCCGTCCATCACCCCCCTCTGGCAGACAGAGGCCAGGGACACCATTCCCTACCTATCCTGGCTAATAGCCATTAATGGACTTAACCTCCGTGACTGTATCCAGTTCTCTGGACACACGTATGCAGGTCTATGGACGCTATGAACCGCTCCGGCGTGTGGCCGCATACACACCTGTTGCAGGAGGCTTATCTCGTTGCCGGGAGAAACGAGGCTTCACACAGGTGGCTAGTTGGAAAGTGGTGAGTTTATTGGAGGGGGCGGCATTTCATGCTGGGGGGCTTATCTGCCAGCACTGCCGCAATACAAGATGACTGACACACCCGGGCTATGTCCAGAGAAGCCCAAGGAGGAAGCCCAACCCAAAAAGGTGTGTCAGCACAGATATACCCATGCTCATTTGCATCTCATGCATACTCATTTCATTAATAGCAAGCAACAAACTGATTGGTTACACACTTCAACACTTGTTGGTTACGCAGTCCTGCCTTAGTTTCCCCATTTAGTTTCCCACGCATTCATTCTCACACAGACGGGGTAAACACTCATGCAGCTGGGAACTGGTTCCCAAACACCAGATAACAAGAATCCAAGGTCCTTCTCAGATTGATACCATCATTATGCACCCTCCTGGGGTTGACTCAGAAGCGTAACTGCGCCTTCTAGTGGTTGCCCGTCACAATGTCTTCCGGTCCTAACAACACCCACGCTTGGAGATGCAGATGGGTGGAGTAGAGGGGTGAGGCGGTTGGAGAGGCAGGCCGGGGGGGGGGGGTATGGGGGCGAGGTGGTTGGAGAGGCAGGTGGGTGGGGTACAGGGGTGAGGCAGTTGGAGAGCCAGGTGGGTGGGGTACAGGGGTGAGGCGGTTGGAGAGGCAGGTGGGTGGGGTACAGGGGTGAGGCGGTTGGAGAGGCAGGTGGGTGGGGTACAGGGGTGAGGCAGTTGGAGAGCCAGGTGGGTGGGGTACAGGGGTGAGGCGGTTGGAGAGGCAGGTGGGTGGGGTACAGGGGTGAGGCGATTGGAGAGGCAGGCCGGGGGGGGTATGGGGGCAAGGTGGTTGGAGAGGCAGGTGGGTGGAGTAGAGGGGTGAGGCGGTTGGAGAGGCAGGCCGGGGGGGGGTATGGGGGAGAGGTGGTTGGAGAGGCAGGTGGGTGGGGTACAGGGGTGAGGCGGTTGGAGAGGCAGGTGGGTGGGGTACAGGGGTGAGGCAGGTGGGTGGGGTACAGGGGTGAGGCGGTTGGAGAGGCAGGCCGGGGAGGGTATGGGGGTGAGGCGGTTGGAGATGCAGATGGGTGGAGTAGAGGGGTGAGGCGGTTGGAGAGGCAGGCCGGGGGGGGTATGGGGGTGAGGTGGTTGGAGAGGCAGGTGGGTGGGGTACAGGGGTGAGGCGGTTGGAGAGGCAGGTGGGTGGGGTACAGGGGTGAGGCGATTGGAGAGGCAGGCCGGGGGGGGGTATGGGGGTGAGGCGATTGGAGAGGCAGGTGGGGGGGTACAGGGGTGAGGCGATTGGAGAGGCAGGCCGGGGGGGGGGTATGGGGGTGAGGCGGTTGGAGAGGCAGGTGGGGGGGGTACAGGGGTGAGGCGATTGGAGAGGCAGGCCGGGGGGGGGTATGGGGGTGAGGCGGTTGGAGAGGCAGGTCGGGGAGGGTATGGGGGTGAGGCGGTTGGAGAGGCAGGTGGGTGGAGTACAGGGGTGAGGCGGTTGGAGAGGCAGGTGGGTGGGGTACAGGGGTGAGGCGGTTGGAGAGGCAGGCCGGGGGGGGGGGTATGGGGGTGAGGCGATTGGAGAGGCAGGTGGGGGGGGTACAGGGGTGAGGCGATTGGAGAGGCAGGCCGGGGGGGGTATGGGGGTGAGGCGGTTGGAGAGGCAGGTGGGGGGGCACAGGGGTGAGGCGATTGGAGAGGCAGGCCGGGGGGGGGTATGGGGGTGAGGCGATTGGAGAGGCAGGCCGGGGGGGGGTATGGGGGTGAGGCGGTTGGAGAGGCAGGTCGGGGGGGGCGGGTATGGGGGCGAGGTGGTTGGAGAGGCAGTTCGGGGGGGGGGTATGGGGGTGAGGTGGTTGGAGAGGCAGGTGGGTGGGGTACAGGGGTGAGGCGATTGGAGAGGCAGGCCAGGGGTGGGTATGGGGGCGAGGTGGTTGGAGAGGCTGTCTCGGGGCGGAGGAGTCTGTGGCTTGGCCCTAGGAGGGAGAAGGACTGCTGCAGTAACAGGGTCCCCTGGGGTTTGCAGCGAGCGGTCCCGCAGGGAGGAGTCTGCAGTTCGACCCTGGGAGAGGCGGTGACCTCAAGAAAGGCTGGCACACTAGGCGTTCTCTCTGGAAACTGGGGGGTGCTGAAAGCAGAGGCCTGTGAGTCCACAAGCTGTCACGGAGTGCCCGGGCGAGGGTCTGGAACCGCTCCCTAGGAAGCCAGACCGGACTCCGGGTGAAGGGCCCCTTCTCCGTACACAGCCTGTGTCCCAGGCCAGGAGCTTCAGGGGTCCCCACTTCCACCTTCCTGGGTCTGACCTCGGAGCATTCAGCACCTTCTGCCCCTCCGTGTGCTTCCCCCAGCAAGCCCGCCTGGGCGGGGTCCTGGGGGAGCCCAGGGGTTCTGCACCCCAAATCCACAGTCAAACGTGACTCTCAGCCAGCCAGCAGAATAGACGGTTTATTTGAGATGTCAGGAACCATCCAACTCACAGCTTCTCAGTCCAAACAGGGTCCCTCAGTCAGGCCTTTCTGGGGTGCCAGGAGGTGAGGCCCAGATTCTGGGCTCCTGCTTCCTCCCCAGGTTTATTCGATGACTTCCATCTGGTCCAACACAGACCATGCAGCCAGCGAGCGTGAGCCCTCAGCTGGATCCATCTTGGGGCTAGAGAGACAGTTGGCTTCTCTGCCCTTCCCAGCTAGACCCAGACTGACCACTCCCCCACCTCCAGTCCCTCTGTCGTTTCCTTTGTCTGGTTTCCCGGGCTTCAGGTATCACCTGACCTCCCTCCAACAGGTTCAGCTGACCTCCCTCCCCCACTTGGGGTCAGGTTACAGCTTCACCTTGGCTTTGCTTTGCATCAGCTACACATTCCTTTCCCTTCACATAGACGCCCAAGAAATGCATAGGGGAAACTGAGGCACACACACACAGTACTCCCACTTCATCACAACAAGAACTTAGGTCATCACTCCACTGTTCCCATCACCATCTCCTAGAGAAGAACATAGTAACCCTGTGCCAACAGAGAGGGGTTCTCACTGGGAGAGTTAGGCATGCAGCTGGAGGAAGAGGACCACTCTAAGGAGCAGATTCCTGATCCAGATACGGTTGCAGGAGAATCTGGAGCAGTAGCCAGGCATCCTCAAGACTCCGGTCCCCAACCAGATGGGGGGTCTTCATGATCAGGTTCCCCATCAGGGGACTGGAGACGGACGGGATTGGAGCTGAGTCGGAGGGAGCAAGAGGACTGTGAGAGACAGCAAGAGCCTGGGAAAGAGCTGCAGGAGAAGCAGCAGCAGCATGAACTGGCGATGGTGGAGTGGAGAGGCCTAGGGGACTTCTGAGGGGTGAGTGGGGATAGACCCCTGGATGCCAGTTCCGCAGGGAGCCTCAATACTCAATTGGGGTCCCTGGGTAAGGGATGGGGGGAAGGGAATGTCCACCTCACTGCTGTTGAGCAGGCTGGCAATTCGAACCAGGGGAACCCTGTGGAAAAGCCCCGGTGTCTAGCTCCCTTGCTGGGTCCCAAGGCTATCGACGCCATTCGCCAGATGGGTGGGGTGGTGGACAGACTCCCACCCCTGATCCCAACCGGTATGTCTGTGTGGAGTCCCCTGGGCTCAGGCGCCTCGGTCCCCAAGTGGGAGCGGAAGGTGGTGGTCAGTGGGGATTGTAATGTAATGAATTCCTTAGCAGGGATTCCTATACCTGTTACTAGAGTCATGGCAGCTTCTTTTGCTTGCATTAAACGAGGGCCTGCACTGGAGATTTGCAGAGCTGCCCCCTGGAGTTCTGTTCACACGCTGACTAAGCACTGAGCGTTGGACGGGTCATCTAGGGCAGGTGCTGGATTTGGGAGAGCCGTGCCACAGTCTGTTCAGTTCAGACTCTGTCCCCACGGCCAGGGAATGGTCAGCCCTGCTGATCAGACTGGCCCGGATGTGGGACACACAGAGCCACTCCAAGAAGAAATGAAGGTTCACGTGTAACAGGAGTTACATAGTCACATGTCCCCTCTTGGGCAGAGTCCTGCTTGCGGGTTGTTCTCTGCTGTTGCCATGGAAGGGAGCGAGGTGCTCCGAGGTGCTCTTGGGCCATTGAGCAATGCTAGGGGTCAGAGCACTCGAAGGCAGCAGCTCTCAACCTTTCTAGACGAATGTATCCTCGAGGCTGATTTGTCTCGTGTGTCCCACATTCACCTTACGTACGAAATCCGACATACAAATACAAACGTGTCCCAGACACACTAGTACTGGGAAATCACTTCCCTCCTCACTGTCACCATCGAATTCTAAACCAATCGGAATGGAAATATCGTATTTACAGGTCAGTGTCTAGTGTATCTAGAGAAGGAGAAACAAGTCAGTGTCTGTAGGAAATGTTCGTTTGTCCCGACTTTGCTAGTGCTTTTTATGTAGCCTGTTGTAAAACGAGGCAAATCTCTAGAGCAGTTGATGTACCCCCTGGAAGACCTCTGTGTACCCCCAGGGGTGTGCCCTGTTGACAGCCATTGCTCTAGGAAACAACAAGGAGTCCAGTGGCACCTTAAAGACTAACCAATATATTTGGGCATAAGCTTTCGTGAGTAAAAAACCCACTTCTTCAGCTGCATGGAGTGAAAATGACAGAAACAGGCACAAATATATATTGGCACGTGAAGAGAAGGGAGTTTCGCCCACGAAAGCTCATGCCCAAATAGATCGATTAGTCTTTACGGTGCCACCGGACTCCTCGTTTTTGTGGACACAGACGAACACGGCTCTACAGAGCTGATCCATTGTTCGCAGGGCCGCGGCTGGGAGAAGGATCTACCGTATGGCACCACAAGGCGGCGCAGTATCCATGAGTGTGCCTAGGCAGAGCCATCGCCAAGAACCCCAGTTACAAGAAAGCGACAGAGTCATTGTAATTGGCGAGTCATTCACATATAATATATGCCATCATGTGCCAGCAATGTCCCTCTGTTATGTACAGCGGCCTAACTGGACAGTCCCTACGAAAAAGGATAAATGGACACAAATCAGCTATCGGGAATGGCAATATACAAAAGCCTGTGGGAGAACACTTCAACCTGCCTGGACACACACGAGACAGCCATCCTGCAGCAAAAATACTTCAGGACCAGACTTCAAAGAGAAACTGCTGAGCTCCAGTTCATCTGCAAATTCAACACCATTAGGTCTGGACTTAATATTAGCTGTGAATGACTCGCCAATTACAAAAGCAGTTTCTCCTCCCTGGGTGTTCACACCTCCAGATCACCTGCTGGAAGTGGGCTTCACCCCCCTGATTGAATTTACCTTGCTTGCTTGCCTGCCTATTTCTACCTGCCTCTGGAGATTTCCACCACATTCATCTGATGAAGTGGGTCTTAGCCCACAAAAGCTCACGATCCCCAAGATCTGTTAGTCTATAACAGGGGTCTCAAACTCAAATGACCATGGGGGCCGCATGAGGACTAGTGCACTGGCCCGAGGGCCGCACCACTGACACACACACATACCCTCGCTGCCCCGGCTCCGCCCCCACTCCACCCCTTCCATGAGGACTAGTGCACTGGCCCGAGGGTCGCACCACTGACACACACCCTGCCCTCGCTGCCCCGGCTCCGCCCCCACTCCACCCCTTCCAAGAGGTCCCACCCCTGCCCCACCTCCTCCTCTGAGCACGCAGCTCCCCATTCCCTCCTGGAAAGCGCTAGGCACCACCAACAGCTGTTTGGCAAACAAAGCAAGAGCAATATAGGAAGTCCAGAGCTAGAAACACGTGCGGCCCAGCCAGGCAGCAGAGAAGCCTCCACTTCTGGCCCCTCCGTCCTGCAAACTGCTATGGGGGGACTGGGGGGGGGAGGGGGGCACCAGGAAGCTTGGCGGGCCGCAGGGAAGGGCTTTGCGGGCCGCATGTGGCCCCCGGGCCGCATGTTTGAGACCCCTGGTCTATAAGGTGCTACAAGACTCTTTGTCGCTTTTGCAGATCCTAGTTACAAGAAAGTAACTTCACTTCCCTGGCAGATGGTGTGATCCTGGTTGAGACCAGGCCTCCTGGGAGATAAGGCCGCTCTTAACCGAGTCCGTTTCCTAGCCAAGGAGTCAGGCGGGGCCTGGGGGGCTCTTTGGTGCATTATGGGACAGATCCCACTTTTTCCAGTTGCATTTTGACTTGGGAAAGGCTTTGAGGGGGAGCCCTCCGGGGAGATGTGGAGCCATGTGAGACCCTCTCTTGGATTGAACTGGGAGGTCCAGAGCTAGACGCACAGGCTACTGCAGCTTGAGCTGAGCCAAGGCTCTGCAGGGGGGATTGTGCCAGCCCCTCTCCTCTGGACTGGCAAGGAACGCGGAATGACCACTGGTCACAGCAGCTTCCGGAGCCCGCGGCTAAAGGCCCTGCAGAAAGGGTTTCCCTTTCTTTTACCTCCTCTTCGGCCGGCCACACTCCCCTCCCCATGTCCAGCGCCAGGGCACTCATCAGTCCTTCCTACAAATCCACCCTCTTCCCCCAGCTCCTTGGCCACATCCCGGTCAGCTCTTGACCCCTCTGGCCACCCCTTTCTCTACCCCTCCCTCTGGCCACACTGCAGATCCCGCCCGCCCCTGGGAGCACCTTTCCCTGCTCCCAGAATGCCTTGCTGACTCTGGTTTGCGTCCCCTCTGGTACCCGGAATTGGGCCAGCTAGTAAGCTTAGGGGGGATTAATGCCCCACCAGAGTGTGGCAGAAAGCAGCACGTTTATGACAGATAGCTAAGCTCCAAAGAATGGGGCGGGGGGGGGGGTCCCACATTTCCATACTCAGGCTCCCAGGACAGGCACAGCACTGGAGCTGTCAGGATCCTGCACGGTGCGTGTCCCACAGCGCAGCGATGGACGGGCGATGACGGTGCGTCTTCCCACGGCTTGATGGAAGTCAACACAGCGAACCACTGGCCAGGCGGTCTGGGGGAAGGGCCTTCACGGGAGTTACAAGCTTGTGAGAGAGCACAGGGCCCCGGCCCCGGCCCCGTTCAGTGCCTGCTCCTCCTGGCCTGTGAATACCTCTGGCTGGTCACACTCCTCCTCAGCAGTGGCCATGCAGTGGCCATGCTTCCGGTGTGTGATCGCTGCCTAATGACAGTCCAGACACCTTGTCTACCTGGGAGCTCTTCTGGTCTCCCAGCTGTTTCAACAGCCCATTCAATCCAGGAGGGCGAGGTGAGGGAAAGTCACATCACAGGTATTCAAAAGGGGGGGGGGGGACACAGACTTTCTGAGCATGCAGGTAAACATAGCACACAGATCCCTGCTGCTCCTACAACACCCTCCTGCTCAGCACTGCACCCTCCTTCCTGCTGCCCCCACCCCGTGCTCCGTGGGAACAATCCCCCCCCCTTGTCCTCCTGTGCCTCGCTCCTTCCCCTGCCGCTTCTTCCTGCCATCTCTGCTCCCCCCCCCTAGTCTCCCTGCACCTGGGCCCCACCTCGGCCTTTGGATGCCAGTTCTCATGGCCTGTAAGCTCCCGCGGGGCTCTGTATGGACACGGGGGTCAGTGCCAGCGAGTCAGGACGGGACAAGACCGAGCCAGGGAAACATTCGCCTGGCCATTGTGAAACCTTTCCCAGCATCAGGGGGACCCCTGGGGCTGTGGAACAGTCTGACCGGATCATGGGAGGTGAGCTCAGCCAGAGCCCTGCTGGAGGATACCGAGGTGTGCTGGGGAAAGCCCTGCCCTGCCCTGCCCTCTGCGGGCCTAGCGGTTCTTCCTCTCCACAATCTGGGACTGGAGCGAAGCGCATTGCTGGGCTCACCCCCTCTGTTAATAAACAGCGCGGCACTGGCTGCCCTCCAAGCCCCAGGGACAGTTACTGCTGAAGGCTGGATTTCATGGGCCAAATGCATCCCTGGTGTCATTGTGCTGAAGACGATGGGAATGCCCTAGGGATTAACTTGACCCCAGAGCCGGGGCAGGGCAGCAGTGGGGTCTAGCAGGCAGAGGGGCGCAGCGGGAGGTCCTGGGTTCAGACCGCATCCCGCTGGGTGGCCTTGACTAAGTGCAGCTCCACGAGGCCTCAGCGGGGCTGGCAGGCCCAAGTCCTTGGCATTGGCTGCTTAGCGTGGGGTGCGTTGGAGGGTGATTGCAGGGGGGGCAGGGGAGCGTCTCTCTGCAGCCCCTGAGCTGTGCTGGGGGTCTCGGGGTTGCTGCCCTAGCCCCAGGAGCTCTCCCACCAGTCGCAGGCAGTGGTCTTGCTCACCTCGATGACTAGCAGCGGAGGCTGGTTCTCCTGCTCCCTCTCTCAGCTTGACAGACTTCAAAGTGGCAATTCTTCACCCAAACCAGGCTGCAGCCAGAGACTGCACAACTGGGATTCCTTTGCAAACTGGACACCCGCGGGAGTGGATGGGTCACTGCACGAACTAAAACCCCGAATTTCCCCAATACCCCCCCGCTGTTCTCACACCTTCTTGATAATACCCCCCCTGACCCCCCACTTGGGACGGCAACTCCCGTCTTTCCATGTCCCGCTGTCTAGATCTGCTACCGGCCTTTCCACTCCAGACACCTGAGGAAGGGGGGTCAGGCCCAGGAAAGCTGATGCCCAAATCAATGTGTTAGTCTCTAAGGTGCCACAAGGACTCCTCATTTTTGCTGATACAGACTAACACTGGGACAGGGGCCGTATGAGGTGTGGGGGGAATGGGGTGGTGGGGGGGGTATTGTGGGGGGGCGGGGCCGTGTGAGGTGTGGGGGGGAATGGGGCGGTGGGGGGGTATTGTGGGGGGGCAGGGGGTCGTGTGAGGTGTGGGGGGGAATTGGGCGGTGGGGGGGTATTGTGGGGGGGCGGGGGGGTCGTGTGAGGTGTGGGGGGAATGGGGCGGTGGGGGGGATATTGTGGGGGTGGGACGGTGGGGGGGTATTGTGGGGGGGCGGGGTTGTGTGAGGTGTGGGGGTGGGACGGTGGGGGGGTATTGTGGGGGGGTGAGTGGGGGGGAATGGGGCGGTGGGGGGGGTATTGTGGGGGGGCGGGGTCGTGTGAGGTGTGGGGGTGGGATGGTGGGGGGTATTGTGAGGGTGGGATGGTGGGGGGAATGGGGCGGTGGGGGGGTATTGTGGGGGGGCGGGGGGGGTCGTGTGAGGTGTGGGGGGAATGGGGCGGTGGGGGGTATTGTGGAGGGGCGGGGGGGTCGTGTGAGGTGTGGGGGGAATGGGGCGGTGGGGGGGTATTGTGGGGGGAATGGGGCGGTGGGGGGTATTGTGGGGGGGCGGAGGGGGTCGTGTGAGGTGTGGGGGAATCGGGCGGTGGGGGGGTATTGTGGGGGGGCGGTGAGGTCGTGTGAGGTGTGGGGGGAATGGGGCGGTGGGGGGGATATTGTGGGGGGGTATTGTGGGGGTGGGACGGTGGGGGGGTATTGTGGGGGGGCGGGGTTGTGTTGAGGTGTGGGGGTGGGACGGTGGGGGGTATTGTGGGGGTGAGTGGGGGGAATGGGGCGGTGGGGGAGTATTGTGGGGGGGCGGAGGTCGTGTGAGGTGTGGGGGTGGGACGGTGGGGGGGTATTGTGGGACGGTGAGTTGGGGGGGGAATGGGGCGGTGGGGGGGGTATTGTGGGGGGGCGGGGGGGTCGTGTGAGGTGTGGGGGGAATGGGCGGGGGGGGATATTGTGGGGGGGTATTGTGGGGGTGGGACGGTGGGGGGGTATTGTGGGGGGGTGAGTTGGGGGGGAATGGGGTGGTGGGGGGTATTGTGGGGGGGCGGGGGGGTCGTGTGAGGTGTGGGGGGAATGGGGCGGGGGGGATATTGTGGGGGGGGTATTGTGGGGGTGGGACGGTGGGGGGTATTGTGGGGGGGTGAGTTGGGGGAATGGGGCGGTGGGGGGTATTGTGGGGGGCGGGGGGGTCGTGTGAGGTGTGGGGGGAATGGGGCGGTGGGGGGGGTATTGTGGGGGTGGGACGGTGGGGGGTATTGTGGAGGGGTGAGTTGGGGGGAATGGGGCGGTGGGGGGTATTGTGGGGGAATGGGGCGGTGGGGGGTATTGTGGGGGGGCGGGGGGTCGTGTGAGGGGAATGGGGCGGTGGGGGGGTATTGTGGGGGGGTGAGTTGAGGGGAATGGGGCGGTGGGGGGTATTGTGGGGGGAATGGGGCGGTGGGGGGGTATTGTGGGGGTGGGACGGTGGGGGGGTATTGTGGGGGGTGAGTTGGGGGAATGGGGCAGTGGGGGGGTATTGTGGGGGGGTGGGGGGTCGTGTGAGGTGTGGGGGGAATGGGACGGTGGGGGGTATTGTGGGGGAATGGGGCGGTGGGGGGGTATTGTGGGGGTGGGACGGTGGGGGGTATTGTGGGGGGTGAGGGGGGAATGGGCGGTGGGGGGTATTGTGGGGGGGTGGGGGGGTCGTGTGAGGTGTGGGGGGAATGGGGCGGTGGGGGGTATTGTGGGGGTGGGACGGTGGGGGGGTATTGTGGGGGGTGAGTTGGGGGAATGGGGCGGTGGGGGGTATTGTGGGGGGGTGGGGGGGTCGTGTGAGGTGTGGGGGGAATGGGGCGGTGGGGGGTATTGTGGGGGTGGGACGGTGGGGGGGTATTGTGGGGGGTGAGTTGGGGGGAATGGGGCGGTGGGGGGGTATTGTGGGGGGTGGGGGGGTCGTGTGAGGTGTGGGGGGAATGGGGCGGTGGGGGGGTATTGTGGGGGGGCGGGGGTCGTGTGAGGTGTGGGGGGAATGGAGCGGTGGGGGGGTATTGTGGGGGGCGGGGGTCGTGTGAGGTGTGGGGGGAATGGGGCGGTGGGGGGGGTATTGTGGGGGTGGGACGGTGGGGGGGTATTGTGGGGGGTGAGTTGGGGGGAATGGGGCGGTGGGGGGGTATTGTGGGGGGAATGGGGTGGTGGGGGGGTATTGTGGGGGTGGGACGGTGGGGGGGTATTGTGGGGGTGAGTTGGGGGAATGGGGCGGTGGGGGGGTATTGTGGGGGGTGAGTTGGGGGGAATGGGGCGGTGGGGGGGTATTGTGGGGGGGTGAGTTGGGGGGAATGGGGCGGTGGGGGGGTATTGTGGGGGGAATGGGGTGGTGGGGGGGTATTGTGGGGGTGGGACGGTGGGGGGTATTGTGGGGGGTGAGTTGGGGGAATGGGGCGGTGGGGGGTATTGTGGGGGGGTGAGTTGGGGGGAATGGGGCGGTGGGGGGGTATTGTGGGGGGGTGAGTTGGGGGAATGGGGCGGTGGGGGAGTATTGTGGGGGGGCGGAGGTCGTGTGAGGTGTGGGGGTGGGACGGTGGGGGGGTATTGTGGGACGGTGAGTTGGGGGGGAATGGGGCGGTGGGGGTATTGTGGGGGGGCGGAGGGGGTCGTGTGAGGTGTGGGGGGAATCGGGCGGTGGGGGGGTATTGTGGGGGGGCGGTGAGGTCGTGTGAGGTGTGGGGGAATGGGGCGGTGGGGGGGATATTGTGGGGGGGTATTGTGGGGGGTGGGACGGTGGGGGGTATTGTGGGGGGGCGGGGTTGTGTGAGGTGTGGGGTGGGACGGTGGGGGGGTATTGTGGGGGGTGAGTGGGGGGGGAATGGGGCGGTGGGGAGTATTGTGGGGGGCGGAGGTCGTGTGAGGTGTGGGGGTGGACGGTGGGGGGGTATTGTGGGACGGTGAGTTGGGGGGGAATGGGGCGGTGGGGGGGGTATTGTGGGGGGGCGGGGGGGTCGTGTGAGGTGTGGGGGGAATGGGGCGGGGGGGGATATTGTGGGGGGGTATTGTGGGGGTGGGACGGTGGGGGGGTATTGTGGGGGGGTGAGTTGGGGGGGAATGGGGTGGTGGGGGGGTATTGTGGGGGGGCGGGGGGGTCGTGTGAGGTGTGGGGGGAATGGGCGGGGGGGGATATTGTGGGGGGGTATTGTGGGGGTGGGACGGTGGGGGGGTATTGTGGGGGGGTGAGTGGGGGGAATGGGGCGGTGGGGGGTATTGTGGGGGGGCGGGGGGGTCGTGTGAGGTGTGGGGGGAATGGGGCGGTGGGGGGGGTATTGTGGGGGTGGGACGGTGGGGGGGTATGTGGAGGGGTGAGTTGGGGGGAATGGGGCGGTGGGGGGTATTGTGGGGGGAATGGGGCGGTGGGGGGGTATTGTGGGGGGGCGGGGGTCGTGTGAGGGGAATGGGGCGGTGGGGGGGTATTGTGGGGGGGTGAGTTGAGGGGAATGGGGCGGTGGGGGGTATTGTGGGGGAATGGGGCGGTGGGGGGGTATTGTGGGGGTGGGACGGTGGGGGGGTATTGTGGGGGGTGAGTTGGGGGGAATGGGGCAGTGGGGGGGTATTGTGGGGGGGTGGGGGGGTCGTGTGAGGTGTGGGGGGAATGGGACGGTGGGGGGGTATTGTGGGGGGAATGGGGCGGTGGGGGGGTATTGTGGGGGTGGGACGGTGGGGGGGTATTGTGGGGGGTGAGTTGGGGGAATGGGGCGGTGGGGGGGTATTGTGGGGGGGTGGGGGGGTCGTGTGAGGTGTGGGGGGAATGGGGCGGTGGGGGGGTATTGTGGGGGTGGGACGGTGGGGGGGTATGTGGGGGGTGAGTTGGGGGGAATGGGGCGGTGGGGGTATTGTGGGGGGGTGGGGGGGTCGTGTGAGGTGTGGGGGGAATGGGCGGTGGGGGGGTATTGTGGGGGTGGGACGGTGGGGGGTATTGTGGGGGGTGAGTTGGGGGAATGGGGCGGTGGGGGGTATTGTGGGGGGTGGGGGGGTCGTGTGAGGTGTGGGGGGAATGGGGCGGTGGGGGGGTATTGTGGGGGGCGGGGGTCGTGTGAGGTGTGGGGGGAATGGAGCGGTGGGGGGGTATTGTGGGGGGGCGGGGGTCGTGTGAGGTGTGGGGGGAATGGGGCGGTGGGGGGGTATTGTGGGGGTGGGACGGTGGGGGGGTATTGTGGGGGGGAGTTGGGGGAATGGGGCGGTGGGGGGGTATTGTGGGGGAATGGGGTGGTGGGGGGGGGTATTGTGGGGGTGGGACGGTGGGGGGGTATTGTGGGGGGTGAGTTGGGGGGAATGGGGCGGTGGGGGGGTATTGTGGGGGTGAGTTGGGGGGAATGGGGCGGTGGGGGGGTATTGTGGGGGGGTGAGTTGGGGGGGAATGGGGCGGTGGGGGGGTATTGTGGGGGGAATGGGGTGGTGGGGGGTATTGTGGGGGTGGGACGGTGGGGGGTATTGTGGGGGGTGAGTTGGGGGGAATGGGGCGGTGGGGGGTATTGTGGGGGGGTGAGTTGGGGGGAATGGGGCGTGGGGGGTATTGTGGGGGGTGAGTTGGGGGGAATGGGGCGGTGGGGGGGTATTGTGGGGGGGTGAGTTGGGGGGAATGGGGCGGTGGGGGGGTATTGTGGGGGGAATGGGGTGGTGGGGGGTATTGTGGGGGGTGGGATGCGGTGGGGGGGTATTGTGGGGGGGTGAGTTGGGGGGAATGGGGCGGTGGGGGGGTATTGTGGGGGGGAATGGGTTGGTGGGGGGTATTGTGGGGGTGAGGTGGGGGGGAATGGGCGGTGGGGGGGTATTGTGGGGGGGCTGAGTCGGGGGGAATGGGGCGGTGGGGGGGTATTGTGGGGGGAATGGGTTGGTGGGGGGTATTGTGGGGGGTGGGACGGTGGGGGGGGTATTGTGGGGGGGCCTGGTCCC
>JAVMKO010000003.1:864053-1106842 GCA_032164245.1 Sternotherus odoratus | reverse complement strand
TTGTGGGGGGGTGAGTTGGGGGGAATGGGGCGGTGGGGGGGTATTGTGGGGGGAATGGGGTGGTGGGGGGGTATTGTGGGGGGTGAGTTGGGGGGAATGGGGCGGTGGGGGGTATTGTGGGGGGGTGAGTTGGGGGGAATGGGGCGGTGGGGGGGTATTGTGGGGGGAATGGGTTGGTGGGGGGTATTGTGGGGGTGGGACGGTGGGGGGGGTATTGTGGGGGGGCCTGGGTCCCGGCCGCTGCGGCGGTGGTTGCCATGGCTCCGGGATGGGGGGGCGGCGCGGTCCCCGAGGGGGGGCGGTGGCGCATGCGCGGTGCGGCCCCTCCCGCAGAGCCCGGCTCGGTGCAGACGCAGGGAGAACGGCGGCCGGAGCGACCCGGCGGCCCAAGCGCGGTGAGTGCGGGGCGGGGCCGGGCCCCGCTCCCCGTCCCCCCCCCCCGCCCCGGGCCCGCCCCGCCCGACAACCCGGGGGGGGGGGACTGCAGCGACCGGGTGTGTGTGACCGGCCCGACGCCGGGGGGGCGGTGGCCAGAGCCCTGGGGCGGGGCCGGGGGGGGCTGGCGCTGATTGCGGGGGGGGGGGAGGACCGTGTGTCTCTGTGCGGGGGGGGGGGTCAGGACCGTGTGTCTCTGTGCGGGGGGGGGTCAGGACCGTGTGTCTCTGTGCGGGGGGGGGGTGAGGACCGTGTGTCTCTATCCGCGGGGGGGGGGGGTCAGGACCGTGTGTCTCTGTGCGGGGGGGTCAGGACCGTGTATCTGTGTGCGGGGGGGGCAGGACCGTGCATCTATATGCGCGGGGGGGGGGGCAGGACCGTGCATCTATGTGTGCGGGGGGGGGCAGGACCGTGCATCTGTGTGCGGGGGGGGGCAGGACTGTGCATCTCTGTGCGGGGGGGGGCCAGGACCGTGCATCTCTGTGCGGGGGGGTCAGGACCGTGCATCTGTGTGCGGGGGGGGGGAGGACCGTGCGTCTCTGTGCGGCGGGGGCAGGACCGTGTATCTGTGTGCGGGGGGGGGGGGCAGGACCGTGTGTCTCTATCCGCAGGGGGGGGGTCAGGACCGTGTGTCTCTGTGCGGGGCGGGGGGTGTCAGGACCGTGTGTCTCTGTGCGGGGGGGGGAGGGCCGTGTATCTCTGTGCGGGGGGGGGGGGTCAGGACCGTGTGTCTCTGTGCGGGGGGGGCAGGACCGTGCATCTCTGTGCGGGGGGGGCAGGACCGTGCATCTCTGTGCGGGGGGGGGGCAGGACCGTGCATCTCTGTGCGGGGGGGGGCAGGACCGTGCATCTGTGTGCGCGGGGGGGGGCCAGGACCGTGCACCTGTGTGCGCGGGGGGGGGGCAGGACCGTGCACCTGTGTGCGTGGGGGGGGGCAGGACCGTGCATCTGTGTGCGCGGGGGGGCAGGACCGTGCACCTGTGTGCGTGGGGGGGGGCAGGACCGTGCACCTGTGTGCGCGGGGGGGGCAGGACCGTGCACCTGTGTGCGCGGGGGGGGCAGGACCGTGCACCTGTGTGCGCGGGGGGGGCAGGACCGTGCACCTGTGTGCGCGGGGGGGGGCAGGACCGTGCACCTGTGTGCGCGGGGGGGGCAGGACCGTGCACCTGTGTGCGCGGGGGGGGGGGGGCAGGACCGTGCACCTGTGTGCGCGGGGGGAGGCAGGACCGTGCACCTGTGTGCGCGGGGGGGGCAGGACCGTGCACCTGTGTGCGCGGGGGGGGCAGGACGTGCACCTGTGTGCGTGGGGGGGGGCAGGACCGTGCACCTGTGTGCGTGGGGGGGGGCAGGACCGTGCACCTGTGTGCGTGGGGGGGGGCAGGACCGTGCACCTGTGTGCGCGGGGGGGGGCAGGACCGTGCACCTGTGTGCGCGGGGGGGGGGCAGGACCGTGCACCTGTGTGCGCGGGGGGGGGCAGGACCGTGCACCTGTGTGCGCGGGGGGGGGGGCAGGACCGTGCACCTGTGTGCGCGGGGGGGGGGCAGGACCGTGCACCTGTGTGCGCGGGGGGGGGGCAGGACCGTGCACCTGTGTGCGCGGGGGGGGGCAGGACCGTGCACCTGTGTGCGCGGGGGGGGGCCAGGACCGTGCACCTGTGTGCGCGGGGGGGGGGCAGGACCGTGCACCTGTGTGCGGGGGGGGCAGGACCGTGCACCTGTGTGCGCGGGGGGGGGCAGGACCGTGCACCTGTGTGCGCGGGGGGGGGCAGGACCGTGCACCTGTGTGCGCGGGGGGGGGCAGGACCGTGCACCTCTGTGCGCGGGGGGGGGGAGGACCGTGCACCTGTGTGCGCGGGGGGGGGCAGGACCGTGCACCTGTGTGCGCGGGGGGGGGCAGGACCGTGCACCTGTGTGCGCGGGGGGGGGGCAGGACCGTGCACCTGTGTGCGTGGGGGGGGGGGCAGGGCCGTGCACCTGTGTGCGCGGGGGGGGGCAGGACCCTGCACCTGGGTGCGCGGGGGGGGGGCAGGACCCTGCACCTGGGTGCGCGGGGGGGGAGGACCCTGCATCTGTGTGCGCGGGGGGGGCAGGGCCGTGCATCTGTGTGCGCGGGGGGGGGCAGGACCGTGCACCTGTGTGCGCGGGGGGGGGGCAGGACCGTGCACCTGTGTGCGCGGGGGGGGGCAGGACCGTGCACCTGTGTGCGCGGGGGGGGGCAGGGCCGTGCACCTGTGTGCGCGGGGGGGGGCAGGACCGTGCACCTGTGTGCGCGGGGGGGGGGGCAGGACCGTGCACCTGTGTGCGCGGGGGGGGGGCAGGACCGTGCACCTGTGTGCGCGGGGGGGGGGCAGGACCGTGCACCTGTGTGCGCGGGGGGGGGCAGGACCGTGCACCTGTGTGTGTGTGTGGGGGGCAGGACCGTGCATCTGTGTGTGTGTGGGGGGGGGCAGGACCGTGCACTTCTCGGCACTCGGGGTCCCTGGGAATCGCTGCACCCGGCTCCTCAGACCCAGGGTATTGCCCTGCTCGGGGGGGGGTAACTGC
Organism: Sternotherus odoratus; assembly: GCA_032164245.1. Lineage (NCBI taxonomy): Eukaryota > Metazoa > Chordata > Testudines > Kinosternidae > Sternotherus > Sternotherus odoratus. Next base: position 1,103,863 of record JAVMKO010000003.1, on the reverse strand, counting down.
ACTGCCCTGACCCGGCTGACAGGGTGCGGCCTGAGGCCCCCCCCCGCCCTGCAGTCCCGGGCACACCTGTTCCAGCCTCTCCCACCAGGGTATTTTTAGTTGTGACAGAACTGAGGCTCCTCTGGACTGTCTGTCCGCGGGGGGGTGGGGTGGGGTGGGGGGGGTGTCAGTCCTTCGGACGGAAACGCAGGCAGGTTCCTCTGGACTGTCTGTCCGCTGGGGGGGGGGCGGGGGTAGGCGGGTTCCTCTGGACTGTCTGTCCGCGGGGGGGGGGGGGTGTGTCAGTCCTTCGGATAGAAACGCAGGCGGGCTCCTCTGGACTGTCTGTCCGCGGGGGGAAGGGAGTCGTGGGGGGGGGGTCAGTCCTTCGGACGGAAACGCAGGCAGGTTCCTCTGGACTGTCTGTCCGCTGGGGGGGGGCGGGGGTAGGCGGGCTCCTCTGGACTGTCTGTCCGCGGGGGGGAAGGGACTCGGGGGGGGGGGGGGGTCAGTCCTTCGGACAGAAACGCAGGCGGGCTCCTCTGGACTGTCTGTCCGCGGGGGGGAGGAAGTCGGGGGGGGGGTGTCAGTCCTTCGGACAGAAACACAGGCGGGCTCCTCTGGACTGTCCGTCCGCGGGGGGAAGGGACTCGGGGGGGGGGGGGGGGGGTCAGTCCTTCGGACAGAAACACAGGCGGGCTCCTCTGGACTGTCTGTCCGCGGGGGGAGGAAGTCGGGGGGGGGGGGTGTCAGTCCTTCGGACAGAAACGCAGGCGGGCTCCTCTGGACTGTCTGTCCGCGGGGGGAAGGGACTCGGGGGGGGGGTGTCAGTCCTTCGGACAGAAACGCAGGCGGGCTCCTCTGGACTGTCTGTCCACGGAGGGGAGGGAGCCGGGGGGGGGGGGTCAGTCCTTCGGACAGAAACGCAGGTGGGCTCCTCTGGACTGTCTGTCCGCGGGGGGGGGAGGGAGTCGGGGGGGGGGGGTGTCAGTCCTTCGGACAGAAACGCAGGCGGGCTCCTCTGGACTGTCTGTCCGCGGGGGGAAGGGACTCGGGGGGGGGGGGGGGGTCAGTCCTTCGGATAGAAACGCAGGTGGGCTCCTCTGGACTGTCTGTCCGCGGGGGGAAGGGACTCGGGGGGGGGGGGGGGTCAGTCCTTCGGATAGAAACGCAGGCGGGCTCCTCTGGACTGTCTGTCCGCGGGGGAAGGGACTCGGGGGGGGGGGGGTCAGTCCTTCGGATAGAAACGCAGGCGGGCTCCTCTGGACTGTCTGTCCACGGGGGGAAGGGACTCGGGGGGGGGGGGGGTCAGTCCTTCGGATAGAAACGCAGGCGGGCTCCTCTGGACTGTCTGTCCGTGGGGGGAAGGGACTCGGGGGGGGGGGGGGTCAGTCCTTCGGATAGAAACGCAGGCGGGCTCCTCTGGACTGTCTGTCCGCAGGGGGGGGAGGGAGTCGGGGGGGGTGTGTCAGTCCTTCGGATAGAAACGCAGGCGGGCTCCTCTGGACTGTCTGTCCGCAGGGGGGGGAGGGAGTCGGGGGGGGGGGAGTCGGGGGGGGGGGGTCAGTCCTTCGGATAGAAACGCAGGCGGGCTCCTCTGGACTGTCTGTCCGCGGGGGGGGGGGGGAGGGAGTCGGGGGGGGTGTGTGTGTCAGTCCTTCGGACAGAAACGCAGGCGGGCTCCACCTTGGCCGGGCTGCGGTTAGACTCCAAGCCCGAGTGTCAACCTCCCCTGTGGGTCTGGACGGTGAGGAACCATCCTCCGAGAGAGACACTCACCCCCCCGCCCGGGGGCCTGCTGCGACCCGCAGCTAGAGAGCTGAGAAGCCAGCGGATGGATTCCAGCCTCTTCGGTTCCGGGAGATTTTACCTCCTCTAAATGGCTGTGTATGGAAATCCCCCGTGCCCCAGGGATCCCCGACCCTTGGGACTGGCCAAGGGCCCTAGGCCTGCCTGTAACTTGCAGATACCCTCACCTTGAATATGGAGGAGCAGACAACTGAGACTACATGTCCCAGCATGCTTTGGGATTTTTTGTTCTGAGAGCGCTTATGGGTATGGGGCAATGTACATTGGGATCTGTAGTCTTTATGGCCACCAGTTAAAGATGAAGGCGGCTGTGGACCAGCTGAGGCACGTGGAGGTCTGAATTCAGGGGTTAGCTCTGGGGTGGTTTGTGAAGCGGAAGGTTGTGTGGTGGGCGTGTACCGGGAACCCTCAGGAATGAGCAGAGAAAGCTGGACAAACAGCAGAAAGCATCTCTTTGTGCTCCCACCTTGGAGCAGCCGTGGTGGTCGGGGGAGAAGTGCCCGGAGTACGGGGCAGGGTAGAGATGTGATGGGAAGTGCTAGAAGATGGTTTTGCAGAACTGGTCATTGTGGCCCCTTAAACCTGACTCGGGGCCTTTCTGAGATATGGCTGAGGGAGTAAAGAGCAGTTCCCAACTTAAACCGTCTGGGTCGCTGCCGATGTGACAGCTCTTTGGTGTAGTGGTTGTGCTAATGGGGCTGTACACAAATACGCCAGGTGCCAGAAGAGTCCACAGATCTAACAGGGTTATGGGGGGGGGGATTGTGAGTGGGCATAGAGGAGAGAGTCCTCAGTAAAGCTCAGGTCTCTGCATTTCTAATGCTGCCATCGCTGAAGCACCTGGTCACCCCATGCAAAAAGAAGGGTCATTTAGGAAAGAAACCAAGCTCCTGTCTCCATTAAAGGGCTCTGTCTCGGGGGGATCAGTCTTGGAGAAGCTTTGCTCAGCCCCCCTGTGTGACGAAGTGGGAGTACTGTGTGTGTGTGCCTCAGTTTCCCCTATGCATTTCCTGACAGTCTATGTGAAGGGATAGGGGCTGATAGTGATGCAAAGCAGAGCCTCTGAAGGTGTGCATCCCTGAAGCTGTAACCTGACCCCAGGTGGGGGAGGGAGAGGGAGGTCAGCTGAATCTGTTGAAGGGAGGTCAGGTGATGCCTGAAGCCCAGGAAACCAGACAAAGGAGCAGGAAGTGGCGAGGGGGTTTGGGACAGTCTGGGTCTGGGTCTAGCTGGGAGAGGGAGAGAAGCCAACTCGCTCTCTGGCCCCAAGATGGATCCAGCTGAAGGCTCACGCTCGCTGTATGGTCTGTGATTAGAAGTCATCGAATAAACCTGGGGGAGAAGCAGGAGCCCAGAATCTGGGTCTCACCTCCTGGCATCCCCCAGAAAGGCCTAACTGGATGGACCCTGTTTGGATTGAGAAGCTGTGAGTTGGATGGTTCCTGACATCTTAAATAAACCGTCTATTCTGCTGGCTGGCTGAGAGTCACGTTTGACTGTGGATTTGGGGTGCAGAACCCATGGGCTCCCCCAGGACCCCGCCCAGGTGGGCTTGCTGGGGGAAGCCCACGGAGGGGCAGAAGGTGCTGAATGCTCCGAGGTCAGACCCAGGAAGGTGGAAGTGGGGACCCCTGAAGCTCCTGGCCTGGGAAACAGGCTGTGTACGGAGAAGGGGCCCTTCACCCGGAGTCCGGTCTGGCTTCCTAGGGAGCGGTTCCAGACCATCGCCCGGGCGCTCCGTAACACCCTGTTAACTGAGCAGCTGCCTGCTTAGGGAAGAGTCTTGTGCGAGGCCTTAAAATGGTCCCATGCTGGCTGCTCCTGGTCTCTGGGGTGAGGAATTCCACAGCTCTGTATGGGGACTCCTGACCCTGCAGTAACATGCAGGTGGGAACATGGGCACAGAGGGAAACACAATGGCCTTTGTACCTAAGGTCCAAAACCTTGAAGCACGTCTGGGATTGGAGGGGGGGGGGGGCAGAGCGGCACCCCGGTGTGAAGTGCTCACCCCGGCCCTACCTAGAAGGTTGGCAGCTGGGAGACTCCGTGGCTTTACAGGCAGCCCCAGGCAGAGCCTGTGGGTGACGGGCATGGGTCATTGCAGCAGTGCAGTCCCTTGGCTGCTGACGAGGAAGGGGTCCCTGCCAGTTCTGCTGTTTGGTGTTGGGGGATTGCGACTGGTAGGACCCCAGACTGGGCCCCACCCTGACGATGGGCGAGAGGGACTGGGAGGCGCTTGCTCAGTAGACAAGGAGGTTCTTGCTCCTGTTGGTGCCTGAGATGCTTTCCCTGTCTGCAGCAGCCCAACCTTACTTGGATGGAGCTAAAGCTGCCGTGGGTCACATGCTGGGAATCAGCTGCCCATAGAACAGGGGACCATGTTGAGGGTGGGGGCTACGCAGCGGGCCCAGGGGGAGGCATGAGTACGAGAAGGGGAGGGGAATGTTAAGGGGGGTGGGCAGAGTGCTCAGGGAACCGATGGGGGAATGGTGCACAGTCTTGGACCAGAGGATGGGGTGTCTGAAGTCAGTGCAGGGCATAATGTGATCAGAGCAACTCTTTGGTGTGGCATTTTGGATGGGCTGAGGGGCCAGAGCGGAGAGGTGGTGCTACCCACACCCACCTTTACCCTTCCGGGGGCCCGAGGAGTAACCCCCACCCATACGGAGTTCCTAGGGCTCAGGGGTATTCTTCTGTGGGTTTGCAGGGCCTTTTACCAGTGAAAGCGCCTTCCACAGTAATATCCTGAACCTCTGTTATGATCAGTTCCCAAATCAGAACGTGCACGCTCCCCACTCCCCAGCAGACAGATGAGTTTTTCCTGCTGGCCAGTCAGGATCAGGTCCTCCAAGGGCTCCAGCGCCTGCGCAATAGGACTGGCAGGGTGGTGAGGCCTGGCAGCTCTGATTTTGGGGCTCTGTCCTAGAGTTAGATTCCAAAGTACTTTCTTTTGGACCTCCGTTTAGAGAGTGAATCTTGAGTCCTGTTTAGCTCTGCCTTCACCAGTCATTGTAAACTGAAGTCCTGCCAAGCAGTATTTTTCACCCATCCTCGCCCATTATGAAACAGTTCTTTAGCCAATCAGACCCCACCACCTTAGCTGATTTACACCGTACGGAATTATTATGCAGCAGGCAGAACGGATCAAAGAACCAGACAGATAAACAGTAGAGAAGTCGGGACCATAAAGGCAAAGCAGTAGAGATTTCACCATCACAGCTGTTAAGTGGTTCCTTGCCTGGCAGAATGCTATCAAAGAAAGTTTTCTTTACCCGTCTTAAGCTCTGTTTCTTTCTCTGGTGGTGGTGGGCACTGTTAGGACAGGAGCCACCTTAATAGGCCAGAGCAATAATGGAAGGTGAGGCTGTGACTTTTTGCAGCTTGGCTCATTAGGGCTGACGGGTGCTAGTTGAAGTGGTGGCTTGTGGCCTCCTCTCTTTTGGACCCATGTGCTTCCCCCAGCAAGCCCGCCTGGGCGGGGTCCTGGGGGAGCCCATGGGTTCTGCATCCCAAATCCACAGTCAAACGTGACTCTCAGCCAGCCAGCAGAATAGACGGTTTATTTGAGATGTCAGGAACCATCCAACTCACAGCTTCTCAGTCCAACAGGGTCCATCCAGTCAGTCAGGCCTTTCTGGGGTGTCAGGAGGTGAGACCCAGATTCTGGGCTCCTGCTTCTCCCCCAGGTTTATTCGATGACTTCCATCTGGTCCAACACAGACCATGCAGCCAGCGAGCGTGAGCCCTCCGCTGGATCCATCTTGGGCCAGAGAGCGAGTTGGCTTCTCTCCCTCTTTCCAGCTAGACCCAGACCCAGACTGTCTCAAACCCCCTCTAGCCACTCCCTGCTCCTTTGTTCCTTTCCCGGGCTTCAGGTATCACCTGACCTCCCTCCAACAGATTCAGCTGACCTCCCTCCAACAGGTATCACCTGACCTCCCTCCCCCACTTGGGGTCAGGTTACAGCTTCACCTTTGAATACCTGCAGTGGTTCTGCTTTGCATCACCCTTACATTCCTTTCCCTCCACATAGAGGCCCAAGAAATGCATAGGGGAAACTGAGGCACACACACACAGTACTCCCACTTCGTCACACCCCTCTCTTTCCTCAGGGGTTCTACTGGCCCAAGCCCTGAAGTAGGTTCAGTGTGGCACTGTCTTGGTTTCAGTTCTCCCTCACAGGTCTGACAGCAAGGAACTTTACATATCGACAGGTGTGGAGAAAGTGTGTTATTTACTGCGTCTCTTAACACAAGAACATGGGGCCACACAATCAAATGAACAGGCAGCAGGTTTAAAACAAACAAAAGGAAGTATTTCTTCACACACTGCACAGTCAACCTGTGGAACTCTTTGCCAGAGGATGCTGTGAAGGCCAAGACTATAACAAGGTCCAAAAAAGACCTATATAAGTTCATGAAGGACAGGTCCATCAATGGCTATTAGCCAGAAGGGGCAGGGATGGTGTCCCTAGCCTCAGTTTGCCAGGAGCTGGGAATGGGCGATGGGATGGATCACTTGGTGATTCCCTGTTCTGTTCATTGCCTCTGGGGCACCTGCCACTGGCGGTAGATGGACCTTTGGTCTGACCCAGTGTGGCCGTTCTTATGTATTCAGGTGGGAACGCCTTTCTGTCTGAAGCCCATGAAAAAGGACAAGATACCTGCCGGGAATGTGAGACCCAGTGGGCGTGTATGCGTGGGAGGGGAGGGTCTTGCTCCCGAGAGATTTCTCACCAGCTTTAGACTTCTTGTAAATCTGACCAGTAAAGATGGGGGTACCGACCACGCTCTGAATGTGGCGGAATTACTCCACTTTGCAGCTATCTCTCCGCCTGCCTGAACGGAATTGTTTCTTTCCTGTTACCCTGCCAGTACACAGACTTTGCTGTCCCTTCTTCTGACTGCCCTGCAAGGCTGTTAGTTTGCTTCAGAACCAGTGGAAGGAAAGAGTGATCAGAAGACATTCGACATTAATATTTCAGAGGATATTGTGGAGGGTAATTATGTCTGAGAAGGCGAGTCCAAGAACATAATCACTAAATGAAAGCTGTGGGGTGTTGTCCAGAGTCATCAGTTTTCTGCACGGCCCCTCTAATAGATACTAAATGGTACTTACTCAAGATCAGAGGACTGTGAGTAACTCCAGTGAGCTCTAACCAGGCTGCCAACCAGACATCAACAACTCCATGTCTAGTTGGCAGCTGGTATCAAGCGGAGTGCCCAAGGGTCGGTCCTGGAGCTGGTTTTGTTCAACATCTTCATTAATGATCTGGATAATGGGATGGATTTCACCCTCAGCAAGTTCGCCAATGACAGTAAGCTAGGGGAAGAGGTAGATATGCTGGTCCAGAATGATCTAGACAAATTGGAGGATTGGGCCAAAAGAAATCTAATGAGTTCAACAAGGAGAAGTGCAAAGTCCTGCACTTAGGACTGAAGAATCCCATGCACTGCTACAGGCTGGGGACCGAATGTCTAGGCAGCAGTTCTGCAGAAAAGGACCTAGGGGTTACAGTGGATGAGAAACTGGACATGAGTCAACAATGTGCCCTTCTGCAAAGAAGGCTAACGGCATTTTGGGCTGTATAAGTAGGGGTATTGCCAGCAGATCGAGAGACATGATCGTCCCCCTCTATTCAACATTGGTGAGGCCTCATCTGGAGTACTGTGTCCAATTTTGGGGCCCACACTACAAGAAGGATGTGGAAAAATTGGAAAGAGTCCAGCAAAGGGCAACAAAAATGATTAGGGGCCTGGAGCGCATGACTTATGAGGAGAGGCTGAGAGAACTGGGTTTGTTCAGTCTGCAGAAGAGAAGACTGAGGGGAGATTTGATAGCTGCTTTCAACTACCTGAAAGAGGGTTCTAAAGAAGATGGATCTAGACTGTTCTCAGTGGTAGCAGATGACAGAACAAGGAGTAATGGTCTCAAGTTGCAGTGGGGGAGGTCTAGGTTGGATATTAGGAAACACTATTTCCCTAGGAGGGTAATGAAGCACTGGAATGGGTTACGTAGGGAGGTGGTAGACTCCCCATCTTTAGAGGTTTTTAAGGTCAGGTTTGACAAAGCCCTGGCTGGGATGGTTCTAGGTGAATGGGCAAAATGATGGCAAATGCACCTCAATGAAGATTAATGCAAGAAATGCCTAGTGGAGGGAAATTTAAGCTGCTCTGACATTACTGGGTTCTAAATTAACAATCCGCTCAGGAAAGGGACCTGGGCGTCCTTGAAAATCTTTTCTTGAACTGAAGAATCAGAGAGGTAGCCGTGTTAGCCTGGAATAGCAGAGGTAACAAAGTCCTGTGGCACCTTAAAGACTAACTATAAAGTTTTGAAGCATGAGCTTTCGTGGGCTAATACCCACTTCGTCGGATGCAAGTGGCTGTGGGCAAATGAGCAAGCGAGGACCAGGATTGAGGATAATGGAAAGGCTTTCTTAGTGCAATTGCGAGGTGTGTGCAGGCAGCCTGTCTCGCCCGGGGACCTGCAGACTAGACGGGGCTCAGGGAAGAGGGCTGGGAATGACGAAAGGCTTGAAACCCCCCCAGGGATTGTTGGCTTGGAAAGGAGACGAATGAGGAGGGTTGTGATAAAAGTATGGGGCTGACCAGTATCGGCTCTGTTTCCTTGTGCTCCCCCATCTGTCTGTCTCCCTCTGGTGTCTCATATCTGGTACTTAGTGTGTCAGCTCCTTGGGGCTGGGCCCACCTTTGTGCCCTGCATTTGTCCAGCGCCTGGTGCTAAGGGGTCCTCTCTGCGAGTGGGCCCGTAGGCGCTGTAGTAAGACATAACCACAGAGATATTCTGTGGATAATGCTCGTAATACGACGAATGGTCGGAAATGTCTCTCTGGCAACTCCTGTGTTCCTGGCGGAGACCTAACGTGGGGGCAGCTTATCCCACATCTTACTCCAGCCTTCTTACACCTTCCTCTGTAGCAGCTGGTGCAGGCTGCTCCCCTTGGGCAGTTCCTGGGCCCCGAGGATCTGTTCAGGCAGGGAAGGCTGATCTCAGATCTATGAAGAAAGCCCTTTGTACAAGAGCCTGTAGCCCAGGAGGGAAGTCTGAGGTCACTGGCACAGAGCACGCTGGTGTTATGTACATGGGAAGGAGAAGAGAGAGGAGTGAAGCGGGCAGGAAAATCTGTGGTGGGGGAGTGAGACAGCTCAAGGGTTCAAAGGAGAAAGCTCTTGCCCAGCAGTGACTGGGTTGTGTGAAGGGCTGGTAGAGGAGGAGAGAGAATCAAGGGCTCAGATGGTCCCTGGAGGGTTTCACACCACGAAGGCCGGTGTGACTGGGGAGCCGGTGGAGTCGGGCGAGGATACACGTCTAGAAGATATTTGTGCTAGTGCTGTCTCACCTCAGTGGTAGCCAGAAGGTGCTTCGATACCTTGGTGCTAGGCACTGTGCCAACCCCCTGGCAGGCAGGAGAGGACCCGTTGGAAGGAAACTGAGAGCATCTGTGCACGACCCAGGACAGGAGAGAGGAATTCTCAGCTCTGGCAGGTGAGCCGGGGTCTTGCCAATGGGGATGAAGCATGTGGGCATCAGAACAATTCCTCCTGGTTTTCTAGTCCGGGTTCCACCCGGGTCTGAGTTCTGGCCACACTGACTGTCAAGCACATTCGTTGACTTTCCAGTCTTGATTGACTTGCAATTTTAACAGGCATCATAGAGATGGTCTTAGAACAGGGCTGGGCAAACTACGGCCCATGGGCCTGTGACGAAGTAGGAATACTGTGTGTGTGCCTCAGTTTCCCTTATGCATGTCTTGAGTGTCCATGTGGAGGGATAAGGGGGTGTAGTTGATGCAAAGCAGAGAGACAGTGTAAGCAAGTGGCCGACCTGCCCTGGCAATTGAGGGCCCAGCCCCTCCCCCCTCTCCAGGCTGGAAGCGCTGAATCCCAAAGAGGTCAGTTGAACCTGTTGGAGGGAGGTCAGGTGATGTTCGCCTAGCCCCGGAAAAGAGACAAAGGAAAGCAGAGGAGGGGCTGGAGGGGGGGGTTGTCAGTCTGGGTCTGGCTGGGAAGAGGCAGAGAGCTTACAGGCAAGCTGTCCTAGCTCTCTGGCCCCCAAAATGGACCCAGCGGAGGGGTCGCGTTCGCTCTACCTACAGCCTCTGTCTTAGATCACCTGTCATCGAATAAACCTGTTCTACTGGCTGGCTGAGAGTCACGTCTGACTGTGGAGTTGGGGTGCAGAATCCACAGGCTCCCCCAGGACCCCGCCCAGGCGGGCTTGCTGGGGGAAGCACACGGAGGGGCAGAAGGTGCTGAATGCTCCGAGCTCAGACCCAGGAAGGTGGAAGTGAGAACTGTGAAGCTCCTAGCCCTGTAGACAGGCTGTGTATGGAGATGAAGCTTCGCCCGGAGTCCTGACTGGCTTCATGGGGAGCAGTGCCAGAGCATCGCCCCGGGGACTCTGTGATAGGGCCTGATCCGGCCTGCGAGCCGTTTTAAGCCAGCCCGTGAGCTCCTGCTGGGGAGCAGGGTTTGGGGCTTGCCCTTCTCCGACTCTCCAGCCGGGGCACCGGGTCGGGGGCTGCACCGCGCGGCTCAGCTCCACTTTGGCTCTCCGGCCAGGGTGCCAGGTTGGGGGCCGCCCCACTTGGCTCCAGGAAGCAGCTTCATGGCCCCACTCCGAGGTTTGGGGGCCACTCCACATGTAGGAGCCGGAGAAGGGACGTGGCACTGCTTCCAGGAGCCGCTTGAGGTAAGTGCCACTCAGAGCTTGTACCCCTGAGCCTCTCCCCGTGCCCCAACCCCCGCCCCAGCCCTGATCCCCCTCCCACCCTCCGAACCCCTTGATCCCAGCCTGGAGCACCCTCCTGCACCCTAAACCTCTCATCCCCAGAGCCCTCACCCCCTCGTGCACTCCAACCCCAGTTTTGTGAGCATTCATGGCCTGCCATGCAATTTCTATTCCCCAATGTGGCCCTTGGGCCAAAAGGTTTGCCCACCCCTGTCCTAAAATAGACGACCTGCTGGAAGCCTTTGTAGCTAATGCTTAGGCATGGTTACTCTGGAGTGGGATGTTTGTAGCTAATGCTTAGGCATGGTTACTCTGGAGTGGGATGTTTGTAGTTAATGCTTAGGCCTGGCTACTCTGGAGTGGGATGTTTGTAGCTAATGCTTAGGCATGGCTACTCTGGAGTGGGATGTTTGTAGCTAATGCTTAGGCATGGCTACTCTGGAGTGGGATGTTTGTAGTTAATGCTTAGGCATGGCTACTCTGGAGTGGGATGTTTGTAGCTAATGCTTAGGCATGGCTACTCTGGAGTGGGATGTTTGTAGCTAATGCTTAGGCATGGCTACTCTGGAGTGGGATGTTTGTAGCTAATGCTTAGGCATGGCTACTCTGGAGTGGGATGTTTGTAGCTAATGCTTAGGCATGGTTACTCTGGAGTGGGATGTTTGTAGCTAATGCTTAGGCATGGCTACTCTGGAGTGGGATGTTTGTAGCTAATGCTTAGGCATGGCTACTCTGGAGTGGGATGTTTGTAGCTAATGCTTAGGCATGGCTACTCTGGAGTGGGATGTTTGTAGCTAATGCTTAGGCATGGCTACTCTGGAGTGGGATGTTTGTAGCTAATGCTTAGGCCTGGTTACTCTGGAGTGGGATGTTTGTAGCTAATGCTTAGGCCTGGTTACTCTGGAGTGGGATGTTTGTAGCTAATGCTTAGGCCTGGTTACTCTGGAGTGGGATGTTTGTAGCTAATGCTTAGGCCTGGTTACTCTGGAGTGGGATGTTTGTAGCTAATGCTTAGGCCTGGTTACTCTGGAGTGGGATGTTTGTAGCTAATGCTTAGGCCTGGTTACTCTGGAGTGGGATGTTTGTAGTTAATGCTTAGGCCTGGTTACTCTGGAGTGGGATGTTTGTAGCTAATGCTTAGGCCTGGTTACTCTGGAGTGGGATGTTTGTAGCTAATGCTTAGGCCTGGTTACTCTGGAGTGGGATGTTTGTAGCTAATGCTTAGGCCTGGTTACTCTGGAGTGGGATGTTTGTAGCTAATGCTTAGGCCTGGTTACTCTGGAGTGGGATGTTTGTAGCTAATGCTTAGGTCTGGTTACTCTGGAGTGGGATGTTTGTAGCTAATGCTTAGGCCTGGTTACTCTGGAGTGGGATGTTTGTAGCTAATGCTTAGGCCTGGTTACTCTGGAGTGGGATGTTTGTAGCTAATGCTTAGGCCTGGTTACTCTGGAGTGGGATGTTTGTAGCTAATGCTTAGGCCTGGTTACTCTGGAGTGGGATGTTTGTAGCTAATGCTTAGGCCTGGTTACTCTGGAGTGGGATGTTTGTAGCTAATGCTTAGGCCTGGTTACTCTGGAGTGGGATGTTTGTAGCTAATGCTTAGGCCTGGTTACTCTGGAGTGGGATGTTTGTAGCTAATGCTTAGGCCTGGTTACTCTGGAGTGGGATGTTTGTAGCTAATGCTTAGGCCTGGTTACTCTGGAGTGGGATGTTTGTAGCTAATGCTTAGGCCTGGTTACTCTGGAGTGGGATGTTTGTAGCTAATGCTTAGGCCTGGTTACTCTGGAGTGGGATGTTTGTAGTTAATGCTTAGGCCTGGTTACTCTGGAGTGGGATGTTTGTAGCTAATGCTTAGGCCTGGCTACTCTGGAGTGGGATGGGGCCAGGCCAGCTACTGTTTGTTTGTTCACCTCTCTGCCAAGTCACTGAGATCACAACTCATTGGAGTGAGTTTGTTGGCACGCTACAGCAAGCAGGGCCAGGGCTGAAATATGAAACTGATTCATACATGCATAAGCAAACCTCCTGAAGCATTATCTCGCTCGGCTGTAATCGGCACTGCTTAGTTATGTTCGGGGCGGGGGAAGAGAGGGGAAATGTTGGCAGATTCTTCCTTGGTTAATTGCCACAGGTTATCCACTTACTGATTGCCTGGATTCTGGTGAAAAATAATTCAGAGCAAGTAACAACCAGGATGAAAAGTTGATAATGAGGTTTTGGCAGCAGTCCTTGCTGTTCTGCCTTTAACACTGAATAAACAAGTCCAACGTTGTGACTGATTTCCTTCTCCTCCTGCTTCTTCTCTTTTGGCTAGACTCTGTTTGTTTAAAACGGCATGCGTAACATTTGTGACTTTTCCTTTTATTCTACATGAGGTATTTGTCTAATCGGGGATCTTCATTAGGAGTTGGACTAATAACCTCCAGAGACTCTTGTGGGAAGAGATCAGGACTGTGCAGGGATTCTCTGAATAAAAACATAACCAAGCATTGTTTAACGATTGGTCATTAATTAAACAGCATTCAGCAGTTCAACAATTAAAATGCCAGGGAAGCTAAATTCTAGCTTTGCTTTGCAAGTGTTTCTGGTGAGGAAGTGGGGAGGCTGCGGTGGACCGTTTAGAACAGAGGCTGGGAGCGGGAAGAGATTTGGGAGGCCTTTGGACATCTTTCGCTGTTGGCCTTGGCAGCATGTCTGGGAAAATCCATCTTTGCTTTGAAAAGTGACCTTTGCCAAGGGGAGAGGGATAGCTCAGTGGTTGGAGCATTGGCCTGCTAAAGCCAGGGTTGTGAGTTCAATCCTGGAGGGGGCCATTTAGGGATCTGGGGCAAAAAATCTGTACTTGGTCCTGCTAATGTAGACAGGGGGTTGGACTCCATGACCTTTCAAGGTTCTTCCAGTTCTCTGAGCTAGGGAGATCTCCAGATATTACATTTATTCTCTCTGCTCTTCACGTTCTTCAGCATTTGCTTTTCCTGGGGTTCCTTCGTGTCTTTGGGTCTAGATTGCTGATTTCCCGCCTTGTGGGCAGAGAAGTGACAGTAAAAAGAGCGGCACGCCTGGCGAGTTCTGCCCAGGTCTCAGTTCTTCCTTCCCCCGTCTCATGGGGGCAAGAGTGAGCTGGCGCGGGAGGCTTTGCTGACCCAGCCGGTCGGAACATCTCGTTGTGCTTGGCTCGAGTCTCCTCGTCTCGGCGGAGTGGGTGTAGTGAGTCTTTAACAGAACGCTCTTCTCTCCCGAGCAGTTGGCAGCAGTTTGAGTTAAATGGGTGTTAACACAAACAAACAAGAAAACAGTCTGACTCAGTCTCTCTCCCTTCCGCTGCTCTGGGCCTGGCACCGTCACATCCACTGCGGCGCACTGGGGCAGGGGCTGAGAGCCACACCTGGTGAAAAAGCCAGAGGAGGGAAAGGGGCCTGGATTTTCATACAGTGCGAACGCTCCCCGTGTTTCCTTTCCAGGTAGCTCTGTGGAGGTGGGATTTGCCCATTCACGTCAGCGAGTCCTGAAGCCCATTTAGATGTCACCCCCTGTGACGAAGTGGGAGTACTCTGTGTGTGTGGGCCTCAGTTTCCCCTATGCATTTCTTGAGCCTCTATGTGAAGGGAAAGGAATGTGAAGGTGAAGCTGTAACCTGACCCCAGGTGGGGGAGGGAGGTCAGCTGAATCTGTTGGAGGGAGGTCAGGTGATACCTGAAGCCCGGGAAAGGAACAAAGGAGCAGGGAGTGGCTAGAGGGGATTTGAGACAGTCTGGGTCGGGGTCTGGGTCTAGCTGGAAAGGGGGAGAGAAGCCATCTCGCTCTCTGGCCCCAAGATGGATGCAGCTGAAGGCTCACGCTCGCTGTATGGTTTGTGATTAGAAGTCATCGAATAAACCTGGGGGAGAAGCAGGAGCCCAGAATCTGGGTCTCACCTCCTGGCACCCCAGAAAGGCCTGACTGAGGGACCCTGTTTGAACTGAGAAGCTGTAAGTTGAATGGTGTTCCTGACATCTCAAATAAACCGTCTATTCTGCTGGCTGGCTGAGAGTCACGTTTGACTGTGGATTTGGGGTGCAGAACCCATGGGCTCCCCAAGGACCCCGCCCAGGCGGGCTTGCTGGGGAAGCACACGGAGGGGCAGAAGGTGCTGAATGCTCCGAGGACAGACCCAGGAAGGTGGAAGTGGGGACCCCTGAAGCTCCTGGCCTGGGAAACAGGCTGTGTACGGAGAAGGGGCCCTTCACCCGGAGTCCGGGCTGGCTTCCTAGGGAGCGGTTCCAGACCATCGCCCGGGCGCTCCGTGACACCCCCCAATGGTGTTGTTGGAAATCAGTTTCCCAGAATCATCTTCTCTGGGGCTGGGACAGGAGCCGAGTCTCGCCCCGCCCTTGCTCACTCAGCAGGCCCCTGCCTCCCTCCCTGCTCTGTGTCTTCCTCCCACTCCTGAGCTGGGAGAGGATGTGGCCAAACCCCCTTTCTTGCTTCAGACCCCTTTGAGAGTCACTTCTTCTGTAGTGACGAATCCGAGAGGGAGCCGTGTTAGTCTGGAATAGCAGAGGTAACAAAGTGTGTACTTCTGTAGTGTGTGCCCTCAGGGAGAGCTGTTGTCACACTCGTCCTCCGGCCCAGCCCAACCCCTGGCCCCAGCCTCTGGTCTCGATTGTTTTGTCACCTCCTCTGTTTTGTACAGCACGGAGCACACACCCAGTGGGGTTAGCAAGCCAAAATATAGCAGGGCTGCGGCCCTGGCTGGAAGAGGGTGCTCAGTTTAGGTCACCCCATTCATGGAAGACAGAGCTAAGCTCTAGCAAAAACCCTGATTCTGCGGGTGTGAGGGGGGAGCTGGGGGGCTGCCGTGCCAATGACTAGGGCTGCGTGAAGGCGATTTGACAAAGGGAGCAGTCAGGAGAGAGGAGCTGCACAGGCACCAGGGGGAGGAGGATGCCAGGGGCAGGCAGAGCTGCCCTGTGGAGAACACCGCAAGTGGGGAGAAACGTGAACCGAATGTGGTGTGAACTGGGATGGCAGCACAAGGACGGACTGGGGAGATGTGGTCAGAACAACGCTGCTGGTGACCGACGGCCCTCCTCCGTCCGCCTGTGATCCTCCGTCCGCCGGTGACCGACGGCCCTCCTCCGTCCGCCTGTGATCCTCCGTCCGCCGGTGACCGACGGCCCTCCTCCGTCCGCCTGTGATCCTCCGTCCGCCGGTGACCGACGGCCCTCCTCCGTCCGCCTGTGATCCTCTGTCCGCCGGTGACCAACGGCCCTCCTCCGTCCGCCCGTGATCCTCCGTCCGCCCGTGATCCTCCGTCCGCTGGTGACCGATGGCCCTCCTCCGTCCACCGGTGATCCTCCGTCCGCCGGTGACCGACGGCCCTCCTCCGTCCGCCGGTGACCGACGGCCCTCCTCCGTCCGCCGGTGACCGACGGCCCTCCTCCGTCCACCTGTGATCCTCTGTCTGCTGGTGACCAACGGCCCTCCTCCGTCCACCGGTGATCCTCCGTCCGCCAGTGACCGATGGCCCTCCTCCATCCACCGGTGATCCTCCGTCCGCCAGTGACCGATGGCCCTCCTCCGTCCACCGGTGATCCTCCGTCCGCCAGTGACCGATGGCCCTCCTCCGTCCGCCTGTGATCCTCCGTCCGCTGGTGACAGACGGCCCTCCTCCGTCTGCCCGTCCTGGGCAGCGTCTGGCTCATGCCAGCCAGGGTGGCAATGAGGGAGTTTTGGAAAGAGCCTGCAGTGGTTGCTCAAGGGGAAGCGGTCAGTAATCGTCCAAGCATCACCAGAGCGTTGGGGAGGGGAGGGCTGCGTGTCTCTGGTCGTTGTGTAGGGCGGGTTCGCACACAGCTCGTTTCACAAATGCTCTCATTTGGGATGGGTTTTGTTTTCTTCCCTTAGTGTGCCTAGTGCTGAGGTAGCCGCAGGTGCTACATACAGGCCTCAAGCTGTCTCCTGGAGGCTGGGAATTAGCTTGAAGCCAAATAATGGGCGCTCTTGGAAAATGTTTTATAGCATGTTCTCTGAAATATTGCGGTTGCACGTGACCCTGCTGTCTACGCCCAGTCAAACTGCCTTTGACCTTGGATCTTTTGACAAGCGTCATTCAAAGAGAGCTGCCAGTCGGGAGACACTTCCTTCCTGGGGTTGTTTCTCTGAGGCCGGTAAGGGGAGCGTGCGGAGAGAGGGAATGGAACGGGTTTAGGTACGTTTGTCAATGTCAGCCCCAGGGGCAAGGGGGGAATATTGCTTTTCGAGGGAATGTCGGTGCTCCTCCGAGGATTAACCGTCTGGGTCCCATGTGGGGCGGAGACGGACTCTGGGCTGTGCTAGCGTTCATTGCCAGTCTGCCTTTCCCAGAGCTGGATCTGCCTCCGTACAGAGGAGTGTATTTTAAGTTTACTTAAGCAAGATTATCCGATCCCGTGCTCCAGGGGGAAATCCCAGCCGTGTGGAATAGTGCTAGGCAGGGCCATTACGGGGAGTGTTTGTTTTGGGAGGGACACTAAGTGCTGTCTGGGGGGCAGGCAAGAAATAACTGAACAGCTTTTTCTGTTGTACCTTTTACATCTGCAGAGCAAGCGTGTCACCAGTTTACACCCCCGATTCCGCCCACCTTGAAGCTCTTCCACTGTGCTGGGCAGAATCCAGATTCATTGTCCTGGTTTGTTTTTACTGGCTCCCGCTCTCTGTGCGTTTGTTGAAGGTACACACTTGTAGAGCCCTGAGCAGTGCGTTCTGCGGTGACAGGTGACAGTCTGTCCAGCCCTGCCGGATCCGGCCCAGACCCTGTCGTTTGGTGAAACATTGAGTTCTTCCTGTAGTGGCAAATTCTGGTTCATGAGACTGTTTGTGCCTCAGTCTTTGATACTGATTCCAGCAGTGGGAGCTGTTTCCGGGGACTTTGGGATGTGTGGAGGGATGGTGGGTTTGAAATGCCTGGACTTCCTGCCTTTCCTTCCTCCAGAGGAAGATCAGTTGGAGCGTGTTGTGTTTTGCTGCGTGAGATTTTGAAGGCAACATTAAACCAAGGCCCTGCTCTCAGATGATCAGTGGATTGCCTAGGCATCCCCTGCAGTGTGGTGGGAGCCAGTGTCCCCCCCTCCCCTCTTTTCCCCTCTAAACACTTGGTTTTGAGAAGGCAGGCTTGCCCAGAAGCACATTCAACCTTTTGGCATTTCTTGGCTCTTATGTGGGCAGCCTTTCTCTTTCCCTCGTGCACGGGCAGCGTGAGACAGCGTCTCACACCGGAGCGTGCACCTTTTCCTGAAGAGTCTCTCTTGCTGCCTGATTGTGCACGGAGCCGAATGTGGATGTGCAGAGAAGCGCCTCATACATGCACGCGTCCAAAAGACACAAGGGTTTGTTAAGGAAGGAGAAATTCCGCTTGATTTCATGGAGACGAGGTGGATGAGGTCGGGGTGTCAGGAGAAGCACCA
Organism: Sternotherus odoratus; assembly: GCA_032164245.1. Taxonomy (NCBI): domain Eukaryota; kingdom Metazoa; phylum Chordata; order Testudines; family Kinosternidae; genus Sternotherus; species Sternotherus odoratus. The sequence continues at coordinate 1,085,897 of JAVMKO010000003.1, read as the reverse complement.
GACCCGAGGAGGAGCTCTGTGTTCGCTCCAGAGCTTGTCTCTCTTATCAACAGATGTTGGTCCAATAAAAGATATTCCCTCCCCCACCATATCTGTGTAGTACCCTAGACGGACCCGGCTACGTCCTCTGTCTCATACTCACCTGTACACAGTGCCAGTGACATGCCAGGAAACGTAGTGACAAACCCAGTGCTGTGACAGAGCACTGCCTGCCTGTGCAAAGTGCATCTTAAACCTCTAATCTACCCAATCCAAAGTCGCTCTTTGGCCGGCCAGTCAGTGACTGTCTCTGGAGCAAACTGCAGGTTCCTCTCGCTGCCTGCTGATGGGCGGGAACTGGGTTGGTTTTGGAGTGGGCAGTGTTTTTAACGTACTGGCGAGTGTATGGATGTCGGTCTCTTCCTGCTTGGAAATGACGTACGATTCTTTTCAGAGTCTCAGAAAAATCTTGTGCTCAAATGGGACCCAAGGTGGAAAATGTAATCTGGAAAGGTAAACGTTTGACAACGTTATAAACTACCGACAGAAGCTCTGGATTGTGTAGCCTTTGGAAAACCGTCTCCAGGTGTCACCCCCTGCCCACCGGTAACCAGAAAGAGAACCCCTCCAAATGATCCCCACCCCTCTGGATTTCCCCGGTGCTGCCCTTCCTCATACACTGATCCTATGCTCCGTGCCCCAGTGAGGAAGATCTTCGCAGGACTGGGGCCCTGACTGTAGACTTTAGGATGGGCCCTGGCTGGTAGAATTCAAGCAGGTCGTTGGTGCAGAATAGCAATGAAGAATTTGAAACTAGGCACCGAGTGTATGAAAGAAAACTGAAGCTCATAGCTGATAAAGGAACATTTGATTTTATCCCAAAGCACTTCAGAGCACTTAGATTTATACTCCTACATGCCCTCAGAAATGCAGCCACCTCTGGAGTGGAGAGAGCCATCCAGACGACGGTCAGCATAGGGCGATCAAACTGAGGAAAGGATCCCAGGCCACAAGACTGTTCCGGAGAGTGCTTCGTTCCAGGAACGGTGTCACGTGTCTGTCTCACTGTCCTGTCATAACCTCAGCTCGTACATCCGTGGATCGTTGGTACAGTGCCTAGCACAATAAATAGGGCCCTGCTCACCTGTCTGTGTTTTAACTAGCATGTGGAGTCTCCTGCCGGGCGAGCTAGCGGGGCTCTGGGGTCGGGGTCCTAGGAGGGGGGTCTGTCTGACTGAAGCAGGAAGATCTCTGGGTGGAGCGGTACGGCAGAGTGGGCTGGGCGCTGCTCTAGCTCTGGAATGAACAGGGCACTCTCTCAGCCCCTGCGGGCTATGGGTGCGGTTTGGGACTAGGGTAGGCCCTGCCTGGTGTTCTGGGTTTCCTGGTCTGCTTTGGGAGGGGTTTTGCCGTTCTGGTATTTGCAGAGGGCCCTGGGGGATGGCTCTGGGAGGAGGACTCTGCAGCGTGGAGATGACCCGTGCTGTCCTTCCTCCCCTCTCTGGGGCCTAGGCGTTAAGGCAGCAGGTCCCTTGGTGGCTGGTAGCTGCAGGGAGCCTGGCTGGACTGCTGAGGTGAGGTGGACCGGCTGCCCACGCTCTGCAGCTAGGAGCCATGCGGGGCAGACAGCAGGGCCTGCACTTCCACACACAATGGAGCTGCTGGGAGCTGCTCACCTTTCATACGGAGGGGTGACTGGCTGGCACTACAAATCCCAGCATGCCATGCTCCCTCCTGAGCCAGGTGGAGGCTGCTTGGCTCCAGACGGAGCATGGCTTTCTGGGAGCTGTAGTCTCCGTGGGCAGAGGGCCGGAGGCAGGGTTTTGACTAGTAAATTGTGTGTGTGGAGGGCGTGTGAGGAACTGCGGGACACATGAATTTGAGAGGAGCTTGTCTCCTGCTCGTGCACGAGTTCTAATAGCAGCGGAGCCGATCAGACTGAATGTCCCGGTTGGATTCTCTTTGCATCCTGCAGCTAACTGTGTTGAAAATAGGCAGGTCTGAGCACACCGGAGGGGTGGGGTTATTCCAGCATTACCAAACGTGGGTGTAGCAAAGGGCAGGAGGCCGCAGCGTCTTCTGCACAGGGAGTGACAACATCCTCTGCGTGGGGTTAGAACATTGTCTTGGGTAATCCGCTCCAGCCTGTGCGTCTGTGATCCCGTCCTCGTGAGCCAATCAGTGTGTATGCACAGAGACCTAATTACTCCCTGCTTGGCTGATGAATGATGCATGGGCCGTGCCTGGAAATGCAGGTTTCTTTGGTGTTCTGGTTGTGTTCCAGCAAGTGAGCAGCCAGTGCTGTCCTAGTGTGGAGAAGAGGGAGCACTCATTGAGCTCCGTTCTGAATCGCTGATAGCTCAGCCTGCTCCCAGCTTCCCAGCCCAGCCCTTCGAGCACAGGAAGCGGGAAGAGCTGCGTCCACTTTTGGCGGTAGGTACTGCGTCTGGAGGAGGAGCAGGTGCCTGGGAGACACGCTGTGGGCTGCCTTGTGGAGAAGGCTCTTCACTGTCCAGGGGCACGGCAGGGGACTTTGGGGAGAACTGTTGGCTGGCAGACACTGGTGGAGTGTGGGGGGATGTGCTTCGAGGACGTAAGCGCACAGAGAACGCCGAGGCCGGGGGCGGGAGTTCAGGGAGCTGTCTGTGTACCACGGACGACGCTCAGCGTGAATGATCAGTGGAAGAGACTTAGTGGCTTGGTTCATTTGAGACTGGCCTGGCCAGAGCCCTAGAGGACAGACTGGAGCCCATGACCCGGGCCTGCCCTGGGATGGCCTAGATGAATAGCGCAATGGGGTGGTGTAAAGTGCCTTCCAGGTGAGTTTCTGTCGGTGTCTGAGTGTCATTTACAACGCCCTCGTTTCTCCAGCGGGATGCTGTGCTTGCTCCTCGCCAGCCAGGTGGGATGCTTTGGATGCATTGACAGATCCCTAGGTCGCTGGGGGCACCTTTGAAAACAGTCTCCTGGATTTGGCAGCTATTTTTATCTGCTCTGGATTTGGTGCCCCTTTCCCAATAGCCCGCAGAACTCCCGAAAGGGAGCTGGCTGTGAAGATGATGTAGAAGCAGTTTGACCACAGGATTCAGGGGAGGCAAAGACTCATCAGGGCAGGTGGAAACCAGTGGCTCCATCCTCCCTGGAGCAGGCAGGACAGGTGGCTCGGGGCCACCTTCCCGGGCTCCTCCCTCTGCGGTGTGCCTGACGCAGCAGGTGTCCTCCTCTGTTCATTACCCTGGGAGCTGGGCCAGCTGTTGATGGTTTTCTCCTCCACTTACAAGGCTCTCGCTCTCTCCTCGTCCCCACCCACTGAACACAGCCTTGGCAGTGGTGTGGGCTGGGGGAACTGGAAGAGCAGTTGTAGAGTGGATGGATGGGGACGGATCTGCTGGCTCGGTGCTGGGGAGGGATCGGGGGTGTCACTAGCTTGTGAAAGAATCAGCAACACGGAGCTGCTGTGCTGAGCCAGGGGCTGTTGTCTGACGTGCAGTGAAGTGCTGCGGAAAGGGACTGTCGGGGCTTGCAGCAGACAGTGGGAGCAGAGGCAGCAGGCAGCTCAACATACAGCAGGCGCGTCGCTGGGAGGATGCTGGCACCACGGGGCTCTGGTTTCTAGGGTGGCGTGCAGCGGGGGGACGCAGAGAGCAGGTCAGACGGGATCTGATCCGTCGGCCACGCGGCTGGGCCTGAGCAGAGGCTGCAAACTGGGCTTGCTGCATTTCTCAGCCGAAGGGGCCGTTGTGATCATCTGGTCTGGCCCCCGGGGCTGGGGTGGGTTTTACTTTGAGAAGTGACTTCTAAGCCAGTGGCTCCAAAACTGGGGTGTGGGGTGAGCTGGTGGGTCACAATGCCTAAGTCCTCTCTCCCATGTAAACGATGAGAAACGTTCCCCCGCCGGTGGAGGGGACAGCGTCCCGGCAGCGCTGCAGGGTAGCGGAGGTGGGGGGTGTCATTGTGAATGTGAACGGGGTGCCCGGGGGACAGCCCTCTGCACTGTGCTATGGAAACATTCTCAGGTGTGTCACGACTGAACCCTGCCCTGGCGTGAGGCCAGGCATCCTGTCTGTGGTAGTGAGAGTCCCATGAGCTTTTCATGAGGCCAGGAGAATGAAGCCAGGTGTCCTGCCCAGACTCCAGGGTGTCTCCCGCAGCGTCTGGCCTCCTTTCCTTTGCTGTGGTACTTCCTTGCTAAATAGCTGCATTTCGTGGTGGGCATAGAATGTAATCTGTGTCCGAGCTGCCTGGGAGCTGTCGGGTATTGGAGGGATCCTCCAAAGGGGCAGGGAGCAGGGTGGGTTGGATGGGGCATGGGAGTTCCAGGGTCTGTCAAGGGGCAGAGGTGTGGATAGGGGACAGGGAGCAAGGGGGGTTGGGTGGGAGGGGTAGTGGGGGGGCTCTGGAGGGGGTGGTCAGGGGACAAGAAGCAGGGGGGGTTGGATGGGTCGGGAGTTCTGAGGGGGGCAGTCGGGGCGGGAAGTGGGTGGGGGTCAGATCGGGGGAGGGGCCAGGCAGTTTGGGGAGGCACAGCCTTCCCTGCCCGGACCTCCGTACAATTTTGAACCCCGATGTGGCCCTTGGGCCCTTTGCCCACCTCTGCCTTAGGACCGGATGCTGCTGGGGCGGGTTCCTTTTGCACATGGGTCCTGGAAGATGATTGGCTGGGTCGACACACCCCTGCCAGGCTTGGTTATCCCCTAGTCCTACCTCAGTGCTGTGGACTGGGCTAGACGACCTCCCGAGGCCCTTCCAGCCCAGCACGGCTCTGAGTCTAGGGCAGGTCCTGCTCAAGCCAGCCACAGCTGACTCAGTTTTACGCCCCAGCTGGAGCTTGATGAAAGCTGGCAGAGACCAGTCAGCGAAAGGGAACTACCCAGGGAAGGTCCCCCCGGCTTTCCAGGGCCAGCACACAGCCCCTTTGTCTCGGGCTCTCCTGGAGGCGGCTGGGTTCATTCTGGGAAGGCCCCTTACGCTGCTGGGCAGGGCAATGCTCTATTGAAACGGGCCTTGCTTTCCGGGCCGTAAGTCACAGAGTGTCTACAGCCGGAGTTACAGCCGAGCTGTCCCTGCCATCGGCCCCGTCCTGCTGGCTCAGCTGCCGCGTCTCACCTGCTTCACCCCCCTCAGGGGGTTGCATTCCTGCACGCGGGTGTCAGCTCCTCGCCCATGTCCGGCATTTCCCTAAACGGGCATCGAAATTATTTTTACCTTCCCTGGACACATGATGGGGTGGGTGTGTCAGAGCTCTGTGCGGGCTGGAGGGAATGTGGAGTGAGTATCCCCCGTCCCAGCCATGGGAATCCACCTGTGGCTTGGAGCCCGGCTGAACTCTCCGAGTCCCGCCCTGGGGTGGTCTTTCAAAAGTGGACTAGACGCTCCTGGGTCGTCTCATGTAGCAAGTGCCCAGCGGTGCTGGCGGGAGGGATTCCTCCGCCGCTGTTCCCTTCCCCAGCTCGCTGTAGTGGCTGGAGGGAGGAGTTGGCCGTGGAAAGCCCCTCGGGTGCAGCTACGTCAGTTTTCCTTTCTCGGCTGCCCTGGCGTCCTCACGTCCCTCAGCAGGAGCGGATGTGTCTGTGCGTACAGCTGTTTGCTCGTCCTTTTAACCCCCCACGCTGGGATGCGGGGTTCGTGTAGCTCTTCGGGTCCCTGCTCCCAGCCCTGGGGCTGCTGCTCCGCTTCCATCGAGCACCCTAACTCCCCCCCCCTCATCGTTTACCTCGGACCACCCCATCCCAGCTCCAGCACAGCTGTGCCTCTCCGGGGGCTCACCCTGGGGGCTGGCGGGCTCTAGGGTATCGCCACTGGACTCTGACTGGGCCGCTCGCTGGAAGCCTCAGTGACCTGCTCTCGTCTGACCCCCATTCCATAAATTCTCAGTCTCAGCCATCCTCACCGGAGCGTCCCTCCCTCCCTTCCCGGGCTGGGTCCGTGGGCAGCCCCCACAGTAATGGGGCAGCAATGGCAGAGACCGTTTGTCACTGAGTGCCCGGGCGATGGTCCGGCACTGCTCCCTACGAAGCCAGTCAGGACTCCGGGGTGAAGCTTCCTCTCCGTACACAGCCTGTCTCCAAGGCTAGGAGCTTCACAGGTTCCAGCTTCCACCTTCCTGGGTCTGACCTCGGAGCATTCAGCACCTTCTGCCCCTCCGTGCGCTTCCCCCCAGTGAGCCTGCCCTGGCGGGGTCCTGGGGGAGCCTGTGGGCTGCACCCCACCCCGCAGTCAGACGTGACTCTCAGCCAGCCAGGAAAACAGAGGTTTATTCGATGACAGGAACGTGATCTAACACGGAGCTGGCAGGTACAACGAACCGGACCCCTCAGCTGGATCCATCTTGGGGCCAATGAGCCAGGCACAGTAGCTCACTCCAGGTCCTCAGCCACTTCCAACTGAAACCCACTCTCCAGCCCCTCCTCTGCTTTTCCTTTGTCTCTTGGGCAGAAGGGGTCACCTCTTCCCTCCCCCACCTGGGGTCAAGTTACAGTCTTAGGTATGGACATCCCCACACAACAGTCAGTAAGAACATTCCTACCCCGTCACACCGTTCGCATCCGTTTGAAAGCCATCTGTAAATTACCATTTGAGGGCTTCAGCAGCTCACCGTGGAGTGGGTGAGCGAGGTTTGCTGGCCTGCAATGACTAGATGATCGTGACGATCCCATCTGACCGTCCAGTCTAGGAGCCTAAGAAAAGGATCCGGAATACTGACCGATCAGTGTCCTAACATACAGCCCAAAATGGGGCATTATGTGCCGTCTGCGACAAACCCCAAGTGACAGGAGGGGTCAGGAGGACCAGCTCCTTACGCACCTCTGTGTAGGAAAAGGCTGTGTGATCATGAAGGAACAAGTGCCGGAGGTCTCAGTAACTAAAACAGCCCTGGGATTTCTGAAGAGTTCAGAGGACAGTCTCCTAACTCAGGGAGTGTTGCAGCCAACCCCCTGGAATTCTGTGTTTGACCTCGTCCTAACCAGTAAAGAGGAACTGATTGCAGAACTCAAAGATACTGGGAGCTTAGCTACAAGTGACTTGATCACATTTATAAAGAGCAAGCAGAGTGAAGTCCACACTGGTAATACGCACACTTGGTGCCTTAACAGGGCCAGTTTCACAGAGCAGAAAACCATTAGGAGCCAGATCAGCTGGGAAGAAGAATTGAAGTAGAGAAATGTGAATGATTTATTTAAGAGCACCTCACCAGATGCCCCTATGTGACAGGGCTGTTCCTGGTGAGATCAACTGCGAGTGACAAATCAGGACAAACTGCTTCCAACAGGGCGACTAGAGCCCAAAGTTGGGGTTTTCCACTCTAAGGCAAACCCAACCAGCCAAACAGAAAAGACTTTGGTTTCACTCCACTGGCTAACCACAAGTCACACAAGCAATTCCCTTAGACACTCCAGGTTCCCAGTATCACCACCAGCAGCCACCTGTCCTGGGGACCAATGGTTATGAAAACCAATCCCCCAAATAAAGAAAACGGTTCTCCCCAATTCCAAAGAATCAGGCCCCAGACCCAGGTCAATATACAAATCGGATCTTACCCCAAATCACGCTTTTGCCAATCCTTTAGAATCTAAAATCTAAAGGTTTATTATCCAAGGAAAAAGGTCTAGGTGAGGGTTAGGAATGGTTAAAAGAAACCAATTACATGCAGTAATGGCAAATCTCAAGCTTGCAGCAATGGTAGAATAATCTGCAGGTTCAAATCACAGTCTCGGGAAAGCATCCCCTCCAGGGATGGGTCAGCACCCTTTGGCCAAAGTTCCCCTGGGTAGCAAAGTTCCATCCACAGCTGGAAGCAAGGCAGGATGAAGACTGGAGGTAGAAGACAAAATGGAGGAAGTTTCTCCCAGGTTTTATAGACTTCCTCTTGTGGGCGAAGACCCCCCTCCTCCTCCTTATGCAGACTCCAGTTGCAAAATGGAGGTTCATAACCACATGGTCCAATTACCAGATTCTCCAAAATTCAGTTTCTGACCAGCCAAGCCACATTCCTGGAGAAGCTCGGGTGTGGATGGGCGTCTACAAAGTTCATTGTGTAGCTGATGGTCCTTAATGGGCCATCAGCTAGGCCAGCTGAGTTAACAACAGCTTGTCTGAGATTTCACCCAGAAGCCAAGCATCAGTTTGAAATACAGGCACCATATAGCCAATATCCATAACTTTAGTTACAAAAAAGATACACACATACCGATAGATTAATCATAATTAGCAGACTATAACCTGGTTGTAGACACCTTATATGACCCCTTTACACAATATTTGGTGCCACTACAGGACCTTGGTTGCACCAATGTTCTATATGATCCCAAATAATTCCAGTAACGTGACACCCTAAAGCCACAATTGAGGAAGAGGGCCATATTGGTTAAAATTATAGAAAATGTTCGTTCTATATATCTATCTATCTGTCTGTCTGTCTGTCTGTCTGTCTGTCTGTCTAAACAAATCAAAGAAAGGGGATGTTAGTAGTAATAAATATAAACCAGTAGTTTGGAATTGTAGAAAATTGACGGGGGAAGCAAAGGGACACAAGAAATCCAGTATCCGAGGGGTAGCCGTGTTAGTCTGGATCTGCAAAAGTGACAACGAGTCTTGTAGCACCTTCTAGACTAACAGACGTTTGACCCGCAGAGAGAAAGACAATAAGGTGTTTTTTAAATATGTTAGGAACAACAAGAATGGTCCCTGGCTAGATGCTCATGGAGGAATGATCAGTTATAATGCAGGAAAGGCAGACGTGTTCCACAGAGGTTTCTGTTCTGGGTTTGGGGAGAAAGCAGATGATGCTCTCATCCGATGGTGATGACAATCCTCGTCCCATTCCCACAGTATTGCTGGGAGTGTTAAACAGAAGTGACTACGGTCAGCAGGTCTGGAGAACTTGCGTCCGGGAATTTAAAAAGAGCTGACTGACGAGCTCGCCGGTCTGTTCCCATGGATTTTCAGTAAGTCCTGGAGCGCGGGGAAGTTCCAGAGGACTGGGGGAGAGCTAATGTGCAGTTTAAAAATGGGTAGAGAGGCTTGTCGGTCTGCCATCACTCCAGGCAGGCTGCCGGAGTGGCTGATACAGGGTTTGGTTAATAAAGAATTAGAGGAGGGGAGTGTGATAATGCCAGTCAGTATGGGAGGGGGGGTGTGTGTTGGAAATCGATCCTGTCTAACCGGGTATCTTTTCTTTAGGAGGTTACAGGTTTGCTTGAGAAAGTTCATGGTGTTGACGTCATGTACTTAGACTTGAGTAAGGTATTAACTGCCCGACGTTTTGATTGAGAAGGTCGAGTGATATCAGTACAAGGAGGATGTGGATACATTGGCGAGAGATCAGAGAAGAGCCACGAGAATGATCCAAGGAGTAGAAAATCTGCTCTATGACGATAGCTTGAGCTCCTTGACGTGACCTCACTTACCAAAGAGACGGTGAAGGGGTGACTTGATCCTACCTGCAGGGGAACCAATCTTTAGTAATGGGCTCTTCTGTCTAGCAGCGGGAAGTGGGGGGGATCCGGTGGGTGGACGTTGAAAAGCTTGACCTGTTCATCCTGGAATTAAGGGGTAAATTGTCATTCACCATTAGACCAGTGTGCCGAGGGTGGTAGTGGATTCGTTAGCAGAAGACTGGCTGTTTCTCTAAGAGATCTGCTCTGGGAATTGGGGGGCCGGTCTCGGTCCCAGCTGGGTGAGGGGCGGACACCGGCAGCACTGCAGTGCTGTGCGAGGAAGGGCCGTGGGCCAGTGCAGGGATGCACAGGGCATAGCAGGCTGGGCAGTGCCCCCTTGGGGCCCTAGTCCTGCCAGACCCCGTTCCGAGTCCTTTCCCAGGGCTGAAGAGAGCCGCAGGGCTGCTGACGTCAGTGGTTGCTCCTTCGCAAACTGGCGGGTCCCCAAGGCTGTCCCCTTTGGGTTGTTTTTGGAAGCTCACGAGGGCTGGGGCAGGGGGCATGTGGTCGCTGGGGGGGGTGTGTGGTCAGGGCAGTGTCACGGAGTGTGGGGAGTCTGGTCCCTGCACCCCCACTTCCTGGGATTCACAGTGACTCTCAGCCAGCCAGTAGATTAGAAGGTTTATTTGAGATGACGGGAACACCATCCAACTCACAGCTTCTTAGTACAAACAGGCCCTTCTGGGGGGCAGGGAGATGAGACCCCGGATTAGGGCTCCCGCCTCGTCCCCAACTCTCCACTGACCCTCTCATTCCCCCCTTCCCCCGGCCACTCCCCCAGCCTTTGTTTAGTGTGACGAAGTAGGAATACTGTGTGTGTGTGTGCCTCGGTTTCCCCTATGCATTTCTTGGGCCTCTATGTGAAGGGAAAGGAATGTGTAGCTGATGCAAAGCCAAGCCAAGGTGAAGCTGTAACCTGACCCCAGGTGGGGGAGGGAGGTCAGCTGAACCTGTTGGAGAAAGGTCAGGTGATGCCTCCTAGCCCGGGAAAGAGACAAAGGAAAACACGGATGGGCTGGGGAGGGTGTGGTCAGTCTGGGTCTAGCTGGAAAGGGGGAGAGGAGCCATCTTCTCGCTCTCTGGCCCAAGATGGATCCAGCTGAGGGCTCACGCTCGCTCGCTGCATGGTCTATGTTGGACCAGATGGAAGTCATCGAATAAACCTGGGGAAAAAGCAGGAGCCCAGAATCTGGGTCTCACCTCCTAGCACCCCAGAAAGGCCTGACCCTGTTTGGACTGAGAAGCTGTGAGTTGGATGGTTCCTGACATCTCAAATAAACCGTCTATTCTGCTGGCTGGCTGAGAGTCACGTTTGACTGTGGATTTGGGGGGCAGAACCCAGGGGCTCCCCCAGGACCCCGCCCAGGCGGGCTTGCTGGGGGAAGCACACGGAGGGGCAGAAGGTGCTGAATGCTCCGCGGTCAGACCCAGGAAGGTGGAAGTGGGGACCCCTGAAGCTCCTGGCCTGGGAAACAGGCTGTGTACGGAGAAGGGGCCCTTCACCCGGAGTCCGGTCTGGCTTCCTAGGGAGCGGTTCCAGACCATCGCCCGGGCGCTCCGTGACATTCAGATCCCCACAGACAGAGCGCTTTACCTCCCAATGCTGGACCTCAGGCCCCGACGACCGGCAGTGCTCTGCACGGAACAGGCGAGATCGGCAGGCACCTCTCTGCTTAGGAGCAGTGGGGTCGGGCGCTCCTGGGTGTGGGAGGCGGGACGTGCCGGGAGCTCTGTGCTGTCACAAGGGGACTGACCCGCCTTGCTCCGGGACTGGGCGCGCGCTGGCGTGCGAGGGAGACAGACAGGATCCGGGTGACCCAGAGCAGAGCGCAGCCCTCAGCCCTAGCACAGCTCTCAGGCTGCAGGCCGGGACGCAATGGTCCGCTCTGACTAGCCGCCTGTCTGCGTGGGGTGCTGGGACATGGAGTCCCCGAGTGTCAGCTGGCTTGTTGGGGATGAGGCCAGCAGTGCGGCGGGTGTGGGGATCCTCTGGGTGTCAGGCTGTGAGACTGACGCGGGATGGAGGTTCCCAGACCACCGGGGTCTCCCAGCTCCGCTCAGGGCTGTGGAGGTCGGCTCTGGCCTTCTCCATCCTGCCCGCCCCATGGCACCGTTGCGGGCAGCGTAGCCTGACCAGAGCCACTTTGCCCAGGGGCGCAGAGAGTTACCTGGAGCTGCTGTCGGATGCCGGGTTTGTGGAGGGACCGGCTGCGTGGTTCCCTCCCACGCCCTGGGAGCCCCCCATCTGTGTGGCGGGGGGGGGGGGCAGAGCTGCAGCCAGATCATGTGGGGGGAGCAGGACTAGCCCCGTGGGCCCCCTTCTGGAAGTTTTAGACCCCTCTGGCCAGTGTGTAATTCCCCCCCCACACACACACACACAGAGCCTGTCTCTTCCCACAGCGGGGGGGGGGGGGGAGTGCTGGGGGGGGGCTGCTGGAGCAGGTTGCCCTGGGCGGAGAGCAGGTTTTTTGGGGAGATTATGTGTACTCACAAACCGTGTGCTTGTCCTTCGCCTGCTGTCTGTCTGTCCTCCGAGGACATCCCCTGGGGCAGGGCCCTGGCTGGGTCAGTTGTGGCAGCCGGTCCTTCTTGACCTCCGTGCACCATGGTGTGCTTGTGTGACGAAATGGGAGTACTGTGTGTGCGTGCCTCAGTTTCCCCTATGCATTTCTTAAGTGTCTATGTAAGGGTAATGCAAAGCAGAGCCACTGCAGGGATTCAAAGGTGTGCATCCCTGGAAGCTGTAACCTGACCCCAGGTGGGGGAGGGAGGTCAGGTGATACCTGAAGCCCGGGAAACCAGACAAAGAGACAAAGGAGCAGGAAGTGGCTAAGGGGGGGTTGAGACAGTCTGGGTCTGGGTCTAGCTGGGAAGAGGGAGAGAAGCGAACTCGCTCTCTGGCCCCAAGATGGATCCAGCTGAAGGCTCATGCTCGCTGTATGGTCTGTGATTAGAAGTCATCGAATAAACCTGGGGGAGAAGCAGGAGCCCAGAATCTGGGTCTCACCTCCTGGCACACCCCAGAAAGGCCTGACTGAGGGACCCTGTTTGGACTGAGAAGCTGTGAGTTGGATGGTTCCTGACATCTCAAATAAACCGTCTATTCTGCTGGCTGGCTGAGAGTCACGTCTGACTGTGGATTTGGGGTGCAGAACACATGGGCTCCCCCAGGACCCCGCCCAGGCGGGCTTGCTGGGGGAAGCACACGGAGGGGCAGAAGGTGCTGAATGCTCTGAGGTCAGACCCAGGAAGGTGGAAGTGGGGACCCCTGAAGCTCCTGGCCTGGGAAACAGGCTGTGTACGGAGAAGGGGCCCTTCACCCGGAGTCCGGTCTGGCTTCCTAGGGAGCGGTTCCAGACCATCGCCCGGGCGCTCCGTGACAGCTTGTCTGTCTGCACTGGGTGCTGAGGCGTGGCGAATGTCTTCTGACCCCCTGGGCGCTCCCTGGGGCCCGGACCCCCGCAGGCCTGTCTGTCAGCAGTGCGGCAATGCCGACTTCCCGTGCAGAGCCCGGGGGTGTTGGGGGAACCCTTCCTTGCTGCCTCCAGGCGGCTTTCCATCCCCCCCCCCCAGTCCCCAAACCCCCCCAGGCCGATTCAGATGGCCACTCCCCTCTTCTTCCAGCCCATCCTGTCTCTACCCCTGACTCCGGGAGCTGTGTGAGCTGTCAGGCGGGGCCCGTTCCCTGGCTGTGGATGCTGTGTTGCTAGGGCAGGGACTGTGGAGCGCCCGGTCCCTCGGCAGGGTGAGTTACAGAGCCTTTCCCGCGGCTGCCGTCTGTGCTAAGCAGGCTGCTGCTGCGTCACTCCCCAGCCCCCGCCGCATCCCCAGCCTGAGCTGCCGTTCGTCGGCCGGAGCGCCGTTCCAGGGAACCCCTTCTCAAGCCAGCGTCCCCCCACTAACGTCCCCGTGATTCCAGGGAGCCTGCAATCGGCCCCAGGCCAGCCGCAGCCTCGCTCGCGTCTGAGGACAGGCCTCGGGAAGCTGCTTCCCTCCCGATCGCCCTTTGCTCGCGTGCCGGCCAGCCGAGGGCTCTGGAGCACGTGGCAGGACGGTGGACCGCAGCGGCGCAATCCACACCAGAACAAGCCTGTGGTGAGGACAGCCCCTTCCCTTTGTACGCTAGATGGACAGTGACGTACGGGGGACTGGGGCATGGGGAGGGACCTGGGGATCGGGCTCCGTGTCCCTGGCGTCCATTGCAGGTCTGGGGAACTGAGAGCTGCCCGGGAGGGCGGGGGGGATTTGCTCCCGGCCGCACAGTCTGCTGTCCACTCTAACATGGCACCCGGCTCGCCTGCTTCCAGGCCTGTGCCCAGCTCCCCAGCGAGGGCTGGCGAGGGACAGGACGCTGCCAGGCTGGCTCAGGCTCTGCCCGAGGAGGGTGCACAAACCCCACAGTAGGGTAGTGTGGGGTAATTGGCCCCACGGTCTCCCCCTGAGCTCAGGAATAGGGGCTGGCTCGAGCCCCTTCCATGCTCGGTTGGCAGGTCTGTACTGCGGCTGGGAGGGGGATTGGCAGCGCGGGTAACCAGCCACGAGCTGGCCTGCTAACAGTCACAGGAGTCCCTGGGACATCAGACAGGACTGTACTCAGGTGGCTAGTTGAAGCCTCTCCCCGGGCCTGTGTGGCCACACTGCTGTGTCTCACCGGCTAGCTGGAGCAGAGCTGGACTGTGTACACCCCCGGGGGCTGGGAATCGCGCCCCCCAGCCTGTGCTAGCACAGTCTGGCGGATGATCCATGGAAATCTGCACGCAGTGCAGAACAAGCTTTGAGTTCCCCATAGAGGTACCTTGAGCGCAGGGCTGGGAAGCCTGGTGGCGGAGACCTGGCGTTCCCGGAGCCTTTCTGGTGTCACGGATCATCTGTTCGGCTGCTCGTGCCGGGCGCAGTTCTTGGGTGGGGAGTGTGATTCATTTCACAGGGTCACTCACCTTCGCGCTCCTGAGCTCCGTGAGACAGCACTGATCCGGCCGGTCCGACTGGCCCCGTGTGGAGATGTGAGAGGAGCCTTGTGCTGTGTTCACTCTTCCATGGCACGGCCGCACCATCTTCCCATCGCTCCTGAGCTGAGGGAACTGGCTCTGTGTTCGCACTGGGCTGGGGCCACTGGCAGCAAGCTCAGCTGTGTCCCCAGGCTGCTCTACACACCGCTTACATCGCTGTAATTGCCATCGCTCGGGCTGTGAAAACAACGCCCCCAGAGCGACGTAAATGACATCAGCGCCAAGCGCTGTCCTCACCGCGCTGTGTCAGCAGGAGACGCTCTCCTGACGCCGTCGCTTCCGCCTCTCCTGGGGGGGGAGAACTCTCTCCCGTCTCCACCAGACGTGCCCTTCACTCCCGGCTTCTGGCAGTCACAGATTTAGGGCCTGTGCATAGGGCTGCATCCCTGGCCATCTTGGCTAATAGCCATTGATGGACCTGTCCTTCAGGAACTTATCCAGCACTTTTTTGAACCCAGTTATACTTTTGACCTTTACAGCATCCCCTGGCAAGGAGTTCCACAGGGTAGTTTTTCGTTGTGTGAAAAAATACTTCCTTGTATTAAACCTGCTACCTATTAATTTGATTGAGTGACCCCTGGTTTTGTATTGTGTGAAAAGTAGGGCTGTCAAGCGATTCAAAAAACTAACTGATTAATCGCACTGTTAAACCATAATAGAATACCAGTTCTTTAAATATTTGTGGGTGATTTTTACATTTTCAAATGTACTGATTTCAACGACAACACAGAATACAAAGTGTACAGTGCTCACCTTATATTATTATTTTTATTTCAAATATTTGCACTGTAAGAATCAAAAGAAATAGTATTTTTCAATTCACCTCATACAAGTGCTGTAGTGAAATCTCTTTATCATGAGAGCTGAACTTACAAAGAATTAGGTACAAAACAATAACTGCATTCAAAAATAGTGTAAATCTTCAGAGCCTACCCGTCCACTCAGTCCTACTCAGTCTCAGACAAAACAAGTTTGGTTACATTAGCGCAGTGCTTCTCAAATAGTGGGGCGCGCCCCCCAGGGGGGGCGCGAGGCTCCGTAAAGGGGGGCTCGGGCGTCCGCGGCGCGTGGCACGCCGGGAATGGTAGTCCCTGCGCTCCCCGCCGGGCCCGTTCATTGCGGGTGGCAGGACTCTGTTTCCCGGCGTGCCGCGGGGCGCTGGGCGTGTCCGGGTGGGGCGGGGAGCGCGAGGGAAGGCGGCTCAGTGGGTTCAGGCCGCGCTCGGTGCCGCCGCCATCGTGGGAGCCGCGCGGTAAGTGCGGGCCCAGGTAGGCGGGCCGGGCAGGGGAGCGGAGCCGCGGGCCGGAGCTGGCCTTGGCGCGGCCGGTGGGAGCGGGAGCCGGCCCGTCGCTGCCGCCCGCTGCGCCCTGACAGGAGGGGCGGGGGTCGCAGGGCAGCGCGGTGACTCGCCCCAGCAGAGGTGTACTTATAACAATTTTATACTTTTACTTATAACTTTATACTATTTATTTATTACTTTATACTATTACTTTATACTATTTACTATATTTATTACTATATACTATACTTTATACTATACTTTATACTATTACTTATTATTAATTATTATTTATATATTATTTATATATTAATTACTTATTATTAATTATTATTCGCGGGGGGGCGCGAAATGTTTTCTTCTTCCTAGGGGGGGCATGACAGAAAATACTTGAGAAGCACTGCATTAGCAGGACATAATGCTGCCTGCTTCTTGTTTACAACGACACCTGAAAGTGAGAACAGGCATTTGCATGGCGAAAGATTCCTATGTCCCTTCACGCTTCAGCCACCTTTCCAGGGGACATGCATCCACGCCGATGACGGGGTTTGCACGATAACAATCCAAAGCAGAGCGGGCCGACGCATGTTCATTTTCATCATCTAAGTCGGATGCCACCAGCAGAAGGTTGATTTTCTTTTTTGGTGGTTCGGGTTCTGTAGTTTCCACACTGGAGTGTTGCTCTTTTAAGGCTTCTGAAAGCTTGCTCCACACCTTGTCCCTCTCAGATTTTGGAAGGGACTTCAGATTCTTAAACCTTGGGTCGAGTGCTGTAGCTATCCTTTGACAAACCTTCTTGGTGTTTTGTCAGATCTGCTGTGAAAATGTTCTTAAAGCGTAGGAGGGAAGAATCCCATGCACTGCTACAGACTAGGGACCGAATGGCTGGGCAGCAGTTCTGCAGAAAAGGACCTAGGGGTTACAGTGGATGAGAAGCTGGATATGAGTCACCAGTGTATCCTTGTTGCCAAGAAGGCTAATGGCATTTTGGGCTGTATAAGTAGGGGCATTGCGAGCAGATCGAGGGTTGTGATTGTTCCCCTCTATTCGACATTGGTGAGGCCTCATCTGGAGTACTGTGTCCAATTTTTGGCCCCACACTACAAGAAGGATGTGGAAAAATTGGAAAAAGTCCAGCAAAGGGCAACAAAAATGATTAGGGGCCTGGAGCACATGACTTATGAGGAGAGGCTGAGAGAACTGGGATTGTTTAGTCTGCAGAAGAGAAGAATGAGGGGGGATTTGATAGCTGCTTTCAACTACCTGAAAGGGGGTTCTAAAGAGGATGGATCTAGACTGTTCTCAGTGGTACCCGATGACAGAACAAGGAGTAATGGTCTCAAGTTGCAGTGGGGGAGGTCTAGGTTGGATATTAGGGAAAACTTTTTCCCTAGGAGGGTGGTGAAGCACTGGAATGGGTTCCCTAGGGAGGTGGTGGAATCTCCTTCCTTAGAGGTTTTTAAGGTCAGGCTTGACATAGCCCTGGCTGGGATGATTTAGTTGGGGTTGGTCCTGCTTTGAGCAGGGGGTTGGACTAGATGACCTCCAGAGGTCCCTTCCAACCCTGAGATTCTAGGATTCTGTGAAAATGAACAGCATGAGCTGGGTCATGATCTGAGACTGCTATAACATGAAATATATGGCAGAATGTGGGTAAAACAGATCAGGAGACATACAATTCTCCCCCAAGGAGTTCAGTCACAAATGTAATGAATTCATTATTTCTTTAACGAGCGTCATCAGCATGGAAGTATGTCTTCTGGAATGGTGGCTAAAGCATGAAGGGGCATACGAATGTTTCTCATATCTGGCTTGTAAATACCTTGCAATGCCGGCTACAACAGTGCCATGCAAACGCCTGTTCTCACTTTCAGGTGACGTTGTAAACAAGAAGCAGGCAGCATTATCTCCTATAAATTTAACCAAACTTGTTTGTCTTAGTAATTGAACAAGAAGTAGGACTGAGTGGACTTGTAGGCTCTAAAATTTTACATGGTTTTATTTTTGAATGCAGGTTTTTTTTGGTACATAATTCTACGTTTGTAAGTTCAACTTTCATGATGAAGAGACTGCACTACAGCACATGTAATGTGGGGGATTGAAAAATATATATTTTTTTACAGTGCAAATATTTGTAATGATATAAAGCAAGCACTGTTCCCTTTGCATTATGTGTTGTAATTGAAATCAATAGATTTGAAAATGTAGAAAATATCCAAAAATCTTCAATAAATTTCAATTGGTATTCTATTGTTTAACAGTGTGATTAATCTCGAATAATTTTTTTGAGTTAATCATGTGAGTTAACTGTGATTAATCAACAATCCTAGTGAAAAGATAAATATAATTTCTCTATTCACTTTCTCCACACCTGTCAGGATTGCATAGACCTCTGTCATATCCCCCTTTAGTCTTCTCTTTTCTAAACTGAATTGCTCTAAATTGTTTAATCTCCTTGTAAGGAAGTAGTTCCATACCCTTGATCCTCATTGTTGCCCTTCTCTGAACCTTTTCCAGTTCCACTCTGTTGTTTTTGAGATGGGGTGCCCAGAGCTGGACGCAGTATTCAAGATGTGGGTGCACCATGGATTTATACAGTGGCAGCATGATATTTTATCTAATTTTCTATCCCTTTCCCAATAGTTCCGTGAATACTATTAGCCTTTTTAGCTACATTAGATTTGTTTTGCCCTGATTCTCTTGTGCATAATAGTGACTCTGCTGTGAGGAATACCCCTCAGTTTCCGCGCACCCAGCCTCCACCTGCACCCTCTCCAGGTGTGCTATGGCTGTCTTCTGCTCCCCCGTGGCCTGTGCCCCTTGGCATGCACTGCGGGATATAGCCAGCAATGGAATACAAACGTAGCATGGGCCCTGCCCCCCGGGAGTGAGACACCCCGACATGGCAGGTGGCAGTACTGGCTGAGGTGAGCAGAATCAGGGAGCCTGGAGCATGGCCTAGCTACGGGCTGCTGCATTCTGCTCTGCTTTGTGCAGATCGTATCAACCCTTTGGCTGCTGGTAACTGACCAGCATGGCACAGCTCTGGGCACCACGGGGGTGTCCCTGCAGTAAGTGCCTGGTGTGACGGAGTAGGACTACTGGGTGGGTGCCTCAGTTTCCCCTATGCATTTCTTGATGCAAAGCAGAGACCGCATAAGCTGTCTTGAGGCCTGCCCCTCCCCCTCTCCCAAAGGCATTGGCTGGAAGTGTTGAATAACAAAGAGGCCGGCTGAACCTGTTGGAGGGAGGTCAGGTGACCTGACCTGGCTGAGCCAGGGGGGAGGAGGGGCTGGAGAGAGGAGTTTTCAGTCTGAAGCTAGCTGGAGTCAGGCAGGGAAGGCAGAGGCTCTCTGGCCCCCAAAATGGATCCAGCTGAGGGGTCACGCTCGTGGTATGGTCGGTGTTAGACCAGATACCGGTCATCGAATAAACCTCTGTTTTACTGGCTGGCTGAGAGTCACGTCTGACTGTGGATTTGGGGTGCAGGACCCATGGGCTCCCCCAGAACCCTGACCGGGCGGGTTCACTGTGGGAAGCACACGGAGGGGCAGAAGGTGCTGAATGCTCCGAGGTCAGACCCAGGAAGGTGGAAGTGGGGACCCCTGAAGCTCTTAGCCTTGCAAACAGGCTGTGTACGGAGAGGGGACACTTCCCCCGAAGTCCTGTCTGGCTTCCTAGGGAGCAAGTTCAGGACCCTCGCCCGGGCGCTCCGTGACAGCTGGTTCATCCCGTGGTGCATCGTGGCCTGCCTGGGCCCACAACGCTGTTGGAGATTTGGTGTCGGCTCTGGAAGCACTGGAGCCAGGCGGGCTCAGGGCTGGGGGACGGAAAGCTGCTCCACGTTACTGGCGTGGTGTCCCCCTTGTGCAGCACTGTCCCCACACGCCCCACGTCCTCGTTCCCCCGGCCTGCCATACGCCGTCGTTCCTTCTGATCTGATTTTGGTGCACATGGTTGAATTATGAAGTGCACCTTGCTGCGGGATGCTCTCCCAGCTGTGAACGTGTCACTGGTTGAGCACCGCGCCCCAAACGCCCCGGCTGGGCAGCGCAGGCCGCGTGGGACGCTCAGGCTCTCGGGGCTGCCTGGAAATGGGACGGGATTCCTTGTGACCTGCTTTTGTAGCTCTGCTGCTCTGAGCGGTGATGCTTTCCGTAGGGGTCTCAGTGTGGGAGGGAGGGCGGTTTCCTGCGCTCCATCTCTAATCCCTGGTCCCCGTGGGGCTGAGACAGGCCCGAATCCCCTCCGCGTGCAGCAGGGTTCCCAGCTGGTTTCTAGTATTGCTGTTCAGGAAGTGAGCTGGGGAATGACCCTAGCACAGGGGTGGGCAAACTACGGCCCGTGGGCCACATCTGGCCCGCGGGACTGTCCCATCTGGCCCCCCGACCGGGGAGGCCAACCCCAGCCTTCTCCCCTCCCCTGGAGCTACGCCACTGCACCGGCAGTGCTTTGGGGGGCGGGGCTGCACGCTCCCATGGGGCAGTGTGTTTGACTCTGCGTGGAGCCAGACACGCTGCACTGAGCAGCATCGTAAGGGGGCCGAGAGGTGGGATAAGGGGCAGCTGCTCCCGGGAGGCAGTCAGGGGACAGAGAGCAGGGGGGTTGGGTAGGGGATGGGGACCTAGGGGGTCTGTCGGGGTGGGGGGATGGATAGGGATCGGGGCAGTCAGGGGAGTGGGAGCAAGGGGGGGTTGGGTGGGGGATGGAGTCCTGGAGGGAAGTTAGGGGAAGTCTCAGAAGGGGGTGGTTAGGGGACGAGGAGCAGGGGGGTTGGATGGGTCGGGGATTCAGAGGGGGGCAGTCAGAGTCGGGAAGTGGGAGGGGGCCGGATAGGGGGCGGAACCAGGCTGTTTGGGGAGGCACCGCCTTCCCTACCCAGCCCTCCGTACAATTTTGCAACCCCACTGTGGCCCTTGGGCCAAAATGATTCCCCCCCGCCGCCCTATTCTAGCAGGAGGCCCAGGAGCCCTGGCTGGGAGTGGGGCCCTGGGCACTGATCAGGCAGGTCTGTCACAGTGGGGGATCTCTGCATTAGGATTTGGGGAGCTGGGGTGTTGGCGGGGGAAGGGAGAGGTCCATGGGGCGTGGAGCTCACTCCCCCAAATCTCGTTCAGTCTATCTCCATATGTAACCATGGGAAAGCCCGAAGCTTCAGAGCCCCACCCCGTGTAGGAATCTCTCCAGCCCCCCACCCAAGTGTTATCGGTACGTGGTAAGGCCTGGGAACATGGGCTTACCAGCCCGGTCAGCCACGGGCCCCCTAGTCTGGATCCCGGGAACCACACAGTGCGCAGACAGACCTCCCCCCGTTCCCAGCTGGGTGTGTCGGCCCTGTGGGCAGAAGTGCCAAGCATGCTTGAGGGTGCTAAAAATAAATCCCACAGATACTCCTGGGGCAGTTGCTGACTGGAAATAGTTGCTTGTGACCCTCCTTCTCCTCCCCAGAATAATCTGCCCCTTGCAGACCTAGCTGGGCACCTGTCCCGTTCCCTCTGCTTTCCAGGCTGAGCGGGGTCCCCCTGTCCGTCACACGTCCCCCCCAGAGCCCAGCCTGCGTGTCTGACCGCCCAGCCTGGGGCCCTTCCGCCTGCTCCTGTAGCCCAAGCACGGAGAGGGGCTGGGGCTGCCTGGCTCTGAGCCCCCCTGCCTCCGGTCTCACCACCCAGCTCTGCCATGATAGCCCTGGTGTGTCTCCACCTGCAGACCCCGGGGGGGGGGAGGTCCGGGCGCCCCCTGGCAGAGCGGGTGTGAGCGGGTGCCGTGCCCGCACTTCCGCACAGCCCTGCGAGGCCCGCGTCCTCCACGCTGCCTGGGCCTCCCCCCGCCCCGGGAGCAGGGCTGGGAGATCTGCCGCTCGTTAGGGGGCAGCGCAGAATCGCTGCCGTAGCCAGGATACCAGAGACGGGGCAGGTACCTCACCCACCTGCCCCATCCACTGAGGCTGCAGGTCCCAGCATGCAGAGCGGCCTGGCTGCTGGAGCGGAGCATGCTGGGAGCTGTAGTCTGCAGGCCTCGTGTAGTTCCCCTGCTCCAACCCAGCCCCGGTCAGGATCTGCCCGTCCCAGCTGTACGCTCGGGGCTATTTGGGGGGTGCTGGAAATAGCCCGGGATGGGCTTTTGGCACAGGGGCCGTTCAGGCTCAGCTGCCGGAGCAGGTTGTTTCCATCCGGCTGGCTGTTGGCCGAGTGCCTGCTCTGCCCGACAGCAGAAAGACTGCGACGTCAAAACCCAAACCCAGCGCCCAGGGGCTGGCGGAGAACAGGCGGAGCCTGACTGCAGATCCGGCGTGGGGCTGCCTTCGCAGTGACCTAGCTCTGAGCACTGGGCCACGCTGCTCCCTGAGCAGGGCCCCGGGGCTGGTGAGGGGACGGTGCGCGCTGCCCTGGGAGGCCCCGCTAGCCCAGAGAGTCTCTGGGGGTCCCTTGCTGGGCCCCGGGGCTGGTGAGGGGACGGTGCGCGCTGCCCTGGGAGGCCCCGCTAGCACAGAGAGTCTCTGGGGGTCCCTTGCTGGGCCCCGGGGCTGGTGAGGGGACGGTGCGTGCTGCCCCGGGAGGCCCCGCTAGCACAGAGAGTCTCTGGGGGTCCCTTGCTGGGCCCCGGGGCTGGTGAGGGGACGGTGCGTGCTGCCCCGGGAGGCCCCGCTAGCACAGAGAGTCTCAGGGGGGCCCTCGCTGGGGCTGGTGAGGGGACGGTGCGTGCTGCCCCGGGAGGCCCTGCTAGCACAGAGAGTCTCTGGGGGGCCCTCGCTGGGCCCCGGGGCTGGTGAGGGGACGGTGCGCGCTGCCCCGGGAGGCCCTGCTAGCACAGAGAGTCTCTGGGGGGCCCTCGCTGGGGCTGGTGAGGGGACGGTGCGTGCTGCCCCGGGAGGCCCTGCTAGCACAGAGAGTCTCTGGGGGGCCCTCGCTGGGGCTGGTGAGGGGACCGTGCGCGCTGCCCCGGGAGGCCCCGCTAGCACAGAGAGTCTCTGGGGGTCCCTTGCTGGGCCCCGGGGCTGGTGAGGGGACGGTGCGCGCTGCCCCGGGAGGCCCCGCTAGCCCAGAGAGTCTCTGGGGGGCCCTCGCTGGGCCCCGGGCTGGTGAGGGGACGGTGCGCGCTGCCCTGGGAGGCCCCGCTAGCACAGAGAGTCTCTGGGGGGCCCTCGCTGGGCCCCGGGGCTGGTGAGGGGACGGTGCGCGCTGCCCTGGGAGGCCCCGCTAGCACAGAGAGTCTCTGGGGGTCCCTTGCTGGGCCCCGGGGCTGGTGAGGGGACGGTGCGCGCTGCCCCGGGAGGCCCCGCTAGCCCAGAGAGTCTCTGGGGGTCCCTTGCTGGGCCCCGGGGCTGGTGAGGGGACGGTGCGCGCTGCCCCGGGAGGCCCCGCTAGCACAGAGAGTCTCTGGGGGTCCCTTGCTGGGGCTGGTGAGGGGACGGTGCGCGCTGCCCCGGGAGGCCCCGCTAGCCCAGAGAGTCTCTGGGGGTCCCTTGCTGGGCCCCGGGGCTGGTGAGGGGACGGTGCGCGCTGCCCCGGGAGGCCCCGCTAGCCCAGAGAGTCTCTGGGGGTCCCTTGCTGGGCCCCGGGGCTGGTGAGGGGACGGTGCGCGCTGCCCCGGGAGGCCCCGCTAGCACAGAGAGTCTCTGGGGGTCCCTCGCTGGGCCCCGGGGCTGGTGAGGGGACGGTGCGCGCTGCCCCGGGAGGCCCCGCTAGCACAGAGAGTCTCTGGGGGTCCCTTGCTGGGCCCCGGGGCTGGTGAGGGGACGGTGCGCGCTGCCCCGGGAGGCCCTTGCTGCTAGTTCATTTCCACACCCAGTCAAAGGGTGTTTGGTCTGCGGCACAGCCTGTCCTGGGCCCTGGCTGTCCTAGAGAGCCGTCTGTCTGTGGACGCAGCTCCAACCTCAGACATCCGTCCGTCTCCTGCCCCATGCAGGGTCTATGGTCTGCCTCACCCAGCCCACCCTCCAAAGCTCTCGGTCTCCTTCACTGCACAAGTGGGGCCTCACTGGTGTTTCTCAAGAAACATGGTCTGGCTTGGGCACCCTCCCCCCTCCTGGCTGAGCTGGGGGGCCAAGCAGGGCCCCCTACTAATGCAAATGCAAAGAGACGTGCGTGGAATGGGGTCTGTAAACCCAGTGGGGTGCTGGGGGCACCAGGCAGGGAGAAAAGCGATTGAAGGGCCCTGAAAAAAGGAGGAGTCCTTGTGGCATCTTAGAGACTAAGACATTTATTTGGGCATCAGCCTTTGGTGGGCCTGACCCCCCTTCATCAGATGCATGAGTGGAACATACAGTAGGAAGATGTGTGTGTGTGGGGGGGGGTGTACACCCCCCCCCACCCCCACAGAGAACATGAAAAGGCGGGGGTTGCCATACCAACTCTTAAGAGACTAATTAAGTAAGGTGAGCGCTATTATCGGCGGGGGGGGAGGGGGGGGACTATTGTAGTGATAACCAGGATGGCCCATTTCAGACAGTTGACAAGAAGGTGTGAGGAGCAGTGGGGGGATACTTAGCACGGAGAAAGATACTGACCCAGCCACTCCTAGTCTTTTTCGAGCCTAATTTAATGGTATTCGGTTTGCAAATTAATCCCAGTTCAGCAGTTTCTCATTGGAGTCTATTTTTGAAGGTTTTTTGTTGAAGAATTGCTACTTTTAGTTCGGTTATTGAGTGACCGGGGGATTGAAGTGTTTTCCTACTGTTTCTGGAATTTTGTGATTCCTGATGTCTGGTTTGTGTCCATTTATTCTTTTGCATAGAGACTGTCAGTACACGGCAGAGGGGCCTTGCTGGCACATGATGGCGTATATCACATTGGTCGATGTGCAGGGGAATGAGCCCCTGACGGTGTGGCTGATGTGATTAGGTCCTATGATGGTGTCACTTGAATAGATATGTGGACAGAGTTGGCATCGGGCTTTGTTGCAAGGATAGGTTCCTGGGTTAGTGTTTTTGTTGTGCGGTTGCTGGGGAGTATTTGCTCCAGGATGGGGGTCTGTCTGTAAGCGAGGACTGGTCTGTCTCCCACGAGCTGTGAGAGTGAGTCTTGTCAAAGGCTTTCTGAAAATCTAAGTACACTAGATCCAGTGGATCCCCCTTGTCCACCTGCTTCTTGATCCCCTCCAAGAATCTCGTAGATTGGTGAGGTGTGATTTCCCTTTACAAAAACCATGTTGAACCTTCCCCAGCAAGTCAGCAATGGGGCTCGTTGAGTCGGGCGTGAGACAAGGGAGACGGAGGCAGACGGGAGAGAAGAGGTAGGAGAATAAAGCTGGGGAATGCTTTTCTTGATGTTTTTGAGTACGTCAGTCGCCGATGGATCTGTTGTGCTGGGAAAACCAGCTACTGCTCTGGACCCCGGCTTGCCTCCCTGGTCAGGGACATTAGCTGGTTGGTCTGGTCAGATCCTCGCCTTCACTGGTGGTTCTCACGCCAGCAGAGCCTCCATACAGTGGATTTGGGGATCAGGTGACAAGCCGGGGGCGGGGCGGAGCGGCTGGCAGAGCAGGATCTCTCGGATCAGGCTGAGCTTCCTACGTTGGGTTCGCTGTGCTGACGGGGCTGGGGCTGGCTACGTGAGCCGAGAAAGGAACCGCCGGGGCAGAAAACGCGGCTTCGGGCCTTGGTGGGCGCTGCCCGGGCAGCCTTGGCACTGGTGAAAGGCAGGCCCACCGGGCCGTTTTAGCAGCAACTCCGAGACCTGGCAAACTCGTGCCAG
The DNA here is from genome assembly GCA_032164245.1 of Sternotherus odoratus. NCBI lineage: Eukaryota > Metazoa > Chordata > Testudines > Kinosternidae > Sternotherus > Sternotherus odoratus. Next base: position 1,060,501 of record JAVMKO010000003.1, on the reverse strand, counting down.
CAACACCAGTCCGGAGATTCCTTTGAGTTGCCCCAGGGGTCTTGGCCGGCTCAGCCAGGCTCCTGTTAGACAGGAGGAAAAGCCAGCGGGGGTAGGCGGGGGGCGGGGGGGGGGTGACAGTCTGAGGTCCCAGCTGCAGGGGGTTAAGCTGGAGCTGGTTGGGGGGAGGGGGCATGTGGCCGGCTGACGGTGGGGGCCACACTCCCTGCGGCGGTCGCAGGCAGACCTCTGCTGTAACTAATGTCAGGGGGAAAAAAGGGGTGGGGGGAAGAGAGCCGGGGGGTATTTAAGACCCTGTCTGCCCCCAACCGAGCCTCCCCCGGGTGTGGGGGGACAGCACCACCCTCCCCCCTGCCTCCCACGCCACCTGTGGGGCTCACCGTTCTGAACCAGACAGGAACCCCCCCCCCCCCGTCAGCCTCCCCCGGGTGTGGGGGGACAGCACCACCCTCCCCTCTGCCTCCCACGCCACCTGTGGGGCTCACCGTTCTGAACCAGACAGGAAACCCCCCCCCCCCCCGTCAGCACCACCCTCCCCTCTGCCTCCCACGCCACCTGTGGGGCTCACCGCTCTGAACCAGACAGGAACCCCCCCCCCCCCCCCCCCCCGTCAGCACCACCCTCCCCCCTGCCTCCCATGCCACCTGTGGGGCTCACCGCTCTGAACCAGACAGGAAAGCCCCCCCCCCCCCCATCAGCCTCCCGTTCAGACAGCAGGTGGGGGGAGCCTTGGGAACTGAGCAGCTCTCTGGAGCGGGACAGGAACGGTTCACCCTGGGCCGGGGCTGGCTCAGCTCGGTCTGACCGGAGATCCCCACCCCCCCTGCTGCCCCTTTGCCCACTCCGCACCGCGGGGCAGCCGGTGTGAGTTGTCCCAGGCTTCCCCCTTTGCCAGCAGGCTCCAGGGCTGCTCTGTCTCCAGGGCCCCCTTCCACACACCCTCCCCCCCCCCGGAAATCCCGGGCCCCTCTCCCAGCCTGGAGCTCGGCCTGGCAGAGCCTGGCAGGGAGGGGACCCTGCCTCTCAGGGGGAAGGGACGACTCTCCGGGGCACAGTGCCAGCTCCGCGCTCAGCCCAGCGCCAGCTGGAAGCCCCCTGTGCAGAACCCCTCAGCCGCTGCTGCGGAGCCTGTGCAGCCCGCTGGGCTGACGAGAGCCCAGGCCAGCGTGGGCGTGGCAAGGAGGGGGTTAACCTGGGCCTGCCAACTTGGGTGTCTGACCCCAATAAACCCCTGGGCAGATGCTGCCGGCCTGAGCCTTGTGACGCAGCCTCTGGCCGATCTCAGGCCGGATTAAGAAGCGATTGAGGCTGAAACGGGGACCCCCGTAAAGGGCTCATGGGCGTAACGTCTCCCCTGGAACCCCCCAGCGCCAGCCCTTCTGGACGGCACCGGGCAGGGCTCCCCCGGCCGCCCCCCGCTGGGGCTGAGCCTGCGTCCTGCCATGCCGAGGCAAGGCCAGCGCGCTCCGGGCCTCGCAGGGCAGCTGACCCTGTGCCCTAGGGTCGCCCTGGCAGTGGGGAGGGGACCTCTCTGGCACGGACCCCCCGGGATCACCCGGCTTGAAGCGCGGGGGCCTGAGTAGTGGGGCCCGCCCCCTTTCCTCCCCTCCCATGGGGCTGGGACCCGCCGGGCACAGCCAGACCCAGCTACAGCTGGTGCTGCCCAAAGGGGAGCCAGGCCAAGAGCACTGGGCCGTCAGCAAGGGCTGGCCTGAGACAGGCCCGGGGGACACACGCCTCCTCCCGGCCTGTCAGGGTCCCTGCTCCACCTCGGCCCCCCAGACCTACATGGGGGGGCTCCATTGCTGGCAGATCTCGGGGGTGCTTGGCTCGTTCCCAGGGAGTGGCAGCTCAGAGAGAGGCCCTAGGGCCAGCTGAAGGACAAGCTCCCCACCCCCCAAATCCCGTGGGTGAGCCTGGCTGGCTAGGCCGGGGGGTGGGGGGGGGGTGGGGGGAGTACAGCTTGTCTGTCCCCCTTGGAGCCAGGCTGAACCAGAGATGTTTTCAGGTTGTGTTTGCTCCGGGCCTAAACGTCCAACACGGGCCCCCGGCCCTTCCCAGGGAGCCCCCTGTCACGGAGCGCCCGGGCGAGGGTCTGGAACCGCTCCCTAGGAAGCCAGACCGGACTCCGGGTGAAGGGCCCCTTCTCCGTACACAGCCTGTTTCCCAGGCCAGGAGCTTCAGGGGTCCCCACTTCCACCTTCCTGGGTCTGACCTCGGAGCATTCAGCACCTTCTGCCCCTCCCTGTGCTTCCCCCAGCAACCCCGCCTGGGCGGGGTCCTGGGGGAGCCCATGGGTTCTGCACCCCAAATCCACAGTCAGACGTGACTCTCAGCCAGCCAATAAAACAGGGGTTTATTCGATGACTTCTATCTGGTCTAACCCAGACCATACAGTGAGCGTGAGCCCTCCGCTGGACCCATCTTGGGGCCAGAGAGTGAGATCGCTCCTCTCCTCCTGCCTGACTCCAGCTAAATCAGACTGACTCCCCAACCCCCCTCCAGCCCCTCCTCTTCCTCCCTTTCCCGGCTGGAGGTATCACCTGACCTCCCACCAACACCTGGGGTCAGATTACAGCATCAGGGACGCCCCCTTGAGAGGGGAGGGCGTTGCCTCCTTGCTTCCAGTGTCAGCCCCTATTCCTTAAGAAATGCATAGGGGAAACCGAGGCACACACACACAGTACTCCCACTTCGCCACACCCCCCCACCGGCCCCATCTCCCTGCTGGGGAGTGACAGGCCCCCGGCCCCTCCCGGGGAGCCCCCCCACCGGCCCCATCTCCCTGCTGGGGAGTGACGGGCCCCCCTGCCAGGGAGTCTCTCCCTAGATCCAGTCTCAGCTCATCCGTGCTTCCCCCACCAGGTCCCCCCTCCCCCGCCTGTGCCCTGTCCCTCCAGCCTGCCCCTTTGTGTGTGCAGGGCTGGTGGTGAGGTGCCCCCAGTCCTGCCGTCTGATTGGCTGAGAAGCGGGGGCTCTGTGACACAGCGGGGGGGGGGGGGGGGAAGAGCGCCCTGTTGAGGTACTGGGGCCGCAGCAGGCCGGAGCCTCGTCCAGGTGACTCTGTGGGGGCGCTGGGGCGGGGGCTGCCGGTGGGGGAGGGCAGGGGCTGCCTGGCACCCCAGGGGCTGGGCACACAGGGGTATGTGCAAACAGGTCAGCTGGCTGCTCCTGCCCACCCCGGGCGGGGCGATACCTGGGCACAGGGCAGGGAGCAGGGGCTGGTGGGCTAGCTTCCCCCGCCCCCCCCAGGGCTGCCCTCTCCCTGCCCCCTCCCTCCCCAGAAGGGAGATGGGGCTCGTTGGGGGGCTGTGCACGGGTCACAGCCCAGGTCTGCTCTCTGCCTGGGGCTGCCCTCCCACCCACCCCCAGGCTCGCTCGCTCCCCCCACAGACTGTCCATTCCCCTCCTTCCTCCCCCGTCCCGGGGCTGCCTGTCCTCCCCCCTGCTGGCCATGGCTATGCTGTGGGGGGCAAGCTCCCAGGCTGGGCGGAGACCGGCCCTAGCGGGGCTTGAGCTGTTAGTCCAGTGTGGATGCCGCAGCTGGGTGCAGACCCTGGCTAGCCACCCGCGCGCAGACAGGCGGGCCGGGGGCTGCTTGAGCCGTGGCACCCACACTGCTAGTTTTAGGCACCAGCTGGAGCCCCACTAGGGTCTGTCTGCCCAGCCTGGGTCCCGCCCTGGTGTAGACAGCTGCCAGGCGCCTGGTTCTGCCTTACCAAGGGCTCCCCCTGGTGGTGAGATTGAAATGTGCAGCACGGAGCTAGAAAGCAGGAGCAGTGCAAATCCAGGCCAGGGCTCCCTCTGCCCCACAGCACGTGTGGGGAGGGGCTCTGCGTGGGTCCCAGGAGGAGAGGGGAGTCCACTCCAGCCCCAGGGCGAAGGGGGCAGCTTGCCTCGGGGCATCACTGACAGCATCACCACCACCACACCCCCTCCTCGCCCCCTGTCCCAGCTGCTCCTGTGGTGGGACCTCCAGAGAAAGCTCAGGTGCTGGGGGTGGCAGAGTGGGGGCTCGTTGGGGGGGCTGTGCGGGGGTCACAGAGTGGGGGCTCGTTGGGGGGGCTGTGCGGGGGTCACAGAGTGGGGGCTCGTTGGGGGGGCTGTGCGGGGGTCACAGAGTGGGGGCTCGTTGGGGGGGCTGTGCGGGGGTCAGAGTGGGGGCTCGTTGGGGGGGCTGTGCGGGGGTCACAGAGTGGGGGCTCGTTGGGGGGGCTGTGCGGGGGTCACAGAGTGGGGGCTCGTTGGGGGGGCTGTGCGGGGGTCATAGTGGGGGCTCGTTGGGGGGCTGTGCGGGGGTCACAGAGTGGGGGACATTGGGGGGCTGTGCGGGGGTCACAGAGTGGGGGCTCGTTGGGGGGCTGTGCGGGGGTCACAGAGTGGGGGCTCGTTGGGGGCCTGTGCGGGGGTCACAGAGTGGGGACTCATTGGGGGGCTGTGCGGGGGTCACAGAGTGGGGGCTCGTTGGGGGGCTGTGCGGGGGTCACAGAGTGGGGGCTCGTTGGGGGCTGTGCGGGGGTCACAGAGTGGGGGCTCGTTGGGGGCTGTGCGGGGGTCACAGAGTGGGGGCTCATTGGGGGGCTGTGCGGGGGTCACAGAGTGGGGGCTCGTTGGGGGGCTGTGCGGGGGTCAGAGTGGGGGCTCGTTGGGGGGCTGTGCAGAGGTCACAGAGTGGGGGCTCATTGGGGGGCTGTGCGGGGGTCACAGAGTGGGGGCTCGTTGGGGGGCTGTGCGGGGGTCACAGAGTGGGGGCTCGTTGGGGGGCTGTGCGGGGGTCACAGAGTGGGGGCTCGTTGGGGGGCTGTGCGGGGGTCACAGAGTGGGGGCTCATTGGGGGGCTGTGTGGGGGTCACAGAGTGGGGGCTCATTGGGGGGCTGTGCGGGGGTCACAGAGTGGGGGCTCATTGGGGGGCTGTGCGGGGGTCACAGAGTGGGGGCTCGTTGGGGGGCTGTGTGGGGGTCACAGAGTGGGGGCTCGTTGGGGGGCTGTGCGGGGGTCACAGAGTGGGGGCTCGTTGGGGGGCTGTGTGGGGGTCAGAGTGGGGAACTGTCACGTTACTGGAATTATTTGGGATCATATAGATCATTGGTGCAACCAAGGTCCTGTAGTGGCACCAAATATCGTGTAAATATGAGGTCATATGAGGTGTGTACGACCAACTTATGGTCTGCTAATTATGATTAATCTATCGGTATGTGTGTATCATTTTTGTAACTAAAGTTATGGATATTGGCTATATGGTGCCTGTATTTCAAGCTTATGCTTGGCTTCTGGGTGAAATCTCAGACAAGCTGTTGTTAACTTGGCTGGCCTGGCTGATGGGCCGTTAAGGACCATCAGCTACACACAGTGAACTTTCTAGATGCCTGTCCACACCCGAGCTTCTCCAGGAATGTCACTGCCTGGTCAGAAACTGAATCCTGGAGAGTCTGGTAATTGGACCATGTGGCTATGAACCTCCATTTTGCAACTGGACTCTGCATAAGAAGGAGGAGGGGGGTCTTGGCCCACAAGAGGAAGTCTATAAAACAGGGGTGGGGAACCTTTTTCCTGCCAAGGGCCATTTGGAGATTTACAATGTCATTCAGGGGCCGCTCCTCCCCCCCCACCCCCCGCAGGAAGCCCATTCCCCCTCACCCCCTGCCTGGCGGCCCACGCGTGTCCCTGGCCGGCGGCTCCCCGAGGCGCTTCCCGGCCTCTTCGCTGAGCCGCCCCGGGCGGGGGGCGGCTCAGCGAAGGGGCCGGGAAGTGCCTCGGGGAGCCGCCGGCCAGGGACACGCGCGGGCCGGATGGAAGGCTTTGGTGGGCCGGAGGTTCCCCACCCCTGCTATAAAACCTGGGAGACACGCTCTCCATTTTGTCTTCTACGTCCAGTCTTCAGCCTGCCTTGTTTCCAGTTCTGGATGGAACTTTGCTACCCAGGGGAACTCTGGCCAAAGGTGCTGACCCATCCCTGGAGGGGATGCTTTCCAGAGACTGTGATTTGAACCTGCAGTTTATTCTACCTTTGCTGCAAGCCTGAGATTTGCCTCACTGCATCTAACTGATTTCTTTTAATCATTCCTAACCCTCACCTAGACCTTTTTCCTTGTATAATAAACCTTTAGATTTTAGATTCTAACAGGTTGGCAACAGCGTGATTTGTGGGAAGATCTGATTTGTATATTGACCTGGGTCTGGGGTCTGATTCTTTGGAATTGGGGAGAACCGTTTTCTTTATTTGGGGGATTGGTTTTCATAACCATTGGTCCCCAGGACAGGTGGCTGCTGGTGGTGATACTGGGAAGCTGGAGTGTCTAAGGGAATTGCTTGTGTGACTTGTGGTTAGCCAGTGGGGTGAAACCAAAGTCTTTTCTGTTTGGCTGGTTTGGTTTGCTTTAGTGTGGAAAAACCCCAGCTTTGGGCTGTAGTTGCCCCTTTGGAAGCAATCTGTCCTGATCTGACACTCACAGTTGGATCCCACCAGGAACAGCACCGTCACAGTGGCGTAGTCGTGCTAGGATCCACAGAACCAGGTCAATTGAGCTTTGGGTCAGAACCCCACGCTGTCCAAATTTGAATTTTGGGTGGTGAGAGTTTGATTGGTTAAAGAGTGGTTATAATGAGTGAGCAAAGAGCATTTGAGGCCATTGACAAAAAAAAAGCCCTGGAAGATTTGTGCGCAGAAAAGAGAATAAGCTTTGGAGAGTGTAACGGCGTCGGTCACTCACCCGGCGGCGCCCCTGTCTGGTCGTCACGGGAATTAGCTCTTTTGACCCCAGAGCGCCCTCCGTCGGGCTGACGTCCGCTTCTCCACACTGGCCCCGTGCCCCTCCCGGACCCCGGAACCCCTTGCTGAGGGTGCTGCACCCCTGCAGTACCCCCCTGCTCTTAGGGTCTCCCCTCCCTGGGGAACCCAACACCCACTATCCCCAACTTGCCTCAGATACGGCCACTGCCAGTCACCACTTGCCTCAGTTCACTGAGGCCAACTGCAGTCTCATGGCTACTCATCACCGGCAAGAAGGGGCTGAGCCTGCTGCTCCTAACCAGCCCAGGGCTGCCCCCTTGCAATCTCCAGTACCCTGTGGGTCAGGCCTTCCCTCGGCTCAGCAAGCTGGGGCCCTCTCACTAGAGCTTAGGCTCCCTGGCTCCCAGCTGCCTCACCCACACCCTGTCCCAGTCTGGGTAGTAAAAAAAAAAGGAGATATACCAATCTCCTAGAACTGGAAAGGTCATGGAGTCCAGTCCCCTGCCTACACTAGCAGGACCAAGTACTGTCCCCTGATAGATTTTTTTGCCCCAGATCCCTAAATGGCCCCCTCAAGGATTGAACTCACAACCCTGGGTTTAGCAGGCCAATGCTCAAACCACTGAGCTATCCCTCTATTGCTAGTTCCCTGCAGCCAGGCCCTGTCTCCCTCTGACTACAGAGTAAACTCTTTAGGCCCCTGCCTGCTCTTGCAGCCTGGGGCTCTCGGGCTAGAGCTTTCCCCAGCTCCCCATGCCTAGCCCTAGCCCCAGCCCCAGCCCCAGCGCCAGCCCCAGCCCCAGCCCCAGCCCCAGCGCCAGCGCCAGCGCCAGCGCCAGCGCCAGCACCCAGCCCCTGCACCTTCCTCAAGGCTCCCTGCAGCAGGCCTGTCCCCCTCTGCTTACAGAGGAGACTCTCCTGCTGCTGCTGCCTCCCAGGCTTTTATACCGTCCTGAGTGTTTGGGGCGTGGCCACACAGCTGAGCCTAGCTCCCAATCAGTCTGGGAGCTTGCAGGCTCCCAGCCACAAACCCCTTTCCTAGGGCTACCCCAGCCCTGGCCAGCAGGGAGCGGGGAGCACCCCGCTACAGAGAGAAAGCTACAAATGAAGAACTGAGAGAGCTGTTAATGGCCCAGCTAGAGAAAGAGGAGAGAATTCAGCAGATGAAACAGAGAATTCAGCAGCTGCAGCAGGAAACTCACAAGCAGAGACAGGAGAGTGACAGAGAAATGATCCAACTGATAAAAGCAAGACAAGAACGTCAGAAACTATATCCTCTTGAAAGTCCAGTTTATAATGATGTTGGTATGTTGTATAACTGAGCGGTTGTCTGGGTGTAATCAAATGTACCCCAACAATGCCACCTTTCATGTGAATGCTGTGTCTGTAAGTTCAGTACAGGGTGGTAATGAAGAATTCCTAGAGAGTGTAAAAGTCAATGGGATAAACTGTTTGGGGCAGATCATGGCTTCTCACATCATTCTTGTGAAAGCAGATCTGGTAAAAGAGGAAGATTACTTACCAAATCAGAGTGTGAATATTGTAATCCTCTGTGAGTTTACTGTAAGTGAGCCTTTGGCCAAAATCCACCTGGAATGGAATGGGGCTAAGCAAGACGTTATAGCTGGTGTAAGGAAGTTATTGCCTAAGGATCTTTTAATTGGGGAAAATGTTAGAGCTTTGTTCAGTCCAAGTAGCCTGTCACAGGAAAAGAATGATCTGGAACCTGTGTCTATTATGAGCAATGATTTGTCTGGGGAGGGTTTCTCCAAGTGCTTGTCTGTTCAAAAAAGATGTTTGCCTGTGAATGAAGTTCCTGAATGTCTGTCTAATGTCTCAGAAGTGAGTCTGGAATTAGATACGGTGCAGGAAGAACTTATTGGTCAGGAAAAGGTTTCTCTGCAGCAGGTTAAAGTGAATGGGCAGGTTGAAGCCCTAACTGAGGAAGGAAAGGGTGAAATAGTTTTGGCTGGTACAGCTTGTAAAAGTGACCCTGAAAAAACCAGCAGTGTATCTATTGGGAGTGGTGATGTGCCTGGTGAGGAAAGGTTGGATGAGCCTAGGCAGCCTGGTGAGCTGCTGGCTGTATCTAGTCAGCAGTGTGGGAAGGCGAGGATGGTGGAAGAGAAGTGTCCCTCTGCCTCACCTGTGTGGAGAAGCTGAAGAGCCCTAGAGCCAAGTGGCTGCGTTTGCCGGCTTGCTGGGGAGACGGGGTTGTCTGGGGGGGATGTCTCCCTGCGGGTTCTGTGAGGGAGCAGTCTGTGCGTCAGGCTCTGAGGACAGGTTTGGTTCCTGGTGTTTCACAACAGGGCAGGGTTATGGCTGGATGCTTAAGGATGCAGGGGAGAGCAAGCAAACTCTCCCCTCAGACTGGTTGGGTTTGTGGCTGTCTCTTTGGGACAGAGGCCAGCCTGGGAATTGGTAGCAGTGAAGGATCTGAACTGCCCCTGTCTGTGTTGATGCAAATTACCTGCCCGACTGGGGGAGGAAAGACACTAACAGCTGTCAGCCCAGAGAGCCGCCCAATCGGCCAGTGGAGTCCGTTCAGCAAGAGAGGTCAGGGGTTGAAGCCACAGAGTAGCCCTGAAAGGCCCAAACCCCCAGAGGTGAGACGTGATAAACACATTGTGGATGGACACTTGCAATGGATTTGTTATTGTTAATGGTGATTTTTTTGTAACTAATGTGTTGCTGGTACCAAGAACTGGAAAAATGCCCAGTGTGCCTAATTCTTTGGAAAACTCTTGAACATGTTAAGAATGATTCACAAAAACGGTCTTGGAGAAAAGACATTTCAGACCTGATGTGCTGTATGAAAAGGGAAACTGAGGCACGCTACCATCTTTCTTTCATGGCTAAATGCCAAGATTCCTGTACTATGGACAAGATTAATATCTACCTTGATGTGATGTTAATTCGGTTCCACCATTTACCAGAGCTTGTCTGAATCAAGTGGCTATGTTCTTTACCTCTTGGCAAGATCACATAAGACATACAGGAACCATGCTGCAAGAGCAGATCCGATCCACTATGGTTCTAACCAAGTTTTACCTTGAATTTGTAGAGACTGAATCCTGTTATTCAACATGACTTTGATAACCCATTTCTGTGACACACTGGTACGGCTTCTAACCCGATACTAACTGGAGTAAGACAGACCCGAGGACAGGGAGCTCTTGGGATGCAGTCAGGGATGGTTGTGTATCAGTTTTGCATTGGGGGTGAGACATTATTGACATGAACTGAGACCGTATAGATCATTGTTGCAGCCAAGGTCCTGTACTGGCACCAAATCTTGTACAAAGGTGTCTAGGAGCAGGGGCTGGTTTGCTGGTTGGGATTATGCTGTCTGGGTGCGTGTGAGTTTTGTAGTTGAAGTTCTATGTATTGGCTCTCTACTGTATGTATTTCAAACTTGGGCTGTATGGGTCTGGGGGACACCCCAGAGAAGTTGGTGTCAGCTCTGCCTGGCCTGCTTGAAGGCCCATTAAGGACCATCAGCCACACAACTGACCCACTGAGAGGGGGCGACACACCTGGTGTCTCACAAAGCGTGCAGGGAGCGGACTCTCAGGCCATGTGCTGCGCAGTTCGTCTTTGGAACTTGCTTGCTGTATGTAATTGACTCCATGTCACCAATTCCAGCTCCCATCTCGATTTCTTGCCTTTCATGAATAAACCTTCAGATTTTAGATTCTAACGGGTTGGCAACAGCGTGATTTGTGGGAAGATCTGATTTGTAGATTGACCTGGGTCTGGGCCTGATTCTTTGGAATTGGGGAGAACCGTTTTCTTTATTTGGGGGATTGGTTTTCATAACCATTGATCCCCAGGACAGGTGGCTGCTGGTGGTGATACTGGGAAGCTGGAGTGTCTAAGGGGATTGCTTGTGTGACTTGTGGTTAGCCAGTGGGGTGAAACCAAAGTCTGTTCTGTTCGGCTGGGTTGGTGCCTTGGTGTTGAAAGGACCCCGGCCTGGGGCTGGGACTGCCCTGCTCGGAGCAGTTTGTCCTGAACTGATGCTCTCGGTTGTGTCCCGCCAGAGGCTGTGTCCTTACAACCCAGCACTCCCTGGAACTGCTATGCCCAGCATTCCCCCCCCCCCCGAACTGCCTGGTGCCCTGAATACCCCCCCCCCCCGCCCAGCATCGCCCGCACAGCCCCACCCCAACACTACACAGATCCCCACATCCCGGCACACAGCCATCCCCCACTGCCCCCCAACACCCCCCACTGCCCCCCAACGCCCCCCAATGCCCCCCACTACCTAAACACACAAACCTCCCCCACTGCCCCCCAACACCCCCCACTGCCCCCCAACGCCCCCCAATGCCCCCCACTACCTAAACACACAAACCTCCCCCACTGCCCCCCAACACCCCCAACACCCCCAATGCCCCCACTACCTAAACACACAGCCCTCCCCCACTGTCCCCCAACACCCCCCACTGTCCCCCAACGCCCCCCACTGCCCCCCAACGCCCCCCACTGCCCCCCACTACCTAAACACACAGCCCTCCCCCACTGCCCCCAACACCCCCCACTGCCCCCCAACGCCCCCACTACCTAAACACACAGCCCTCCCCCACTGCCCCCCACTGCCCCCCAACGCCCCCCACTGCCCCCACTACCTAAACACACAAACCTCCCCCACTGCCCCCCAACGCCCCCCAATGCCCCCCACTGCCCCCACTACCTAAACACACAAACCTCCCCCACTGCCCCCCAACACCCCCCAACGCCCCCCAATGCCCCCCACTACCTAAACACACAAACCTCCCCCACTGCCCCCCAACACCCCCCAATGTCCCCCCACTACCTAAACACACAAACCTCCCCCACTGCCGCCCAAAACCCCCCAATGCCTCCCACTACCTAAACACACAAACCTCCCCCAACGCCCCCCAATGCCTCCCACTACCTAAACACACAAACCTCCCCCCACTGCCCCCCAACGCCCCCCAATGCCTCCCACTACCTAAACACACAAACCTCCCCCCACTGCCCCCAACGCCCCCCGATGCCCCCCCACTACCTAAACACACAAACCTCCCCCACTGCCCCCCAACGCCCCCCAATGCCTCCCACTACCTAAATACACAAACCTCCCCCCACTGCCCCCAACGCCCCCCAATGCCTCCCACTACCTAAACACACAAACCTCCCCCCACTGCCCCCCAACGCCCCCCAATGCCCCCCCACTACCTAAACACACAAACCTCCCCCACTGCCCCCCAACGCCCCCCAATGCCTCCCACTACCTAAACACACAAACCTCCCCCACTGCCCCCAACACCCCCCAATACCCCCCACTACCTAAACACACAAACCTCCCCCCACTGCCCCCCAACGCCCCCCGATGCCCCCCCACTACCTAAACACACAAACCTCCCCCACTGCCCCCAACACCCCCCAATGCCCCCCACTACCTAAACACACAAACCTCCCCCACTGCTCCCCAATGTCCCCCAATGCCCCCCACTACCTAAACACACAAACCTCCCCCACTGCCCCCCAATGCCCCCCCACTACCTAAATACAAAAACCTCCCCCACTGCCCCCCAACACCCCCCAATGCCTCCCACTACCTAAACACACAAACCTCCCCCACTGCCCCCCAACGCCCCCCAATGCCTCCCACTACCTAAACACACAAACCTCCCCACTGCCCCCAACACCCCCCAATACCCCCCACTACCTAAACACACAAACCTCCCCCACTGCCCCCCAACACCCCCCCAATGCCCCCCACTACCTAAACACACAAACCTCCCCCACTGCCCCCAACACCCCCCAATACCCCCCACTACCTAAACACACAAACCTCCCCCACTGCCCCCCAACGCCCCCCAATGCCCCCCACTACCTAAACACACAAAATACCCAGCCCAGTGCCCCCCCAGAGACCCACTCCCTGCCTCTGGGGGAAGGTGACGGTCGAGTGCCAGGGTGGAGAATCACTCTGGCCTCTCAGGAGTGGCACAACCAGCCAGGCCAGGGTCTGCCCCCGCCCCAGTTGGGCTCCCTGGGGACCCACTTGCCTGGAGGTGGGGTGAGCACGGGCCCCGGGGGCAGGACCGTCCCCTTTCGAAGGGGGGGGGTCAGCCGTGGCCACGGCCTGGGGAGCTGGGGGAGAGGGGGAGGGGTCAGCCCCTGGGGGCCTGGAGCTGTGGAGGGAGGGCCCCGGGCTGCAGCTCTCGGAGCCCCAGCGGTGGGCAGAGGAGAGCTGGGGGGGGGGGGGGGAAGCAGGCCGGGCTGGGGCCCCTTCGGAGAGCCCCAGGCGCTGTGGTGAACCCGGCCCTGCCCGGCAGAGGACCGAGCTGCTCAGAGATGTGGGAAAATCAGCAACTTTCTTTGCTTCTGGAGCTGCCCCTGGTGCTCCGCGGCAGCGGCTGCCCCGGTTTCTGCTCCAGCAGCTCCGGCTCTGCTTTGCCGTGGCGACGGCCCAGCAAGCGCCGCGGCCCCGCACGAAGGGGCACGGCCGTGCCATCTCCCACACTCAGTGCTAGGGCTGGCAGGGACCAGAAGAGCCAGGTCTGGGCTCCCCTGCTCAGTCCCTGCTTTCTTCTGGAGCGCTCCACCTCGGGGCAGAGAGGTGCCGCGCTCTGGGGCTCCCCCAGCTCTGCGCCACGCTCCGAAACGCTGCCGCAGGGAAGGGTAACCTGGCCCGGCCTGTGCCCGGTGCTAACCGGCAGCAGTTCAAAGGCCGGGCCTTGGCAACGTTCCCAACGGTCCCAGTGGACTGAGCACATCCTGGGATTCGGGTCCCAGGGGTCTGAGGTGGATTCTCACTGTTCCTCCGCCCGCACCGCCGCTGCAGCATCCGTGCGAACAGCAGCACTTCGCCCAGGTCAGCGAGCTCCTCCGGGAGTCTGAACATCTCCTGCCCATTGCCCTGCCGGTAACTCCGGACAAACCCCCAAATCTTCCCCCCGGCAGGCAGAACGCCCAAGAACTCCGTCTTCTGCGTTGCCAACAGGCTGAATTGCGAACCGCTCACATGTACGGTTGGGGCTCTTCTCGTCCGTTCTCCTCGTGACGCGGCCTCGCAGTTCCCCACTGGGCACGTTTCCTCCGCCGCGGGGTCGTCCCCGGGGCTGGGGAGCTCTCCCGCCGCGCGGGTAACACGACGCTCTCCGAGCTGTTCCGTGTCTGCGGAGCGTCTCTCCCGCTCTCCATGGATTTGTCTCTCTCCCCCAGTGCTTGCTGGGAGGACTGGGCTCCGCTCTCTTCCTCACTCGGTTGTGCGTTGGCCTCACACGACTCGCAGGACTCGAATTCGGCCTTTTGAGGGTCATTTGCTCACTCGTGTGCCGGGAAGGTGTCGTGTAAACACAACTAGTGGGTGTGTCGGGTTCATCGGTGGGTGGCTCAGGCCCCCTGGGTCCACAGGCCCCAGCTTGAGACCTGCAGCACTCGGGGGCGCTGACCCCTCAGACCCAGTGCTCAGGTCCAGGGCTCGGTGGGGGGGCTGTGCTGTGGGGCGGAGGCTCGGGGGGTTGTGCTGTGGGGCGGAGGCTCGGGGGGGGCTGTGCTGTGGGGCGGAGGCTCGGGGGGGCTGTGCTGTGAGGAGTGGGGCTCAGTGGGGGCTGTGGTGTGGGGAGTGGGGGAGGAGCTCAGTGTGGGGCTGTGAGGAGCGGGGGGGTTCTTGGCAGGAGGCTATGCTGCGGGGTGGGGGCTCAGTGAGGGGGCTGTGGGGAGTTGGGCTGGGGCTCTGTGGGGGCTGTGCTGTGGGGCTGGGGCTCTGTGGGGGGCTGTGCTGTGAGGAGTGGGGCTCGGGGGGGGGTTCTGTGGGGAGTGGGGGAGGAGCTCAGTGTGGGGCTGTGAGGAGCGGGGTGGGGTCTTGGCGGGGGGCTATGCTGCGGGGTGGGGGCTCAGTGAGGGGGCTGTGGGGAGTTGGGCTGGGGCTCTGTGGGGGGCTGTGCTGTGGGGCTGGGGCTCTGCGGGGGGGCTGTGGGGAGTTGGGCGGGGGCTCTGTGGGGGGCTATGCTGTGGGGCTGGGGCTCTGCGGGGGGGCTGTGGGGAGTTGGGCGGGGGCTCTGTGGGGGCTATGCTGTGGGGCGGGGGCTGGGCAGGGTCTTTGTGGGGTGGGGGCTCGGCGGGGGGCTGTGCTGTGGGGCGAGGGGCACTACGGTGTTCAGCCCCTGGCTGTGCTCACTCCTGACCCATCCAGTGGCCCTTCCCCTCTCATGGGGCGTTTGCTCCCAGCACCTGCTCCAAGGGGGGCCCCGGGCGCCCCCGCTCCTCGTTGGGGTGAAGTCTGGTGACGTTCTGCACCACAGGGAAAGCCCCGCGCGTGTCCCCCCCCCGGCCCCCATGCGTCCCCCCCACGCATCCCCCCTCCCCCCCACTCCCCCACGCATCCCCCCACTCCCCCACGCATCCCCCCTTCCCCCCCACGCATCTCCCCCACCCCCTCCCCTCCCCTCCGCGCACATCCCCCCCTCCCCCACGCCTCCACGCATCCCCCCTTCCCCCCACTCCCCCACGCATCCCCCCTTCCCCCCCACGCATCCCCCTTCCCCCCCCACGCATCCCCCCTTCCCCCCCACGCATCTCCCCCTCCCCTCCCCTCCGCGCATCCCCCCCTCCCCCACGCCTCCACGCATCCCCCCTCCCCCCACTCCCCCACGCATCTCCCCTTCCCCCACCACGCATCCCCCCTTCCCCCCCACGCATCTCCCCCACCCCCCCACGCATCCCCCCCTCCCCTCCCCTCCGCGCATCCCCCCTCCCCCACGCCTCCATGCATCCCCCCTCCCCCCCACTCCCCCACGCATCTCCCCTTCCCCCACCACGCATCCCCCCTTCCCCCCACGCATCCCCCCCTCCCCTCCCCTCCCCTCCGCACATCTCCCCCTCCCCCACGCCTCCACGCATCCCCCCTGCCCCCCACTCCCCCACGCATCTCCCCCTCCCCCCCACGCATCTCCCCCACCCCCCCATGCATCCCCCCCTCCCCTCCCCTCCGCGCATCCCCCCTCCCCCACGCCTCACGCATCCCCTCCACGCATCCCCCTCCCCTCCCCTCCGCGCATCCCCCCTCCCCACGCATCTCCCCCACCCCCCCACGCATCCCCCCCACGCATCCCCCCTCCCCTCCCCTCCGCGCATCCCCCCTCCCCCACGCCTCCACGCATCCCCCCTCCCCCACGCCTCCACGCATCCCCCCCTCCCCTCCCCTCCCCTCCGCGCATCCCCCCCCTCCCCCACGCATCCCCCCTTCCCCCCCACGCATCTCCCCCACCCCCCCACGCATCCCCCCCTACGCATCCCCCCTCTCCTCCCCTCCCCTCCGCGCATCCCCCCATGCCTCCCCCCCTCCCCCATGCCTCCACGCATCCCCCCCTCCCCCCCACTTCCCCCCTCCCCCACGCCTCCCCCCTCTCCCTCTCCCCCATGCATCCCCCCCCTGCGCTATCCCCCCCTTCCCCCCCGCATCCCCCCCAGCAGGGGACTAGGTGTTCCATTGCCCCCGCACAGCATGGTCCCCCCGGGGAGCCCAGTGTTTGAGCACAGGTGGGTGGCAGGCGCCGGAGGCCGGCAGAGGAGCCGCTGCCCACGGGGTCGTGACCGTCTCTCTCCCGCCAGCTGGGGCATGGCCGTCAATGTGTATTCCACCTCCGTGACCAGCGAGAACCTGAGTCGCCATGACATGCTGGCCTGGGTCAACGACTCCCTGCACCTCAACTACACCAAGATCGAACAGCTCTGCTCAGGTGGGGCCCCCGCCGCCCGCCCGCCCCGCCAGGGCCCTCGCCGCCCGCCCCGCCCCGCCAGGGCCCCCGCCGCCCGACCCCGCCCGCCCCGCCAGGGCCCCCGCCGCCCAGCCAGGGCCCCTGCCGCCCACCCCGCCAGGGGCCCCCGCCGCCCGCCCCGCCCCGCCAGGGGCCCCCACCGCCCCGCCCAGCCAGGGGCCCCCGCCGCCCGCCCCCGCCCAGTCAGGGGCCCGCCCCCCGCCCAGCCAGGGGCCCCCGCCGCCCGCCCCCGCCCAGCCAGGGGCCCCCGCCACCCGACCCCGCCCGCCCCCAGCCAGGGAGAGGGGCCCTCTGGCCAGCTCAGCCCTGTCCCTGCCAAGGGGGGGCTCAGGACCGGGATCCCAGGGCTGGGGGGGGGCGTCGGCAGGGCGTCGGCAGGGCTGTGCTGTTCCTGGCAGGCCCTGTGCCCGCGCTGCCCGCAGAGGTTTGACCGGGGCGCCCGGTGGAACAGGGACCCTGGTAGCTCCAGTCGGCAGCTCAGCGGGTCCCGGGGCTGAGCAGGCTCCCTGCCTGCCCTGGCCCACGTGGCTCCTGGATGTGGCCACCAGGTCCCTGCAGCCCCTGAGCGCCAGACTCTGCCCCAACCCTGAGTGCCGGCTCTGCAACCCCCATTGGCTGGGAACGGCAACCAATGGGAACTGTGGGGGCAGCACCTGTGGGCATGAGGGCAGTGTGCGCAGCCACCCATGCGCCCAGGGGCTGCAGGGACCCTTCCTGGGACACATGGTAAGTGCCACCGGGACCCTGAACCCCCCCCCTGCACCCAACCCCCCCCAGCCCTGAGCCCCCCCGCTCCCCAACCCCTCAGCCCCACCCCAGAGCCTGCACCCCCCACACTCTCCCAGCCTTTTGCTCCAGCCCAGTGAAAGTGAGTGAGGGTGGGGGAGAGGGAGCGATGGGGGGCGGGAGGAGGGGCTGGGTTTGGTGCCATTCGAAACGTTGGCAGCCCTGTGCCCGCAGGCGCTGCCTACTGCCAGTTCATGGACATGCTGTTCCCGGGCTGCGTGCACCTGCGGAAGGTGAAGTTCCAGGCCAAGCTGGAGCACGAATTCATCCACAACTTCAAGGTGCTGCAGGCCGCCTTCAAGAAGATGGGGGTGGACAAGGTGGGTCCCGCCCGGCCCTGCTCCCCTCCCTCCGCGGGGGGCCCAGCTGGCTGGCCTGGCCTGAGGGCCTGGGCGCTCCCCTGCTGTCCGCCCTCGGCTGCCCCCCCCTCGGCTGCCCCCCCTCTGCCCATCCCTTGGCTGCCCTATGGCCTGGCGGGGGCTAGGCCCCCCTCTCCTGACTGTCCTGCCAGGCACCGAGCCACGGGCCCCGGGGTCAGAGATCGGGGCGGGGGGGGAAGCCCAGCTGGGAACATGGGCGAGTGGACAGGGCAGAACCGCCAGCCTCCTCCGCTCCCTGTGCCCACCAGCCACCCTCCTCCAGCCCCTCCATGCCCACCAGCACCCCTCTGTGCCCATGAGCACCCTGTAGAATACCTACCAGCACCCCCAGTGCCTGCCGGCCTCCTCCCACCCGAACCCCCCAGCCAGCAGCCCCCGCATCTACCAGTCACCCCTGCACAGGCCTGCCGGCCACCCCCGTACGATTCCCCATGCCCGCCAGCACCCCCCTGTGCCAGTCAACGGCCCCTGCATGCCTGCCATCCACCCGCATGCCCGCCAACGCCCCCACCCCCACCAGCGCCACCCTGTGCCAGCCGGCCACCCGCCCCCCCTGCCCCCCACAGCGCTTTGGCCAGGCTGAGACGGGCCCAGGGAGCCGATCGGCGTCTCTCATCAGCCGTGTGGTGGGCAAAGGCCCCGGGCGCGGTGGGGAGCGCGGCCCCTCAGGCCCTGCCTGTCGTTCCAGATCATCGCCGTGGAGAGGCTGGTGAAAGGGAAGTTCCAGGATAACTTTGAGTTTATTCAGTGGTTTAAGAAATTCTTCGATGCCAACTACGACGGGAAGGAATACAACCCGCTGCTGGCGCGGCAGGGGCAGGAGGTGGCCCCGTCTCCAAACCCAGGTGATCAGAACTTCAACAAACCCAAGAAACCCATTGGCACTGCAGGTAATATCGCCACCCCCGCAGGCAGCTGGCACCCCCGCCCCCGCGCCCGCAGGATCCCGACTCCGCCTGGCTCACCCAGCTTGCTAGCATGGCCTGCGGCTGCCTGCCCCAGCCCCCGCGCCGGCGGTGCCCAGCAGGCCCTGCCCAGCGCGCCGGCAGCCCCTGCCTTGTGTCGGCGCCAAGTAGGTGTGGAGGGGCGGGGCAGCGCCGGTGAGTTCTGAGCGGGGGTCCCAGGAGAGGGGCCCGGCTCCCAGCACGCGGGGCCCCAGCTCTCTGGGCCACCTGGCTCCTGGCAGGCAGCTCCAGAACAGGGCCCATTGTCCACGCGGCTCTTCCTCCCCCCCCGGCTGTCCGACCGGGCCCCTCTCCTGCAGCTGGGGGCAGCCCCGGCCCCATGGGCGAGGGCAGGACAGGGAGCAGCTGGGCGGGCACAGAGCTGTGGCTCCTTTCAGCCCCTCCTGCTGCTCAGGGCCCTGCGTCCCGTCAGGGGCGGGGGGCTGGTGGGGGGAGGGTGCATGCGATGGCTTGCGGGGGATGGGGGGGGGGAGTGGTTCGGGAGGCCAGCGTGGGAGAGGGTGGAACGGGTGGGGATGGGGATGGATTGAGGGCGGGGAGGGGGGACAGCGAGGGGATGGTGGTGAGGCGGCGGGAGGCCAGTGTGGGATGCGGGACAGAGACGGGGAGCAGTGATGTAATGGGGGTGGTGAGGGGGGCAGGATGTGGGGGACAGTGAGGGGATGGGTGGTGAGGGGGCAGGAGGCCAGCGTGGGGGTGGGAGCAGTGATGGATTGGGGTGGCCAGCGGGGGGGTTAAGGGATGGGGCCGGGCGGGGAAGGGGTATGGGACGGGGGTTCCAGCCCCTGGCAAAGGCCCCGCAGCGTTGCAGTGTCAGGGGAGGGAGGGGGTGGCTAGAGGAGGGGCACAGCCAGGGGGGGCCTGCACGGTGCCCGGTGGGGGGCTTGGCCACTGGAAGCTGGCGGGAGGCAGAACCAAGCTGGTGCCAGGGGGCAGAGACCCGCTGCCCAGGCCCTGAGGCAGGTGGGTTCCCCGGAGCCTGGGGAGGGGCCCGCTGAGCTCTTGGGGCCATGGGGTGGGGCCACTGAGATGGGGCGGGTGTGTGTTTGTACATGGCACCTCCCCCGCATGTTCCTGGCAGGGGGGAGCGCCAGATTTGGGGGGCGACATCCCTACCCCCGCTGCCCCACAGACATTCTCGTGCCCTGCCCTTCCTTGACCCCCACAATTGCTAATGAATGACCCTGTGCAGCCCGCTCCACCACAGGGGAGGCCTTGTTCTCCCATCTGGGGAAACTGAGGCAGGGAAGACCCAGGACTTGGGGTGTGGAACCCAAGCGTCCTGCCTGACTCCTCTGCTCTGGGCAGCGCCACCCTGTGCCAAGGTCTGTGTCCGCAACCCCCTGGCCAGCGACTGCCTGACCCGCTGCTCCCGCCACCTGCGCCCGCATGCCCGTGTCCCACACCCCGCAGGGGAGGGCAGGGCCTGTGCTGAGCAGGGGTGCTGGGGGGGGCTGTGCCGGGGGGGGGCTGCACCGGTCCCCATGCTAACCTCTGGCTGTCTCGGGCGGCTCCCTCCAGCCCCCCAGAGAATCTCCCCGACCGCCCCGAAGACGATGCTGGTGCCGACCCGCGTGACCAACGTCATCCCCAGCAACATCACCCGGAAAAACCCGCCTGCTGCCCGCAACGGAGGCAGCGAGGCCGACACCCAGATCCTGGAGCTCAACCAGCAGGTGGCCGGGGCGGCTCCAGGGGCGCGGGCAGCAGTGTGCTGGGCACAGATGCTGGATCCAGGGAGGGCGCTGGGGGGCCACAGACGCCGGGTCCCACGGGTGGCGTTGGGGGGCCACAGACACCGGGTCCCACGGGGGACACTGGGGGGCCACAAATGCCGGGTTCCACGGGTGGCGTTGGGGGGCCACAGACACCGGGTCCCACGGGGGACACTGGGAGCCACAGACGCCGGGTCCCACGGGGGATACTGGGGGCCACAGACGCCGGGTCCCACGGGTGGCGTTGGGGGGCCACAGACACCGGGTCCCACGGGGGACACTGGGAGCCACAGACACCGGGTCCCACGGGGGACACTGGGGGCCACAGACGCCGGGTCCCACGGGTGGCACTGGGGGCCACAGACGCCGGGTCCCACGGGTGGCGCTGGGGTCCCGGGCACCGTGTTACCAGCTCCTCTCCCTGCCCAGCTGTTGGACCTGAAGCTGACGGTGGACGGGCTGGAGAAGGAACGCGATTTCTACTTCAGCAAACTGCGCGACATCGAGCTGATCTGCCAGGAGAACGAGAGCGAGAACAGCCCCGTCATCGCGGGCATCATTGGCATCCTGTACGCCACTGAGGTCAGTGCCCCCCGGAGCCCGGGCAGCGCCGGCCGGGCCGTGGGCAGGAGGCTGGGTCAACTCGGCTGGCGCCAGGGCAGATCTTGGCCGTGGGTCCGGGTCTCTGCTCATGGCCGGGCGTACGGCGGAGGCTGGTCGGAGCCTGGCACAGGGAGGGGGAGGGGCCGAGTTCCCAGGGGAGGTGGCTCCCTGGGCGGTTTCCGTGGCAATGGGCCAGGGGAGGCTCACACCGTCTCTGACCCCCAGGAAGGCTTTGCGCCCCCGGAGGATGACGAGGTGGAAGACCAGCAGCCGGAGGACCAGGACGAATACTAGCTGAGCCCGGCTGCATCTCGTGACACCTCGGGGCCGTGCCCGTCCTGCCATAGACACTGGAGGGTTTGCGGGCACAGCCGCGGCCTGCACTATCACACATTATAACAGTTTCAACCAACCAGCCCACCACCCCGGTGCTTTCTGTCCAGCCAGGAGATCCTGGCACCCACGGACGCGCCAGGGACCGAGTTGTAAATACGCCCGGGGCTGCCGGGTGGGGAGGGGCCCCGGCCCCTCGGGCCCCTCGCCACCTCCTCCCTTATTTATTTCAGTCGTCACCTCCCGTGTCAGCACTGCAGCCCCCCGCGCCCCGCCCGCCCCCGGGGTGTTGCCCTGGGGCGGCAGTTCCTTGCACTGGTCACTGGCGCCCGCCCGGTGGTCCCGGCTCGGGGAACGCCCCGTGCCGCGTGGCCGTCGCCTGTCTTGATTGGTCAGAGTCGTGGCTCTCCCAGCCCCCTGGGGCGGGGGTCCGCACCCTGCCAGGCTCCTTCTCCTGGGGGCTGGCAGGATCCCAGAGCAGGGGACCCCCCGACCCCGCTGCGCTGGGGAGAGCGGGAGCCCCCAGGCTCCACCGCCAGAGCCACGAAGGTTCTTTTTCCGCTTCTGGTCGCCCACGAGGAGCCCCTCCCTGAGTGCCGCGGGGGGGCGGGAGCGGGGCTGGGGGGGCAGACCTGGGCCGGGGGGGGCAGACCCGGGGGGGTTGAGGAGAATGCCACACCGCCGCTGCTGCCTTGCCCGTCCCCTGTTCGTATCGCCTGCTGTGCAAACCCGCATCTGTGTTCCCTTGGATTTCAAATAAACTGGTGTGGAAAACACATGTCCGGGGCGTGTCTGGCTCAGCTGCCCGGGCTCCCCCCGCTGGGGGATGGGCCGGGGCCCAGCTCCAAAGGGGGAGCGGCTGCCGGATGGGCACCTAATGCCCTGAGGTGGGGGCAGGGCCCCGGCCACCACTGCCCAGAACGTGGCATCAGGGCCCCCAGACCAGGATTCCAGGGCAGAGGCCAGCGGTTCCCATTGGCACCGGGCACTCCTCCCTTGGCACCTCTTTGGTGGACCCTCCCTCGCTCGGGCCAGCCCCCCCGAGTTCCCTGAACCGCGTTGAACTAACAGACCATCCCCCAGGCGCGCCCCCTACGACGTACCCGCTCGGCCCAAGAACCGTCTGCGGCCTGCTCAGACTTCGCTATATGCTGGGTGAGAATCCCCGGACGGATACAGCTCCCTCCGCAGCCGGGTCCTGTCCCCTAGCTCCCGCCGCCGGGGGTAGTGACAGCGCTGGAGGGTGGACGCGGCCTGAGAGCACTGCTGCGGCTGTCCGCACTACCCCGTAACGACAGCCAGTGCAGTCCCCATTACCCCTCCCCCGGAACCCTCCACCCACTGCGGCTGAGCCCAGACCCTGCGCAGGGGAGGAGAGTCCTGCCTGCACTTGGGCGAGATGGGGACCAACGGGTCCATGACATAGAGAACGAAAACACCTCCCAGGGCCGGACAGTCCCACTCTCCCAGGCCAGCGTGTATCCCATTGGCCAGAGTATCCCCCACAGGCTACCATACCCTAGATGCCAGCCTCTACCCCACAGACTCCCCCCCGATTGCAACCACTTTGGGTGAGGTCTCGTCTCATAAGAGGGAGCCCACTGGCAGATTGTTCTTATGGACTGAGGGGTTCCCAGGTTCCGGCACCCCAAACATACCAGAACACGCCTTTGTTGCTCACCTCCGGCTAGCCCCAGCTCCAGGAGTCCCGGGATTATCAGACTTCTTGCCGGCAGTCAACGGAAAAGGTCATTTCTAGCCTGTCTGGCTGCGGGGACCAGCAGGAAATCAACCGACAAGCCCAACCGTGATTGGGTTAAAAGTCAGAGTTTTACATTTACCCAGTAGATTGGTCAGTGCACCCAAAGCACAGCGCTTCGGCTACCAGCGGTTGCAAACAAAGAGGGACAACTATGCTGGGAGGCTTGAACTGAATGTACAGACTAGAAGCGTTGCTCCAAAGTAGTCTGGTCACCCGGTTTCTTCCTGCGCAGCCGGGAGCTGGATTTCTCTAGCTCTCCAGGGTACGGCAGCCAGAATAGCTTTATCACTCTACTTAGATCCTCTACCCACAGTCACGGTACTCTCCTGACCAGCGTTACCCCTACCGACACCCCACACTAACACTACTGACCAGCGTCACCCGTACCGACACCCCACGCTAACACTACTCACCAGCGTCACCCGTACCGACACCCCACGCTAACACTACTGACCAGCGTCACCCGTACCGACACCCCACGCTAACACTACTCACCAGTGTCATCCGTACATAGACCCCACACTAACACTACTGACCAGCGTCACCCGTACTGACACCCCACGCTAACACTACTGACCAGCGTCACCCGTACCGACACCCCACGCTAACACTACTGACCAGCGTCACCCGTACCGACACCCCACGCTAACACTACTCACCAGCGTCACCCGTACTGACACCCCACGCTAACACTACTGACCAGCGTCACCCGTACCGACACCCCACGCTAACACTACTGACCAGCGTCACCCGTACCGACACCCCACGCTAACACTACTCACCAGCGTCACCCGTACCGACACCCCACGCTAACACTACTGACCAGCGTCACCCGTACCTACACCCCACGCTAACACTACTGACCAGCGTCACCCGTACCTACACCCCACGCTAACACTACTCACCAGCGTCACCCGTACCGACACCCCACGCTAACACTACTCACCAGTGTCATCCGTACATAGACCCCACACTAACCCTACTGACCAGCGTCACCCGTACCTACACCCCGTGCTAACACTACTCACCAGTGTCATCTGTACATAGACCCCACACTAACCCTACTGACCAGCGTCACCCGTACTGACACCCCACGCTAACACTACTCACCAGTGTCATCCGTACATAGACCCCACGCTAACACTACTGACCAGCGTCACCCGTACTGACACCCCACACTAACACTACTGACCAGCGTCACCCGTACCGACACCCCACGCTAACACTACTGACCAGCGTCACCCGTACCGACACCCCACGCTAACACTACTCACCAGTGTCATCCGTACATAGACCCCACGCTAACACTACTGACCAGCGTCACCCGTACTGACACCCCGTGCTAACACTACTGACCAGCGTCACCCGTACCGACACCCCACGCTAACACTACTCACCAGTGTCATCCGTACATAGACCCCACACTAACCCTACTGACCAGCGTCACCCGTACCGACACCCCACGCTAACACTACTCACCAGTGTCATCCGTACATAGACCCCACGCTAACACTACTGACCAGCGTCACCCGTACGTACACCCCACGCTAACACTACTCACCAGTGTCATCCGTACATAGACCCCACACTAACCCTACTGACCAGCGTCACCCGTACTGACACCCCACGCTAACACTACTCACCAGTGTCATCCGTACATAGACCCCACGCTAACACTACTCACCAGCGTCACCCGTACCGACACCCCACGCTAACACTACTCACCAGCGTCACCCGTACCTACACCCCACGCTAACACTTCTGACCAGCGTCACCCGTACCTACACCCCACGCTAACACTACTGACCAGTGTCATCCGTACATAGACCCCACACTAACCCTACTGACCAGCATCACCCGTACCGACACCCCACGCTAACACTACTGACCAGCGTCACCCGTACCTACACCCCACGCTAACACTACTCACCAGTGTCATCCGTACATAGACCCCACACTAACCCTACTGACCAGCGTCACCTGTACCTACACCCCGTGCTAACACTACTGACCAGCGTCACCCGTACCTACACCCCGTGCTAACACTACTGACCAGCGTCACCCGTACTGACACCCCACGCTAACACTACTGGGGCATTGCCAGCACTGGGGCATTGCCAGCAAATCACGGAACGTGATTGTTTCCCTCTATTCGACAATGGTGAGGCCTCATCTGGAGTACTGTGTCCAGTTTTGGGCCCCACACTACAAGAAGGATGTGGAAAAATTGGAAAGAGTCCAGAGAAGGGCAACAAAAATGATTAGGGGCCTGGAGCGCATGACTTACGCGGAGAGGCTGAGAGAACTGGGATTGTTTAGTCTACAGAAGAGAAGACTGAGGGGGGATTTGATAGCTGCTTTCAACTACCTGAAGGAATGTTCCAAAGAGGATGGATCTAGACTGTTCTCTGTGGTGGCAGATGACAGAGCAAGGAGTGATGGTCTCAAGTTGCAGTTGGGGAGGGTTTAGGTTGGATGTTAAGAAAAACTTTTTCCCTAGGAGGGTGGTGAAGCACTGGAATGGGTTCCCTAGGGAGGCGGTGGAATCTCCTTCCTTAGAGGTTTTTAAGGTCAGGCTTGACAAAGCCCTGGCTGGGCTGATTTAGTTGGGGCTGGTCCTGCTTTGAGCAGGGGATTGGACTAGAACCTCCTGAGGTCCCTTCCAGCCCTGATATTCCATGACCCTGGGACACTAGCACAGGACACCCACCGCTTGTCCCAGCTCTGCTCTGGTTCCTTGCTGTGTGTACTGCCTCCACGCCAGGAGCTGGGGCACGCAGCTCGAAGAAACAGGACTGCAGTGGTGATCCCCCTGCGTTCACACCCCAACCCGCGGCTGCGCAGGGAGGGGCTGGGGGCAGGCCAGGCATTCCAGGGAAGGGCCTCAGCCCTGGAAGTTGCTTCTCTTCCCACCTCTGTTAGCAAGAGCCAGGATTGGTTGAGCTGCAGGCCCCAGCGCAAGGCCCAGCTGCCCTCTGCTTGGGGGTGGGCTGTCACGGGGAGGAGGGGAAAGAGCTGCGGAGCCTGGGAGGCCGGGATGAGCGTTTGTGGGCGTGTCTAGAGCACACGCGGGCCAGGCACACGCGTGTCAACTGCACTGAACGTGTGAAGCTGGCCCAAGGTCAGCACCTCGTGGTCCCGCCCCAGGGGCACGGGTCCGTTCTGGCCGATTGCAGCGGCAGGCCACGGAAAAGCCTCTGGAGCTCTGCACTGGACAGGCCATGCTGGAGTGCAGCCCCGTCCACGTGCTGAGAAGTAGCACAGCGGTAGGAGCTCAGCGATAGGGATGTGAAATACTAAAGGGTTAACCGGGAAGGATCAGTCCTACCAATTAACCGACCCCAACCATTAACCCCCAGCCCTAGCCCCGGGCCAGCAACTGGAGCATCCCCAGGCCACGCCGGCCTGCAGACCCCAGCCCCAGGCCACGCCGGCCCGCAGACCCCAGCCCCAGGCTACGCTGGCCCGCAGACCCCAGCCCCAGGCCACGGCGGCCCGCAGACCCCAGCCCCAGGCTACGCCGGCCTGCAGACCCCAGCCCCAGGCCACGGCGGCCCGCAGACCCCAGCCCCAAGTCACGCCGGCCCGCACACCCCAGCCCCAAGTCACGCCAGCCTGCAGACCCCAGCCCCAGGCCACGGCGGCCCGCAGACCCCAGCCCCAGGCCACGCCAGCCCCCAGCCCCAGGCCACGCCGGCCCACAGACCCCAGCCACGCCAGTTGGCCAGAGCAGCACCAGCCACAGTGGCCCCAGCCCCCTCCCTTTAATCGATTAACATAATTTGAGTCGTGCTGATTATCCCATGGACCGTGTGTGTATTTCCAGTGGGCACAAGGTGGCGCTCTTGCTGTCTGCAATGCAGAGGAAGCAGCCGCTGGGGTCAGGGCCTGGAGCTCTGGACCGAACCCTTCAGAAGGTCCTCAGGGCGCTGATGCAGCAACTCTCCATGGGGATCACCGCGCGCCTCAGCACCTGTTACGACCCGGCGGGTGCCGCCCCCCCGCTGCCCATTGGGACGGTGACTCGACTCGGGCACAGGCCTCGTCAGCCGCCTCCTTGGCCCACGTCCCCGTCCGGGACGTTTGTAGGGCGGCTACCTGGTCTTCGGTTCACCCCGCACTATGCGACTGTCTCCCAAAGCGGGGATGGCGCAGGGTTCGGCAGGGTGGTCCTCGGTCCCTGGATCTCGTGAACTCCCCCCCCCCCCCCCCCCCGATCTAGCTGGGAATCTCCTGGAGTACACAGGAGCGCGCACGGGAAGGAGAAGGGCCCGGTCCCTGTTCTTACCCCGCCCTCCTTCCCCTCTCTCGGGGTGGGCTGATAAAAAGGAACTGGGGTAGGGGAGCGCGTGTGCCACGGCAGGGCCACCCCAGGGTTCTCGGGGGGGGGCACTCCCCCTACGGGGACTGCTGGGGAACAACGTCCGGCACTGGTGCACATGGTGAGCACGCAGCCCTACTGTGGAACAGACCCGAGCAAGGCTCCTCGAAGAACCCCGGGTCCCAAAGGGAACTGTCCTGTCTTTACGTACAGACAACTCTCGATTATCCGGGATGACAGGGAAAAAAATAATTCTGGTTAATAAAATCCCGGATAATCACCATCCATAGGAAATATGGGGGCTGGGGGGTTGATTCACCAGCCATCCTGCGCCGGGGAGAGGGGGTGTCGGTTCACTGGCTGCCCTGCGCCCTGGTGGGGGTTTTGTGTGTGTGCTTGGGGTGACAGCAAAGCCAGAGCCGGCCCTGCAAGTTGCGCATATTTTTTTTTGACATCCTGGTTAATCCACGTCCTGGATAATCGAGAGTCGACTGTACCTGGAATTAATTTCCTCAGGCTCTGCTGACTTGAATATTTCTAATTGATCTCATTATTCTTTAACCTCCTCTTTCCATATTTCAACTTGTTCCTTCCCCCTTGTTGTTTGCATCACGTATCTAATTACAATTCCCCTTTGTTCTGAAGACAAACAGGCATTCAACACCTCCGTCTCCTGATGTCGTCCATTATCACTCTCCTTCTCCATTCTCCTTCCTCTTTCTCTTGTTCCTAATATATGTAAAGAACCTCTTCTTCTTGTCTTTATGTCCCTTGTTAGATGTAACTCCTGTTGTGGCTTTGCCTTTCTCATTCCATCCCTACATCCTTGTGCTCTTTTCTACTCCTCCATGTGGCCACTTTTCATAGGATCAGTTTGATTTTTCAGGTGGTTAAAGAGCTCCTGATGGAGCCACATTGACTCCGTACTACAATGGCTGCCTCCTGGTTACTATCTCCACTTTCTGAAACAAATGTCTCTAATCCATCCCAAGAACTTCCTGGAAACGCTGGGTTTTGCTCTATCCCTTTTCTCGAGCTGTCTGTAGTGACAGTCCCCCACTGCCACCAGGTCTTGGCTTTAGATATTTCTGTTCTAGAAATACCTCATCCACCTCCTGGTCCTGGTTTGCTGGTCTCTGTCTAGGAGACTCCTACTGTGACAACACCCCAATTTTTCCCACTCATTTAGCTCTACCCAGGGACTTTCACCTGGTTTGTCTCTTGCCTCAGAACAAGTTGATATATTCTTGACGTGTAATGCAACATCACCTCCTTTGTTGTGCACATGGACTCATGCTGCTGTGGAATAAGTGTGCTCAGGGTCTGCCGGCACCAGGAGTTGGGGGTACGCAGGCTGTTGCGGGTGGCAGGGTCCCGTCCACACGCGAGTGGGTGGACTCCAATTCAGAGTCTCCATGTATCACAGGCCTGCACATCTTTGGAGGAGGTGGATTTGACGGGGATTCCGACTGAGCCCCTCTTGGAGGAGTCGTGGGGGCGAAGGGGGTAGCTCTAGGCTTGCTCCCCAGATCCCAGGCCTGAGAAGGGTCCCCACTGTTCGGGATGTCTGCACTAGACTGGAGAAAGCTCTGACTGTCGTAGACAATCCCGCCATGGGTCACTGGGACTGAGGAACCTGCCCCAAAAGGTCCATTCCACGTACAGTTCCTGTGGTTTTCGGAAAGGACAATAATGTTCAGCATGAACTGGACTTCGCAGCGCAGAGCTGGGAAACGCTGGTGCCCTTGCTGGGGAGGACAAGCAAGTTTCCCTGGGGCCGGGCTGCAGAGATGGGGTGGAGGCCAGAGCCTCAGAAGGGGCTGCTGTCTCTGCCGGCTGCTGACCATTGTTCCCTCTAATTTGTTACGTCCATGTGCAGAATGAATTTGGTTATGTGCACAAATATGGAGGTGACGTGGCGGGAGTGGGGCTGAGGGGTTTGGGGTGTGGGAGGGGGCTCAGGGCTGTGGCAGAGGGGTGGGGTGCAGGATCTGGCTGGGGGTGCAGGCTCGGGTGGGGCCAGGGATGAGGGGTTTGGGGTGCAAGAGGGGGCTCAGGGCTGGGGCAGAGGATTGGGGCACAGGGCTCTGGCTGGGGGTGGAGGCTCTGGGGTGGGGCCAGGGATGAGGGGTTTGGGGTGCAGGCTGCCCCAGGGAGAGGGGACCCCCCCAGCCTTCTCTTCCTGCAGCAACTCAGGACCCTGCGGGAGGAAGGGCACCTCTCCCGGCTGTGGCAGCTCCGGCGGGTCGGGCGTGGGGTGCCGCAGTAGGTCTGGCAGGGCCGGGCAGGGTCAGGCTGGAGGAGGGGCACCTCTCCCCACCCGTGCGGCCCTTGATAGCAGCCGCGCAGCCTATGGGGAATTTATCTGGTCACCAGTGCAGCACTATTGTACAGTCACGAAGGAATTGCCACAGGAGCAGACTACGGCGTCGTCCCTCGGATCCCTGGGCACCAACTGCCCTCAGACCCCAACGTTTGCAACTGGAAACGACTCTGGGACTGTCCTGAAGTCCAGTGTCCACCCCTCAGAGCTGAGCTTGCTGTGGGATGACACCGTTTCTCTGGGCAAAGGTTTGCTCAGGATGCTCCACTCTGGATGGGGCAGGGGATAAATCCTAAGGCTGGACCCAGGGCTGGTGTCTGCTGGGGGGAAAGTCACTAGGGCTGGCGGCCGGATGGCAGAAGCAATGGGCTGGCGCCTCAGAGCCCAGCCTGAAGCAATATTGCAGGAGTCTTGCCCCAGCAAATTCAGGAGCCAGGGGCCCGGCTCCACCAGTGTTTGGGGCTGGGTCTGTCCCTCAACCCCTCCTGCCACCTATGTGGCCCATCCCCCGAGCATCCCTGCCTGCCCTGGGCGGTGAGTGGCTGCCCCTTGCAGCTCTGCACTGCGCTCCCTCGCCAGCCGCTGCCAGCTACAAGGAATCAGTGGCGGGAGCAGGCGGAGGGGGCTGCTGTGCCTGCAGGGGGAGAAGGTGCATGTCAGCCCCCCCCCCAGCTTCCTCCCAGAGTCTGCACCCCAAACTCCCTCCCACAGCTGTAGGTTTGGACCCATTCAAACCTGCAGCCTCTGAGGACAGGGGACTCTATCGTGGGCAGCTTGAGACTGAAAAGGAGTTGAGCTCTGTGGTGGAGAATCAACTGAAGATGAGCTCGCAGGGCAAAGCTGTTGCCAAAAGGGCTAATGCCGTCCTGGGGTGCATAAACCAGGGCACCCGTGAGCCGTGGCAGGGTTATTTTACCGCTGGATTTAGGACCAGTGTGACCACTGCTGAGATCCCGTGTCCAGGCAGAGTGTCTGCAATCCCAGACCGATGCGGGTCAATTGGAGGGAATTCAGAGAAGAGCCAAGGGAAGGGTTAAAGGATTAGAAACCCTGCTTCATAATGATGGGTTGAAGGAAGGGCTCAGTCTCTGTAGTACAGGGGTGGGCAACCTATGGCACACGTGCCAAAGACCGCACGCGAGCTGATTGTCAGTGACACTCACACTGCCCAGGTCCTGGCCACCAGTCTGGGGGACTCTGCATTTCAATTTAATTTAAATGACGCTTCTTAAACATTTAAAAACCTTATTTACTTTACATACAACAACAGTTTAGTTCTATATTATAGAGCGAGACCTTCTGAAAACGTTGACATGTATCACTGGCACGGGAAACCTTCAGTGAGAGTGAATCAATGGAGACTCGGCCCCCCACTTCTGAAAACGTTAACATGTATCACTGGCACGGGAAACCTTCAGTGAGAGTGAATCAATGGAGACTCGGCCCCCCACTTCTGAAAGGCTGCCGACCCCTGTGTAGTTTAACCAAGAGAAGGTTGATCAGGAATATCTAGATGGGGATGAAATATGTGATAAGGGGCGTCTCGCGAGAGGTGGAACACGACGACCCACGGGCCGGAAGGTGAAGCTGGACAAATTCAGACCAGAACTCGGGTGAAAATGTTTAGCAGAGAGGATAATGAACCATGGGAACAATTTCCCCAGGGTCGTGTAGAGTCTCCATCGCTGACAAGGTTTCAGTCAGGACTCAGGAGTGGCTGTTTTTCGGACAAGGAGGCGGGGTCAGTAGGCAAGAGTGAGGGGGCTCTGGGGGCGGGGCTCTGGGCTGTCTGAGGTGGATGGGAGTGGGGGAGGGGTTCTGGGCTGTCTGGGGTAGGGGTCTTAGGGGGAGGAGCCCTTGAACTGTATGATGATGGATAGGAGTGGGCTATATGAGGTGGGTGGTAGTTGGGGGAGGGGCTCTGGGCTGTCTGAGGTGTGTGGGAGTGGGGGGAGGGGTTCTGGTCAGTCTGGGGGGAGGGATCTCAGGGGGAGGAGTCCTGGCACTGTATGATGATGAATGGGAGTGGGGGAGGGGCTCTGGTCTGTCTGAGGTGGGGGAGGGGTCTCAGGGGGAGGAGCCCTGGTATTGTATGACGATGGTGGGAGTGGGGGAGGGGCTCTGGTCTGTCTGAGGTGGGGGAGGGGTCTCAGGGGGAGGAGCCCTGGTATTGTATGACGATGGTGGGAGTGGGGGAGGGGCTCTGGTCTGTCTGAGGTGGGGGAGGGGTCTCAGGGGGAGGAGCCCTGGTATTGTATGACGATGGTGGGAGTGGGGGAGGGGCTCTGGTCTGTCTGAGGTGGGGGAGGGGTCTCAGGGGGAGGAGCCCTGGTATTGTATGACGATGGTGGGAGTGAGGTGGGTGGAGCGGGGAGGAGAGTGGCCCCTCCCAAGCAGAGAAAGACATCGCTCGGCCCTGATTGGTCCACGAGAGCGAGGCCGTTGGGGCGGGGCAGAGACGTGGCAGAGCGAGCGCGGGGGCCTGCGGCTCGTCCCCGCGCTGGAGGCCAATCCGCGCGGGCCCTGGCGCGCGCCCCACCCCCCACCCTGCCTGCCGCGGGCGCGTGCCCCGGCTGCGCGCGGACTCGGCGGGCGCGGCGCGCGGTGACGGGCGGCCCCATGGCCTCGGCCGGCGCGGGGCGCTGGGAGCTGGTGCGGAGGGGCCGGGGGCGCCGGCCCGCGGGGGGCGCGGCCGGGCGCAGGGCGCTGCAGGAGGCCAACAGCGGCCGCCTGTTGCCTTCGGCCTGTGAGTGGGGGCGGAGCCGGCGCAGGGGGGCTCGGCCCCCCCGGGGGGGTGCGGGCGGGGCAGGGGGGTCCGAGCCCCCCCTCCTCCCCCGGGGGGGTGCGGACGGGGCAGGGGGCTCGGCCCCCCCGGGGGGGTGCGGGCGGGGGGGCTCGCCCCCCCTCCTCCCCCGGGGGGGTGCGGGCGGGGCAGGGGGCTCGGCCCCCCCGGGGGGGTGCGGGCGGGGGGGCTCGCCCCCCCTCCTCCCCCGGGGGGGTGCGGGCGGGGCAGGGGGGCTCGCCCCCCCCCCTCCCCCGGGGGGGTGCGGGCGGGGCAGGGGGGCTCGGGCCCCCAGGAGTGCGGCCGAGCGAGCCAGATTGTCCATCTGGAGGCTCGGCGCCAGGCCCTGTGCGTGGGAGCAGAGACAGGCCCTGGGGCTCCGAGCCGATCCCCCTGCGAGCTGGGCTTGGCCTCGCTGTACAGGAATTGGGGGGCCGGCGCAGGAAGGCGAATGCTCTGGGGTAGCTGTTCCCATAGGACCTGGGGGAAGATTTGTTCTGCTCCCTCCACCCCCATGGTGCACAGGGCTGCGTGGACTGGTTACCCCAGTAATGGGCATGCCAGCCATGCTCGGGGAGAGTCTGAATCCGCCCGGGGGGTGGGGGGATGCAGGCTTCACCATATTAAATGGTCACTTGCCATGAAGCTTGTCCTGCTGCCCAAGGCTCAGCCTGGAGGGAAGGAGGCTGACTGCAGTGCCAAGACTCCCTACAAGGGCGATAGTGGTTTAAGTCCCTGACTCGTAAAAGTTTTATTCATTTAATGCTGGTTGGCTTTTTTATGGGGTCTTTTAGCTGATGTGCTTCATCCCAGTCCATCTGCTTGTACCTGATAAGCCTTTACTGTCTCGGCCAAACTGATCACTTCCCTCTGGTTTTCTAATCTCTAGCGCCTATCACTACATCCCACACCATCTTTGAGCTGGGGTTTGAGAAAACCCTGAAGAAGCAGAACAAAGAGCAAGTGCCTCCAGCCCCTGTCCCTGAGCAGCATCACAAAAAAGAGATGGGGAAAAATGCTAAAAAATCCACTGCAGTCGATGCAGGACCCAAGCAAGGCAAATTCCGGACGCTGGAGGATGCGCTGAAAGCTGTGAGTTTTATACCTTCCACTGTGGAAGCAGAAGGGTGTGAAGAGCAGGGCAGCAGCAGTCAGGAGTTTATAGATGGGCCTGTTCATCGTAACTCCTCTTGGGGATGTCACAAGAAGCCAGGCCCAGCGCTGCTGCGGAGCATTGGGTGCCCATAGTCTCCAATCCCCAGTGTTAATGTTTCAGAAGCTGAAGAGCGGCACTTCATTTTGTCAAATAGAGCTGTCTGAGATGTATGCATTGATGTCATTAAACGCCAGCTATTAGTGCTGACACAAAAATATAGTCCGTGGCTTCCAAAATCCAAGCCCCCATGAGGAAAGCTGCACTGGAAGATCTGTAGGGAAGTGTTCTCTTCATTTCCCCCCCTTTCCATCTTACTTCCGCCTTCTGTCATTTGACTAATGTGTGCTACAGTGGCGGGTTGCATGGAAGCAGCAGCCTTGACGTGGTTTTTGAGGAGTGTGTGTTGGGTATGGGGGCAAGATGGCCCACTAGGACTGAGATTTTTGTTCCATTTATAGGAGAAAATAGGGTGGTGATGCTGGCAAGCAGTTCAGCATCCTGGAATGGTACATGCTGGGACCTGCTGTCTCCAGGGTGTGCAGCTCCATGTCAAAGACCAGGGTGGGCACATCTGTGAAGCTCATCTTAAGAAAAGCAAGAAGGTGAAATGTGGGGGGTCAGGAAGAATGCAGGGGGGCCAAAAGCATCTTGTAAGGGAAAATGACGAGTGGAGAAATGTCTCTAAAGGGAGGTTCTCTGATTTCACAGTAATAAGAACGGTCGGCAGATGTAAAGGGTAAATGGCTTTTGGAAGCGCTAGCCAGTCATTTCAACTGGATGGGAGCGGCAGAATGTAAAAACCGAGCACACTAGAATGGGACGGTTTCTGACCTCCCACCTCCTGTGCTGGTCTCTGTCGCTCTTCCATCTGGGGGACTCGGATACGGACTGTGACCCTTTCAGAGCTGTAAGAGATTGCTTGTCATTTGATGCCCTGACTACACATGTGCTGTGAGGAACAGCATTCGCTTCTGCACCAGTTCTGGAAAGTGCCCATCTTCCCTCTTCCTAGAATTCAGATTTCGGAGGCTGTTGCCTTTGACATGCCCAAGTCCTCACTGATCCAAAGTGGTATTTTGCTTTTCACTGTTACACTGTCTGAATAAGTGTCTCTGCAAAGCAGTTAAGACTCTTTGGATTTTGAATATCCTATATGTGTTCTATGACTCTTAGACCAACCTTGATCCCTTGGGGATAATTTGATCACTATGCCTGGATGAACAGGCACTCCTAACCTGTGTACGATAGAATTTGAACATTAGCTTTAATTATATTTTAAAGTCTGGATGAGGAAAGTGGGATGGGGGTGTACTGCTTCTGTCCCAGTATCGTGGGTCTAGTGCCCCCAGTGCCAATGAGATGAAATGGAGGCTCTCCTGACTACTGCCTTGATGTGTCTCGTGCCATTCCCAGAGGTCACACTGATTATTTGACGGGAACATTGTCATCTTTTTTTTAAAACACCCAAACACCTTGTTGCAATGACTGGCCAAAGCCCAAGCTGGGACTTTCTTTTTGACCTAGGTTCGTACCGTGCCTAGCCCATGGCTGGAGCTCCTGGGTGCTACTATAATCCAAATAATGACTGCTAATAATCCCAGTCCTGTTGTTTGCTGCATGAGTGGAGCATTGGCAGAAACATGACTGCAAGAATGAGTTCCGTTTTTCTCCTTTGGACAGGTTGTGCTGCTCCTTCTGCTCCCCCAGGAAGGAAAGTCATTTCGGACTCCAGCAGGCAGGGAAGGAAGCACTGGCTTCCTTTCTGCCCACTCATGCTGTCTGGGAGGAACCCTACAAAGGCTTCACTGGGAGTGTTCTTTGACATTTTGTTGATCATGCCTCCTGGTGAAGTGGGCTGCCATTCAGCCTTACATGTTCCAAGTAAACCTGCTAGAGTGTTTGTCTGCCTAGGTGCTCATGTAGCGCCCATTGGCGTGTACCTGAGTGGAGACTGACTCTCTTAGAAAAGCCAAGCAAACAAGGATTACATGGACACTTGTCATGGCATGGTGAAGACTTGGTACAGCTGTCTGCTGGGCTCCTGTAGTCAGTTCCTTCTCTTGAATCTAGGTTCTTATTCCAGGCTCATCATAGGGGTCTCTGTTAGTTCTTTTGGAGAAGGACGTTACCATTTACATTCGACTTCTGGTGTAAGCCAAATTCACTTTGTACGTCACTGTTAATTGTGTTTGAAGGATAGAAGTTAGGCATTAAAAAGAGCGATGCAAACGGAACGAGTGTGGAAGGGGATAAATAGTCTGGATTTTAGAATGGAAATTGCGAATAGAAGTTAGGAAGCTTACGTGTCTGGTCCCTGAGGGTGCAGTGGACTAGTGCACAGGGATCCAGTAATGTTTCCAGGCAAACAGGCCCCCCAGTCTTTGGGCGAGTTTACAGATGTAGCAAGAGATGGTCCCTGCCTTGAAGAGCTTCCAATCTCATTTTAAAAGATGTGCCAAACGGGGAGAGAGTGACAAGAACATATCTTGAAGTAGACTAGGTATTGGCCCAGTGTGCTGGTTTGGGGTCATTCAGTCAAGCAAGGAATCTTGCTATCAAGTCACTTCCTACCTCCAGTCTCTGTGCAGGTTGCTGCCCCAGAGTGTACTGATTTTGATACCACTATGCACAACTGCATTTGTAAGTGTGGACAGCTCAGCATGGTTGACTCTCAGACTGCTAGGAGAAATGCAGCTACATGCGATCTCATTATCTTCAGAGTATGCCTTTGGCAACACCTGTTTTTCCCCTTGACAGTTGGTGGGGGATGCAGAAATTGAACCAACTGGCCTTGTAATTGAAACTTAGCAAATAGTTCTGTTGCTGCAAGAAATAGTTGAGTCCAGCTGTGACTCCCTTTCAGCTGTTGGCTTGCTAGTGCTAACAGGTGTGTAAGTGGTGAAAATATATTTTAGTCTCCAGCTCTGACTTTCATAGTCATGGGAAGCAAGAAGGAGCAAGTTCTGCAGAGTCTCTTTTCAGTTTAGAACAGCGTTCTATTTTTATTTGCGTTACTGACTTTGTCTTATTATAAGAGTCTGTTCAGTTCTGGACAAGTGTTCAGGTCCCTGCACATTTTTTCTTCTTCTCCATCCTCAGCACTGGGCTTTGCTGGTTTTGATAGTTTCTATATAAAAAAACAAACCCAGATTTTGTGTGTCAATACCACTGCTGCTGTTCAAGTATTGATGCAAAGGACTGGCGAGCGGGGGGAGCAGTGAAGGTTGTGGCTCTAGGAAGCCTGTATGTCCTGTATTGGAAATGCTGGGCTCTTTTTGAACCAGTGCAGATGGAAATTTAGTTCAACTGTCTTTTTACACAATCTTCCTGAACTAACTTATATTTCAGATCGTGCTATTCCATACTGAGGGTACTTAGGTTTCAGTTCCGTTCTTTGAATCTCAGATTGAGATTTTATGCCATGTTTTTTTGCGTGTCTTCTACAGCTTGATTTGACAGAACTTCAGAAGGAGCTGGATAAAAGTCAGAATGTGTTTCCTGAGAACCCATCTGTGTGGGTTAAAGACCTGGCTGGATATCTGAACTACAAGCTGCAGACCCCTCGGAGTGACCCCACTCTCAGCCAGCATACTCCTGGTCAGTGACTCTTTAAATAACAAACTGTCCGGTGTGAGATGCTTGTGCTACATGAGGGCACAGAAACCTCATCCCGATAGCTGTGCTCTGCTCTTGCATGTTGCTTTATGAACCCTGATGCCAGCCTGCTAACAGACATCGTGGTCAGTTTTGATGCACCCTTGAGCTAGGTGCTTCGAAGACACACACGCTGAATCTATGCTGGCAAAAATGAGCCCATAACTCAGCACACCTGGGTGCACTCAGAAAAGGGCTTGCAGTGGTGGAATGGTGTGAACAGAACTCAGGCATTTTTAGCACTCTGCTGTCTAACCCTGCTCAGAGCAGGTCTACCTGACATGGTGCTTAAAATTAGCCAATTTACTTAACAGCTGGTGGTCTAATCACCATAAGGAAACTTTCTAACTGTAACTCTAAGATACAGGTCTTGTGTTAAATCCAAATTGATCCCTTCCTTACAAACCTGATCCCATTTTTACATCCCAGAGGAAGAGTCGTGACCCTGATGTTGAGTTAATACACAATATGCTAAAGAAAACCAGCCCTCATCAGGGCTGTAGTTCTGTTGTCCCTCACAGGCACAGATTATGGTCCTGGTGGGTGTGAGCACAAGGTGAGGTGTTAATTGGTGTCTGCTGCAGACCATCAAATCACAGCAGGGGACCAGATGCACCTGTCTATAATGTGTAGGGGAAAAAGGTCCATAATCATGGGGAACTTTAGTTTGAGTGACACATGCTCTGGTCTCATGTTGCCAGTAGTAAAACATCCTTGGAATTCTCAGCCGTACAGGTGAACTAGTAGGGGGAGGGTAATTGACTACGGGAATCATTTCCCAAGGGCTGTGGTGGGTTCTCCATCACTGATAGGCTGTTTTACTAAAAGATCGGCTCTAGGAATTGTTTTTGAAGCTCTCAGGAGGTCAGACTAGATCAGTGGTCCCCAAACTGTGGGGCACGCCCTGCTAGAGGGGTGCGGAGGAATGTTTAAGGGGGTGGGGGAAACTTTAGGGGGGATGACGGAGTCCAGGCCAACTCCCATGGGAGGAGGGAGCGCCACTGGCCCCCTTGTCCC
This sequence comes from Sternotherus odoratus, assembly GCA_032164245.1. Taxonomy (NCBI): domain Eukaryota; kingdom Metazoa; phylum Chordata; order Testudines; family Kinosternidae; genus Sternotherus; species Sternotherus odoratus. The sequence continues at coordinate 1,022,215 of JAVMKO010000003.1, read as the reverse complement.
CCTCTGGCTGTTGGCCCCAGCCGTGGCCCTAGCCCTGGCTCCCAACCAAGGCTCCCAGGGTATGTGTGCGTGGAGCATGGACAGCGGTAAGGAGGGGCACGGCATAAAGTGTGGAGATCACTGGACTAGGTGGTCCGTGTGGTCCCGTCTGGCCTTGGAATATCGGAATCTGGGGACTAAAGGAGTGAAGGGTTGAATACTTTGGCCTTCTCTATGCTGGGCTTGCACAAAAGTTTTGAAAGTGGCTGCTGCTAATTCAACAGCCACCAGAGGAAACATGGAGACTGAGTTCCAAGCAGCCACTGGATTTTAATCTTTGGATTTTAAAGCTCACTCTGCAGATGAGCCGTGTGCTGGCACCCAGCTGTTTCAGGCAGTGCGTGTGTGTGTGTGTGTGTGTGTGTGTGTGTGTGTTATACAAATGTTTTTGGTTTTCATTTTTAAAGTAGCTTTTCCTCAGCAGGCTTTTTGTGTACCTCGAGGATGGAGCAGAATCATAAACGTTATCTGTGACTGCAGATAAAGCATGGGGCACTTGCTTAATTTCGTATACTTCTGTAATTTGATGTCCATATACATCAGTTCAAAAGTCACTGTCTTCACACATGGCAGAGGACTGACAAATTAGTAACTTTCTTTAATCCTACCTGTTCCACAAGAGCCTGCGTTTTCTCACCTGGTGTTCTAAAATTGGACAACAGTTCCTGTATGACCGTGGTTCTCAAAGTTTTTGTGTTGGCAACCCCTTTCAAACAGCAAGCCTCCGACTGCGACTCCTCTTATAAATTAAAACCAGTTTTCTATTTAACATTCTTTTAAATCCTAAATTTATAACCCTGTTCAAAACGAATTTACATTTTCTCACTGCATTTAAATTAAGACTAAAACACATTTTTATTGAATTGTTATAAGCATAAAAATGACTCTGTTAAATAGTGGGGAGGGCACAAAGAAACTTGATCACTTTTCCCAGCAGACTTAGCACCCCATTACTCCCTTTTCTTCTGTGCTGCTGCTGACGGAGGTGCAGCCTTCAGAGCCGGGCAGCTCTGAAAGCAGTGCCACTGCCAGCAGCCGTGCAGAAGAATGGGTGGCCATGGGGTGCTAAGTCTGCTGGGAAAAGTGAACTTTGTGTGTGTGTTAATCACGTTTCACAGCCTCTCAGCTGCCTTCAGAGAGAGGTGGCTGGAGAGCGGCGGCTGCTGGCCAGGTGCCCAGCTCTAAAGGCAGCTCTGCTGCCAGTAGCCGGAGTGCAGAAGTAAGGGTGGCAGTGCCATACGATGCCACCTTACTTCTGTGCAACGTTTGACATCTGTGCTGTGAAGGGTGGCTCCGGGTGTGGGGGGTGAGGCAAATTTGGAGTGGCTATTGCCCCTGCAAGCGCCCCCCTCCCGCCCTCCTCCAGCACCAGCCTGGCCTGGGTGGCTGACTTAAATTATAAATTACCTTTTTTTTTGGCTGATCTCAGTGTTCTGATTGGTCTGCAGTTTAATGCAGCTCGTCAGCTGCTGAACAGTCAAACCCTCTTGTGTTGTCTGTCTCACCTTTAGTCCCAAGACAACAAACCTGCGCTCACAATACTCCAATCCCCATACGGTGGTGATATGACAAACATGTATGTTGTTTAGGAATAGTGATCGCTGCATTATGATTACAATGCTTCGTGGAGTAACTGCGCTGCATTGGAATGGAAAGGGATGTGTGTTTTCTAAAATGCTAGATTTAAATGATCTATTTTATCGCTGTTGCTCTTAGCGCATATACATGTGTCCCCCCACTTAATAATCACGTGACTCCCATCTGCAGTTTGGGAACCCCCACAGTCCTTGCTAACCCACTTCTGGGGCACCGCTGATGCCTGGGAAGCTGGGGTTTAATCGTAGGCCAGCATGACTTGCTCCAGTGGTGGTTCACTGTCTACCTGGAAGCAAGAATCTGAATACAGAGATCTCTGTTCATCCCTCTTGAAAGGGACAATTGTAAAGAGAGATTATTTGCAGGAGTCTCCTCGACTTTATGCATTGCCAAACCACTGAGGATCTGATTGCAGAACTCGGTCCTGTAGATTGGAAGACAGAGCTGTGAAGTTACTTCACCCAAATCCCATGTGATTCTGGTGAAACCAGCAGTTTTATTCCTAAACTCCGCACACTTACTCTGGCGTAACTGTGCAATGCAGGGTCAACAAGTGACTCATTCTCGTGATCTGGGATTGCCATGTTTCCTTGAAGCCACTTGCATGCTTTGATAGTAGCCTGTATTAATGTGGGCCCATGCAATTCCCTCACACTTGTGTGTTCTTCTGGCTCCAGATTATCCCTACAGTCTTGTGAGCAAGGAGCTGAGAAGCATCATCAAGTCCCTGCTAGTGAAAGCCTCCAGCGTGCTGGAGCTCTTCTTCGATCACTGTATTTATACGATGTTGCAAGAGCTGGACAAAACTCCTGGTAAGAGCCCACTGAACTGGGGCCCGGTCAGTTCAGTGTGTCTCTAGGCGACGGGCACGGCCTGTGTTCGGCTGTTCCAAGCACTACTAGCGCAGGAGGCTCGTTCACAGGCCCAGCCTAGAGCTCGTAGGTTTGAGACATTCTGGGGCAGAGGAAGGTTTTGAAGCTCCAGGAATCTCTCTGTGTGTTTCTGTGTGTCACTAACTGTCCTAACAGGCTGTGGGTGCTTGCACGGTAAAGTGTGCAGACTGCTGGGGAGAAACCCCTTCTGATGGTTGCAGCTCGGATTTGGACTCTGTTGTCCTGTAGCGGGGGAGAATTCCTGAGCTGAGAACTCCTCCCGGAAAATACCCTCTTCCCAGCCCCTTCTTTCCCTTGGACTTTTGGCACACGGCTAAGCTTTCAGTAGCAAGCCTCGAGTGATCATGATATGATGCTTGCAGTGTGCACGCAGTCATCGCTTTGGGGCTGCAGAGTTTGCTGTGGTCCCCCTCCCCTTCCTGCAAACTGATCCGGAACCTGAGGAGAACGTGTCCTCAGTGTGTGAACTGGTGCCGTCTGTTTGTGACTCTGGGCGCTGCCTCAAGGAATAGCTCTGATGTAGTCGGGGTTGGTCCTGCTTTGAGCAGGGGGTTGGACTAGAACCTCCTGAGGTCCCTTCCCACCCTGCTAGTCTGAGGTGTGAATTGCCCCATTTGTCTCAACCAGTGTTGACTCTGAAACCTAAAGATGACAAAAATACTAACATTAACTATTTCACTGCTGATCATTTTAGCAGAGCTAATGTGCTGACCCCCCAGTCGGAAAGCGCTCCCTGTGCTTCTTCCACCTTCACTTTTTAATTCACAGGGATCTGCTACAGCAGGGTGGGCAAACTATGGCCCACAGGCCACACCCGGCCCGCGGGACCATCCTGCAAGGCCCCTGTACTTCCGGCCGTGGAGACGAGCTCCTGGCCCCACCCCCGCTGTGCCCCTTCCCCCACAGCCACGCCGCGCTCTGGGGTGGGATTGCAGGGCAGCATGTCTGGCTCTGCCTGGCTGCCAGACAAGTTGCTCTGAGCAGCATGGTAAGGGTACTGGGGCAGGGAGTCCCGGGGGGCAGTCAGGGGGTTGTTGGATGGGGCAGACGTTCTGTGGGGGTGGTCAGGGGACGGAGAACAGGGAGGTTGGATAGGTGTGGGAGTCTCGGGGGTCAGGACAGTCGGGGGGACAGGGAGCAGGTGGGGGTTGGGTAGGGGATGGGATCTTGGGGGGGGCAGTTAGGGTGGGACATCTTGGGAGTGGGTGGTCAGGGGACAACAAGGAACAGGGGGGCTTATATAGGGGATGGGGTCTGGGAAGGAAGGGTTGGGGTAGGGGGTCTCTGGAGGGGGTGGTCAGGGACAAAGAGCGGGGGGTGGGGTTGGATGGGTCAGGTATTTTGAGGCGAGCAGATGGGGTGGGAAGTGGGAATGGGTCAGAGAGGGGGCAGGGCCAGGCTGTTTGGGGAGGCACAGCCGTCCCTACCCAGCCCTCCACACAATTTGACAACCCTGAAAGTCGCCCTCGGTCCAAAACGTTTGCTCACCCCCATGCTACAGGTTCAGTGCGGCAGCGTGGCTGCAATGTGCACAATTGGTGATCCTAGTGAAGCAGTAAGGAGTGAATGAGCCACTTCTCAGAACCATCACCAGCCACTGTCTTCCCACTCCCCTCCCCACGTCCCTTCTCAATTGAAAGAAGGGTGCGGTTAGCCCCAGGCCGCTCCGCTGAGTCCCCGGGGCAGTGTCTATCTGGGAGCCAGCAGCAGCCACCTCTGCCTTCCTTGGAAGCCTGCGCTAGGCAGGAAGCTTTTTTTCCTGGAGAAGCTGTTGGGTGACTCCGCTGTGGAGCGGGAGGGGCAGGGGCTGCTGAGGATCACCACTGGGGGTGGGACTGCGTGTCCCTTCGAACAGAGGCAGTTGTGTGGGCCCAGCAGAGCTGAGACAACCCAGAATGGGAATGGAAAGCAAGGAGAGTGGACCCCAAAGCATCCTGCTGGGCCTCCGGCAAGAGGGAGTGCTGCTGGACCCGGGAGCGGGTTGTGGGGACCCAGCTGGGGCGGGGGAGAACCCTTCCAGTTTTGGACATTGTAGGGGGAAAGGAGATGTGTTTAAAAGTAACATAACCTTCAAGTGCTGGGACTCCAGCTTAGTCTGAGCCTGCTGTCGCGTGTTTTGCAGGGGAGTCGCTGCACGGGTACCGGATCTGCATACAAGCAGTGGTGTTGGAGAGGCCTAAAATTGCAACGGTGAATCTGGGCAAGGTGAGCTGAATGGGTGCGTCCAGCTACGAGGCTGGCCCGCTTGTAAAACCAAACAGCAGTTCCCCTTCTACCCAGCGGGTCCTGCCGGTCCATCAGAAAGATCTCTTACCTCGTGAGCCACAGGGGATCTGCTTAGCTTAGTGGAGAGACCCCCGTGTGCTGACCAGCATGCAGACAATGTACTGATGGATAATTCAGATGGAGGTACGCAAAGGCCTTCCAGGGGGTGCATCAACTCATCTACATATTTGCCTAGTTTTACAACAGAATACCTAAAAAGCACTAGTGAAGTCAGCACAAATTAAAATTTCCTACAGACACTGCCTTATTTATAGTGCTGTAGATGCGCTTATCCATTGAAATGCAAGTTCGATATTTATATTCCAATTGATTTATTTAATAATTACGTGCTAACGATGAGACTGTAAAGTAGTTTGCCAGTACCGGTACTCGAAGGTAGGTAGTTTGCCAGTACTAGTGTGCTATGACACTTTTGTGGGTTTATGTCTGGTTTTATAAGCAAGTACTGTAGTTTTTAAGTGAGGTGAAACTTGGGGGTACGAAAGACAAACCAGACCCGTGAAGGAGGTCCAGTTGTCTGGAAAGGTGGAGACCCACTGAGGGTGTATTCCTGGCAGCTGCCTTCCCAAAAGGGATGTGGTCGCACAGGTTCCCAAGGGTAGAAAGAGCCCACAATAAAGCAGTGGATGTCAGCGTGTCCTGCCCAGACACACAGAGCCACAGGAAATACGGGTACCATGTTGTGCCACTCCCTTGAAGAATCTCAAGGGAGATGGAAAAAAAAAAAAAAAAAAAAATCTCACTCCTGTCTAGTAGCCGGTTCCCCTGTTAAGGGCACTGCGCTCTTTTCTGGCCTGGGCAGAGTGGAGAAGGAAGTTTACCTGTTCGCTTTGCTTATTGGTGTTAATTAGTGATGAGATGAGATCCACTTGTTTACTATCGCACTCGTACAAAGCATGCGAACGCCACTGACTGGCACGAGGGCCGTGCCATCACCACAGCTGTGCCATGGGCTGTGACTCTGCCTTGTGCCATCCCCCTGTGCGCTGACTCTGCTTTTCTGGCCCATTACAGTTTGAACCCGGCGTTCCTGTGGCCCAGAGCAAACCACGATTTCACTTGTATGTGCCTCGTGTGGTTCGTTTCAAGTAATCGCTGGCCAGGAGAGAAGGTGGGAGTGGGTGGGGCCCCACCTGTGAACTAGGCTGAGTGCTGGAAGGCCACACCCCTGAAAACTTGGAGGTATCTGGCTGCTGAGGGCAGCCCCCTTGGTCCCTCCAGAAAACTGCTCTGACCCAACTCTGAAGGGTTCTGTGGGCCGCTTTGGAGCAGGCGGTTTCTTTAATGATTGTTAAAAAATGCGATTCCCCGGCCTCCACGTTGACTCACTTGGTTTCACTGTGGGACACAGCTGCCTGTGCTGTCTGCTCCAGTTCCCCATGCTGTGCCACGGCCGGAGGAGCTCGCTAAGGCCCTGTATTGGCAGCACCCAGGCTGACGGGCATTGATCTTTTCTCTGAAAGTGAGTGTGCTTAGAAAAGTGAGGGGCTAATGGCACCAACTTTCTGGGGCCATGAGTATTGATCAGGTGATGAACTGAGACCCGGGAAGTGAAGAAGTAGGCTGCTTTCCAAGCCTCTGAGTCAGGGTTCAGCCTGCCTCCTGTCCTTCCCAGAGCCCACAGCTAGGATGTGTCTGGAGATCTCCCTATCTCATAGAGCTGGAAGGTCATGGAGTCCAGTCCCCTGCCTCCTGTCCTTCCCAGAGCCCACAGCTAGGATGTGTCTGGAGATCTCCCTGTCTCATAGAGCTGGAAGGTCATGGAGTCCAGTCCCCTGCCTCCTGTCCTTCCCAGAGCTCACAGCTAGGATGTGTCTGGAGATCTCCCTATCTCAGAGAGCTGGAAGGACCTTGGAAGGTCATGGAGTCCAGTCCCCTGCCTCCTGTCCTTCCCAGAGCTCACAGCTAGGATGTGTCTGGAGATCTCCCTATCTCAGAGAGCTGGAAGGACCTTGGAAGGTCATGGAGTCCAGTCCCCTGCCTCCTGTCCTTCCCAGAGCTCACAGCTAGGATGTGTCTGGAGATCTCCCTGTCTCATAGAGCTGGAAGGTCATGGAGTCCAGTCCCCTGCCTCCTGTCCTTCCCAGAGCTCACAGCTAGGATGTGTCTGGAGATCTCCCTATCTCATAGAGCTGGAAGGACCTTGGAAGGTCATGGTTCTGCTAGTGTAGGCAGGGGACTGGACTCCAAGTACTGTCCCCTGACAGAATTTTTTGCCCCAGATCCCTAATGGCCCCCTCAAGGATTGAACTCTCAAAGCTGGGTTTAGCAGGCCAATGCTCAAACCCCTGAGCTATCCCTCCCCCCGGCTGGTGACAGCTGTACTGGGAGTGGGGACAGGTAGGGGCAGCTTCTCATTTGTTTGTTTAGAAACCCCCAATTCCTTCTAAGCGACCAAGCAGGATCCTGTTGTGGTCCCAGCCAGCGTGTCGCTGCTTGAGCTCACGGCAGTACCCTGGCTCTCGCCAGTTCTTCCTCTTGTCTTTTGTATCCATTTGTTATCACTTGTCTTGAAGTGTAATGTAGTCAGGGCAGGGACCCCATCTCCCTGTGTCTGTGGGCGGGGCCTAGGCTGATGGGCCCACGCCCTAAGTAGGGGTGTGGAGAGAATGGCTGAGTATTCGTGGACAGAGTCTGTGGGCACCTGTAAGGGATGTGGAGAGAACAGAAAAGAGAGGAGCGGCTTCTCACCAGGTTTTCACTCTTTCACCACCGCCTGTCTCCGCTTGTGGGGCGAATAGATATGTCAGCTCCCACTAATACTTCAATGCATTAGCAGGTAGAATTGATCTATTTGGCGTGTGTGTATCCTGTGACCTTTAGCCCTCTGCAGAGGTCAGAATCTAGATGGCAGCCGGAGGAGGGCTGCTCTGATTTTGATCTTTTGCTGCTGGACCACATATCTGTTCCCCTCCTGTGCTCTGAAGCAATATATCTGCTTTAATACAACTGTGTTTGGTTGCCCCTGGGGGAATGCCTGACACTAAATATAAAAGATGCCCTCGGTTTTAGTCTCGTTATGACTTTTTTGTTTTGACTCTTGTATCGTTCTCTCTCTTTATGCAAACACTTCAGTTTCAGGTTTGTTTCAGCTACTCTTGTCGGATTGGTTCCTGTCCCCAAATCCCTGTGTCAAGGTTATGGCACACAGTGGCTTAGGCGGGGTTCAGAGTTGTAGACCGTTGCGCCGAGCCGTTCACTGCCTTGTCTTGGGAGAACGTTATGGGCTGAGGGAGGCTGTGGCGTTTTCTGAAATGAATGTAATGTGTTTGATTTTCCCTTCAGTACTTAGAGCTGTTACGATCCCATCAGAACAGGCCAATGAAATGCCTCTCAATCATGTGGGCTCTGGGACAAGCTGGATTCACAGACCTCACTGAAGGACTGAAAGGTAAGAATGAGATTCAGGGAGTGAATGTAATTTCCACTCATGCCCTTGCTTTGCTCTACTTGAGCACAGGACACATACCTGAGATAGCAAAGGCAGGTCGCTGCAGGCTTGTCGCTGTGGGATGCAGTGGGTGAGGGGCTCCAAATAATTCATGCAAGACTTGTAAATGTGTGACGAGGCTCCTCTCTCTAATGGGATTAGCTTTCTCGTACTTCACTTTCATGACTTCGTTGCTGGGGTAAGTCATTTTCAATGGTAAAAACACGGGCTCACCTAACTTCTTTGGAAACTCCCCGTGCATTCTTCAAAATGTTCAAGAAACCACAGGACCAAACTGAGGACATGTCTACCCTTGCGGCGGTGTGGCTGTACCGCTGCAGCATGTGTGGTGAAGACGCCCTATGCCTAGGGGAGAGTGCTCTCCTATCGGCATAAATATCCCACCTCTGCGAGCGGCAGAAGCTGTCCGCATTTTTGCCGGCGTGCCTTGTCATTCGAGGGTTGGTTTGTTCACACTCCGGAGTGAAAAGTTATGATGGCATGAGCTGGAGTGTAGATGTTTCCTAAGCCAAATTGATTGTCAAAGACAAAGTGGCACAATGCAAAAGGAGACCTATGTACCCTCCTTCTGGAAAGCAGTTCTTTTCTGCCAGCATATTCACCTCACACAGAGGGGAGGCTTCAGAGAGACGCAGTCTAGCTGGTAGTGTTTGTGGTCTGATTTGTAGAAGTTACAAAGCGTGTTGCCAGTATCAAGCCCCCCGAGTTTGGTTCCTGAACCTGCTGTTTCATTCGGTACTTTTCCCAACCGGCTTGTGCAGAGCTTCCTCCCAGCCTGTGCTAGGAGACACCATTCCTGTTTTCCAATGCCAAAGCTGACTTCAGCTCTCCAGTGTGCGGTGGGTAAACAGAATTGTGGAAAGAGCATAACACTATCCGTTAACACCCCTCCCCCCCCCAATATACATTCTACTAATGCTGTGTGCCTAATGCCCATTCACGAGGTGTGTACTACACCTGACAACACTATCCGTTAAAACATCTTCCCACCACACCCACGCGCGCACACACCCACCGTATATACATTCTACTAATGCTGGGTGCCTAATGCCCATTCACGAGGTGTGTACTACACCTGACAACACTATCCGTTAAAACATCTTCCCACCACACCCACGCGCGCACACACCCACCGTATATACATTCTACTAATGCTGGGTGCCTAATGCCCATTATGCCTGACAGGAGTTTTGTTTTAGGGTTACATATAAAAACATTTTTGGCCCTTTAATCTCCCTGCCCGTCTCTTTCAAGAGCTGCTCACACTTTTGGGCCCAGATAGCTTAAGGCAGGCGAGTGGCTCGTAGACGTACCTCCCTTTTGCGCTGGCCGCGTTGCTGGACAGTCGGTGGGAACCCTTGGGAGACTCCTGCCTGTCCTGTTCTAATCTCGTTCTCCTTTTACGCAGTGTGGCTTGGCATTATGCTTCCAGTGCTGGGAATCAAGTCTCTCTCCCCGTATGCGATTGCCTACTTGGATCGGCTACTGATGTGAGTTACAGCTGACTTTGGTCTCTCTCCGCTAAGGGGAAAGCCTGCCCCAGTTGTCATGTACAGCCCTTCCGGGGCCACGGGTACCCTCGGCCTGCTGCCCTTCAGACCCTGGAGTGCGCATGTTCGTGTCTAGCCAGCCGCCTTGGAGCTCCTTGATGGTGTGTCGCGCTGGTGTAGGGTTGGAAATGTGACGCTCTCTAGACTTGCAGTGAGGTTTGACCCATGGCCTCAGTGGGGTGACAGTGTCTAAAGCAGTATCAGTAATAACTGCATCTCCTTATCTTGGCCTTTAGGGGGTCTGTTTTCTGTAATTCAGTGCTGCCTACTCCCTGCCTAAAACCAGAATCCTGACCGCACTGGCTAGATGAGGAGCAGGGTTGATTCCACGTTTCCCATGGTCTCCTCTGGGGGATCAGTGGCTGAGCTGGGTTTCTGGCCTGGCTGTGTTCTGCTCCTCCTTCAGCAGCAGGGCGCGCAAGACGTGAACGCTGTCAAGCAGCCCTGGCTGCACCCTGGGTCAAAGATCGGGACAGCTGCATTGCTGTGTGCCGAGCAGTTCCTGGCCAGCGGTAAAGGAAGTGACCCAAGTGAGACCCCAGCTTTGGCCAGGTTTCGTGGTGAGTCAGTGAGCTCACTGGGTGGGGAGGTGACTTGTGCAGAAGGAAGCAGGTGTCTGTCCCACTGCTGCTGGCAGTGTCTCTCGGAAACAACTGGAAATTCCCCACCCACAGTGTGAGAGGGGGACGCTTCCGTTGTGCAACTGCACTAACTGGTGTTTGACAAGCCTGGGGGGAGAACGGAGCAGACTCCCCCCAGCTGCACTGGGGCTGGGTGTTGGAGGGAGATTCCTGTGCAGGAGAGAACACTGGTGCTGACCAAACTGACTGTTGCATGAATCCATAAACCAGGGTACAGGTTCATGGCCTCCTTTTGGTGTAATAGGTCCTGCAATTAACAGCCCAACGAAACTGTCCCTGACCCCTTGAACACTGCCACCTGCACTAGACATCCCCGCAGCAGCAGATGCATTGGGTTCACCAAAAGGTGTGGGACGTATCCGGCTGAAGGACCTGGGATGAGAGGCTGCAGCAAGGCCTAGGGTGGCAAGCTGCGCTGGTACTACAGGGACAGACTGATCGTCTCCGAGATAGCCAGGCAGTGCAGGGGCACGTTAGTGGAACATGGCGGGGTCACTGTCCATTGCGAGGGAGTGCCGGGGGACCAAACCGGGGGCACAGAAGGAGAAGAGGGGACGTGAAAGCTCCTTCGCTTTATGAAGGGGGTGAACAGACTTTTTCGGGGGTGGGCTCCACCAGGAATAGGCTGAATCTAGATGGCAGTGGAGGGAGGGCTGCTCTCTCGCTGATGCCTCTGGCTGCCTCCAGCTCTTGAATGAGCCTCTCCCCTCCTTCAGACACCGGGTTTCGGTCTCTTGTTCCTGCAGACTGGTGGAAATGAGGACTGGGAGCATGGGCACATTGCTGCGCAGACAGCCACACGAGATGTTGTCACCTGTAGCGTAGAAGTCAGGAGGGCAGACAGCATGAGGTCCCTCTCCATTCCCTGCGCTAGGGCCCAGCTCTCGAGAAGCCGTTTGAAGGTGATCTGTGAAGGATAAAGGGGACGTGTTCTTTAGCCACCATAGAGCAACAGAAGAGAATCCCTGAAGTTTTTACTTTAAATAAGGGCCCCCCCCTCCCCATTTGTCTCTTCCCTCGGGAACGTCCCATCTGTCATGTGAGAGCCAGGTCCTGGGCAGCGTTTCTCCAGATTCTTCAGCCTTCAGGAGCCTGAGGAATGAGTCCGGCCCTTCTGTCAGGTTTCACTGCAGGCTGTCTCCTTTGCCGCTGTCCCACCAGGTATCAAGTTGTCCAGAGTCGCCCAGAAAGAGTAGATCAGGCCTACGTCCCTAATGTTAGAAACACGCACAAACACTTTTCCTGCCTCCCCATTCCAGCCCTTCGCTATAGAGGAGCAGACAAGTGAACAAGCCCATTGTTGGTTTTGACTGTGAAGAAGAAAGGGTGTGTGTGTGTGTGAGAGAGAGAGGTAGTCGTTTCCCGGTGCATGGGGTGCTGTAAGGTGCAGCCTTTAATCCTGCTTCTGAATTGGGCCTGCGGAGCAGCTGGTGAGGGGCTTGGTTCTGTGCTTAGAACACAGTGGTGCAGAATATACAAGACCCCTCCCCACCTGTTCAGCACCCAGTGATGTCTCCCAGCAAAGCCGGGCCTGAAATAGAGGGGGGTGATTCCGAACCCCACGCCCCCCGCTCCCACACTGCTGTGTTCACTAATGAACCGGCATCCGCCCTGCCTTTGAGGCCTGAAGCGTGGGGAATGGTCATACCAGCCGCTGGCGTGTCCTTAGCACTCTGGTTTTGGAATCAATCCCTCGTAAGAGTATTAGTGAGCGGGGGAAAATCTGCTAACGGCAAAGCAGCCACCCACGGCCGAGGGTCCCGAAGGAGATTCTTTACGGGCTGATTTCTTCGATGTTCCCATGCTGAAATCCGGCATCTCGGATTTAATCTAGTGTGTGATCTGGAGTTTGGGTGCCAGTGATGGGAGGTGGGGGGGAGAAGCACGCCCGGTCCTTGGGAACAGCTTCCCCATCTCCCTGCAGTGCCGCGGCAGGACAGAGGTTACGGGCGTTATCCTTCCCTTCCAGGACCCACGCAAACCTGACCAAAGGGTTTGGCATGATCGGACCGAAGGACTTTTTCCCACTCTTGGACTTTGCCTTCATGCCCAACAACTCCTTATCACCCAGGTACGGCTGACTTGCCCACGGGCTTGATCCGTGCGACCCGGGGGCTTTCTTCCAGAAGGTGAAGAAATGGGTAGGGAGCGAAGCAGGTGCCCGCGATGTCCTGCCAGGCAGGTGGCACTAGTGGGGCCCCCCTGGGTCTTGGTTTACTCGACTAGCTGGAGTTATTTCTGTAACTGAGGCTTGCCTGTCTGGCTCGCAGACCCGCTCTGAGGGAAGGAAAGGGGGCCTGGTTCCCTGCTGGTTTGGAGACCAGCTCGTTCCTGAGCGGGGAGCGTGTCCTTCCGGGAACAGCCGTCACCGCTCCCATTGGCCCGGCCCAGCAGCTGGTGCACAGTTGCCGTTTCTCAGTCTCTGGGGTGGGGACGGAGTGTTTGAGGGCCCCAGTCCAGCGAGCCTGGGGGGGAAGGGCACGTGCCGTCAGGGGGGGCTGGGCAGATTGAGGAGGCCGGAAGTGAAAAACGAGAATGACGGGGGAAGGGCAGGTGGCTTGGAAGAGCAGAGACACTGGCAAAGGGAGCCCATCCTAATGTGTTCCTGAAACCGCACCTGCTCCCCCCCTCCACTCTGGGTGCTGAGCAGGACACGCTCCCACATTCCCACTGACTGGGATCTGCCCAGTGCAACGCTCTGGGTGACTGGGAGGAGCAGCCCCACTGGAGAGCCGTCTCCTAGCACCTGCTCTGGCTCCCAGAAGCGCGCGCTGCCTTGCCGGGGTTCAGGGCTGGAACCAGTGCAGGGTGCTCGTGACTTGTCCTCCAGCCTGCAGGAGCAGTTACGCCAGCTGTACCCCCGACTGAAAGTGCTGGCGTTTGGCGCTAAGCCGGAGACCACGCTGCACACCTACTTCCCCTCCTTCCTGTCCAGAGCCACCCCCAACTGCCCTGCCGCCATGAGACACGAGGTGAGCCCTGGGGCGTCGGCGGGGTGCTGGGGCTCCTCTTTGTCCAACGAGGGGGCGCCTGGCCAGGTGGGAGGGGTCCCCTGCCTAGAGACCATGGTGGTGAGAACATGGCTAGAGAGACGGGAGAACTAGACTGGAGAAAAGGTTGAGAGAGTTTGAACTGCACAGTGGTGCTGGGTGGTCCAAGAGGGTGCGCTGAACTGGGGCGGGTTCCATCAGCTGGGGAAGCCAGATCCGAACCGCCGTCCCGCTAGTGGGCCTGGTTTTCAGTGAGCGCTGTGGTTGCTCTGTCCTGGAAATCAGGTCCCAGACTCCGTCAACCAGCAGCTGCACAGCTTTGGCCTGGCAGGGTGATCTGCAGAGCTGGGGGTGGGGCGCGGTGGTGGCAGTTCGAGCCGGAGACACAAGCAGCCATCCCGTCTTTCTGCTTTCCTCCCGCGCAGCTGCTCACCTGCCTGAGCGAGTGCCTGAGCCTGGATGCCCTGAGCTTCAGCGTCTGGCGGCAGCTGTACACGAAACACCTCTCCCAGTCCAGGTAGGCGGGTGTACACGGCTGGCTGGGCGTTGGGCCCAGCAGGAGGCAGGTCATTCCTCTGGCCTGGGCTTGGCTCAGGGTCTGTGGGCACAGCTGATGTTCTAACGGGGTGGGAGCCAGGGGAGAGGAAGGGGGTGTGGGTGTCCCCGTCCCGGGATGGCAACGAGCCTGATGATTCCCTCAGAGAGCAGCACTTCAACTGCTAGCCCAGTGTGTCTGCTTGCGTCCAAGCCTAGGGCTAGAGTTGGGGTAATTGTCAGAATCCCCCAGAACCACACTGGGCCAAGCCGGGCAGCGGACTGTCGGGATTAAATCCTGAAACCGAGAAGCTGTCTGAGCAGAGCTCTGGGCTTGGTCCACAGCCAACCTGGCTAACGTGCTTTCCCTGCACGGCTGCATCCTGCTCGGCTTCAGCAAAGGCCAGCGCTGTGCTTCATGAAGTTATTTGGGGAGAGTCCCTAATCTACCGGCAGGGGCCACCGGTGTTAGAGGGGGTAACGAAGCTGCCTCTAGCACAGCGGTTCTCAAACTAGTTGAGACCGCGACCCCTTTTTGTGATCCGGCGGTGCGGCGCAACCCCCTCCGCCGAAAAGCCGCCAAATTAACACACACACAGTTGCGGTGGCAGGAGCTCGCGACCCCCAGTTTGAGAAACCCTGCTCTAGCAGGACACCACTAAGAGCATCAGTTCAGGACAAATTGCTCAGAGCAGGGCAGTCTCAGCCCTTTGCAAACCAAACCAGCCAAACCGAGTAGACTTGGGTTTTACCCAACTGAATAACCAGAAGTCACACAAGCAATTCCCTCAGATACTCCAGTTTCCCAGTATCACCACCAGCACCGCTCCTTATGGGGATCAATGGTTATGAAAACCCATACCCCAGTAAAAGAAAAAGATTCTCCCCAATTCCACAGAATCAGGCCCCAGACCCAGGTCAATATACAAATCAGATCTTCCCACAACTCACGCTGTTGCCAACCCGTTAGAATCTAAAATCGAAAGGTTTATTCATAAAGGGAAAGATCTCGGTGAGAGCTGGAATTGGTTCAATGGAATCAATGACATCCAGTGATGGCAAAGTTCTTGGTTCAGGCCTGGAGCAGGGATGGAATAAACTGCAGGTTCAGATCCAGTCTCTGAAGAACAAACATCCCCCGCTGGGATGGGTCCCTCAGTCCTGTGTTCAGAGCTTCACTTTGCAGCAAAGTCCCTCCAGAGTAAGAAGTGGGATTGAAGACGAGATGGAGAGGTTTCCAGGGCCTTTTATATCCTCTGCCGTGTGGAAGTCTCTCTCCTCTTCCCCCCCCCCCCCTTCTTACTGTAGACAATCACAGCAGCAAGATGGAGTCTGGAGTCACATGGGCTAGTCACATGTCCAGCATGACTTAGTTCTTTACAGGTAGAGCAGCCATTGCTCACGTGCTACCTTGAACGTTCCCAGGAAGACTCCTCGTGTGGATTGGAGTCTCCCAAGGTCCATTGTCAGTGAAGTGTCCTTGAAGGGACTCCAGATGAAACTGGCCAGATGCTTCACTGGTACTACTTTGAATCAAGCACACAGAGATACAAGTCCAGAGCCAATATTCCCAACTTCAAATACAAAAATGATAGACACAGACAGACCGCATCATCCCCCGCAAATCACAACCTCTTCATAGACTCCTCACTTGACCTCCTCTGTGCAAGATTTGGTGCAACTCTAGGACCTTGGCTGCAACAATGATCTATCGATATGGTCACAGTTCATGTCAATAACGTCACACTGGGCCCGGATGTTAATGTTCCCGAGTCCCAACAATGTGCCCCTTCACTCCTCGGTGGAGCATGAAGCCTGTGAGCTGGGCAGTGGCTTGGAGTCAGGTACTGCTGCCTTCAGGGTGGTCTCGTGACTGGTCACCCTTTGCAGGATTGGGCTTCCATAAGCACATCTAGGCAGCATGGAAACTCCATGGAGCCCACTAGGACAGTCTCTTGCCTGCCTGGCAGGCTGGGACATTCAGCACAGCCCTGACATCATCTACAAGAGAGCTGGGGAGGGACCATGCCAGGTAGAACAGCTGGAGCAAAACGGGCCGGGGGAAGAGAGGGACGAGTCGTCCCTTAGCACTAAATTCTGTGGCCGTCCGCTTTCCAAACCCCAGTCCACTGGCACCACCCTTCACAGAGAGACTGAGACCTGTTTCCTTTGGCTCCACAGCTTGCTCCTGAACCACCTGTTGGAGTCTTGGGACAGCACCACCAAAAAAGTAGGTGGTGTGGTGGGGGCGGGCTGGGGTCCCTTTCCATGGGGGGGGGGTACATGCTGGAGGGAAGGAGGCAGCACTGAACCGGCACCCCAGAGATCGGGGTTCAAACCCAGCTCTGCTGTCGGCGCCCTGTGGGACCGAGGCAGTTGGGTGTCTCGGTTCTGCCTTGCCGCGAGCTGGGCAGAATCGCTGCCGGTTTATCATTTCAACACACTCTCCAGGTTTGTTCTCAGTACTGATTTCACTGGTAAATGCTCCCCGGTGTGGGAGATACTTGGGGTCAGACAGTAATTCTGTAATGACCGTTGAGATTCAGAGAGTTAAATCTTAATAACCATTAAACCCATTGTCAGCACTGCATGGCACCTAGTAAATACCTTTCAAGGAAACTCGGAGCTCTCTGCCCATAGCTTTTACTCCTCTGTGAATTCACTTGTCGATGGGACGTTTTCCCGGCAGTTTGTGTACGGTGAGATCAGCGGTTACCCGTAAAAATCGAATCCTGCCACGCCTGCTTCGAGGTCACTTCCCAAGTGGGGCTCACGCGATTTTACCACCTCCCGGGGGCTGTTGTAACTGGGGAGTCCTGACTCTGGGGCGATGCTGGGTCACTGGGGTGGGAGTCTTCTAACCTAGACCGAGATGGGTCAGATCTTCTCTTGGCACTTCAAAGTGCCGTGTGACTCTGCCCGTCCTTGTCTGATTCCGAGCCTGTCTCCTCTGGCTCCGTGCCTGGTTTCCTTTCCCTCCCTCTGCTGTCCCCAGCCCAGGCCAATGTGTCTCTCTCGTTCTTTCCAGGGCCTGCCAGAAGGGAGGTTCTAATTACATGGCAGTGCCTCCCCCCTTCCTGAAATCCCAGGGGTGGGTGCAAGTTGGGCTGCCCAAACTTCGCCCAGTCTGGGCACTACAGTGGCAGCAGTGGATCTGCTTGCACTGGCCATGGAGCAGAACCCAGGCTCACTGAACAGGACCAGTGGGGTGGGGCAGACCTGCACACAGTATAGTGGCACTCCGTGGGGAGTGGATTTTTAGGCTGCCTGGGGGTAGAAGTGTGATAGAGAGTGAGGCTGGATTAGCTGGACCGGGGCTGGCATGGGAACAGGCGCTGGCTGGGCTGCCGCTCTGATCTGCTCTGGAGAGGGCAGCGTGGCTGCCCGGTGGGCCATGCTTTGGCCCCCCAGAGGGTCTGTTCTGTCGTGGAACTCAGTGTGTCTCTCTCTCCAAGGTGCAAAAATCTCTCCAGGAAACAGTTCGTTCATTCAAAGTGACTAATGAAGAACTTGCTGTGAAGGGACCAAACAGCCTCCAGGACCTGGCAGCCTGCCATGCCGCCTGCAAGGTGACTGGCTTTCACACGCGGGGCAGTTTGGGGGCAGGGAGGCCAGACGAGGCTTGGGAACTAACCCCACGCACCTAGCACCTGGCTGGCACTGATAGGAGTGGACTTCCCCCCATGCTGCCCAGGAAGTCCTCGGGCTTTCCTCTTCTGGCGTCTCTAGGGTTCCTCGCTCTCCGAGTGCAGCTTGGGAGCGGTGCACAGGGGCTGGCAGGGCACTGCCGGCTCTTTCTCTTGCTTCCAGCGGCACAGAAGAGCCTGGCTACTTGTGTAAAACAACTGGAAAGCAGCCGGCCGCATGCTGAGAAGGGGCTGTGTGGCTAACGCAGGCTTGGCGAGTGGAGAACCATCCAGGCACCGTGCGCAGGGCAGCAGGAGGAGTGAAGGGAACCCACAGATGGGAGGGAGAAGTGAAAAGAACAAAACTAGGAACTCAAAGTTTCAGCTGTAGGAGCCTGTGGCTAAGCAGGTCAGAATCGGCCGCGTTAACCGTGTCAGTTACTTTTTGTTCTGTTTTCAAGAACCTGCTGCATAAGATGAAAGGCCGCGGCTTCCCCTGGGTTCGGCTGCTGCTCGTGGGTCTGGTGTTTGCTGCCGGCTTCCTGGTGCATGACATCAGGACACAGGGGTCTTTTCAAGGTAAGTCCTTTCCCCACGGAACCCCTGGGAGAGTGGGGCAGGATCAGATCCCCAGAGGAGAGAGTGAATTTGTAAATGTCCCTCGGCTTTGTTGATTTCCCAGCAAGTTCTTCCTTTGCAAGCCAGAGTATGTGCTAGCGGCTCTCTGCTGGGAATCGGGGGCTGTACCTGTGTGGTGTGGATGCTTTCATCCCGCCGGCAGCCTACGCACAAGGGGCATTTGTCTCTGTTCACCCTTCCCTCAGCAGTAGGGCTACATTTTAGTACAAGTCATGGATGGTCACAGGCAATATATAAAACCCCTTCATGGTTTACTGTAAATACCTGTGACTAACTCTCTGCTCCTGGGCCCCAGTGCTCTGGGGTGGCCCTGCTGCAATGGTGGGGGCTGACTGCCCCCTGTGGCCCCCCGAGACTGCTTTCCCGACATCCTCTGGGACCACCCCCAGGATCGCTGCAGCTTGGGCAGTCTCCAGGGCTGTCTCCGGGGCTGCTGCTCCGGCCACGGAATCCGTGACTCGTGCAACCTCTGGGGCAGAATCACAAACACTGAGCCGCATTCCCAGCCCACCTCCTCACCAGAGCAGTAAGATCTTCGGGGGTTGCCTCTGCCTGGTCACGTGCCTGTGACACTGCCGAGCTTCGCGATGCCTGCTCAGAGCCAAGGTCATAGAGCGACGCCAGCAGCCTCCGTCCCGTCCCGTGTGGTTGGGTCCACGTGGCCCTTGTGAAACCGTGCAAAATACTGGTGCTGTCTCCTCTCCCAGAACCATCTGTATCTGCTCGGTAGCTATTTCTCCCTGAGGCTGCTCTCCACACTGGGTTTCCTGTGTGTCTAGGACAGAGGTGGGCAGACTACGGCCCGCAGGCCACATCCGGCCCGTGGGACCCTCCTGCCCAGCCCTTGAGCTCCTGGTCAGGGTGGCTAGTCCTCGGCCCCTCCCCTACTTCCCTCCCTCCCCCGCAGCCTTGCTAGCCCGCCACTCCTGCTGGGGAATGCGATGGTGGGGCTGCAAGATCCTGCTGCTTTGAGCGGCATGGTAAGGGGGCAGGGAGCGGGGGGGTTGGATAATGGCCAGGGATTCTGGGGGGCAGTTGGGGTGGTTGGATGGGGCGAGGTGGTCAGGACGGGAAGCGGGGGGGGGGGGTGTTGCATAGGGAATGGGGTCCCAGGAGGGGGCAGTAAGGGGACAAGGAGTGGGGGGCGGTTGGGGTGGTTGGATGGGGCGAGGTGGTCAGGACGGGAAGCGGGGGGGTTGCATAGGGAATGGGGTCCCAGGAGGGGGCAGTAAGGGGACAAGGAGTGGGGGGCGGTTGGATGGGTTGGGGTATTTAGGGGGGCAGATAGGGGGCAGGGCCAGGCTGTTTAGGGAGGCACAGCCTTCCCTACCCGGCCCTCCAGACAGTTTTGCAACCCTAATGTGGCCCTCGGCCCAAAACGTTTTCCCGCCCGTGGTCTAGGACTTCCTGCTGATGACAGTCGCACCTGCCCTTCTCTAACCGTATTGTCCCAAACTTTCCCCGAACGCCTTCGCTTCCTGCTAACTGCCCAGCCTGCGGCCCCAGGAGGGGGAGTCCGCAGAGCAGGCTGTGTTTGAGCACTGCCCGCTGCCAGATCAGCCAACCTTGTCTAAATTCCTCTCCCATCGTCGTCTCTTCTTTTGCAGCTTCGTCTGCTCACATCCTTCACTCCTCGGGCATCCTGTCGGTCTCCCAACAAGCCTGGAATAAAGTGTCCCATTACTCCCTGGAGGGATACGGGTCAGTGACCGCTTGGAATTACGCAGGGGGGGCAAATGAGCCTGAATGCATGCGGGGTTACTAATGCACTGAAGAGCACGGGCACTGGGAGATCCCTTGTCTTGGACAGCCACTCGCGAACAGTCCCCGGGGCTACTAATACAACCCTAGAGCTCCCCATTTGCCTGGTCTCAAAAGGTGGGGTTCACTGGAGTTCCGCTTCCCCCATTGCCTATGCAGTTCAGATACTGATGCTAGCTGCCTTCTCTCTCCCAGCTGGTTGGAGAGGAACGTCCCGGTTTACTATTCCCAAGTGCTGACGGCGGTGGGACCAAACCTGAAACTGGTGTGGACAAAGACCAACGAGACTGCAGCTTACGTCTCTGGGAAGTGTTCCTCTCAGCTCTCTTGGGTCAGAGACAACCTGGCCTGGTTTGTTGAGTGGGTAAGGAAGAACTCTACTGCCTTCTCGCCTGTTGGGAGGTAGAAACCTGCTGCAGAGCACTGCCTGTTCTGGTCAGTGACACCGGGTCCCACCTGTGACAGGAGGGGCAGTTGTGAGGCAGTTCAGCTGTTGAACATGCTGTCCCTGGCGAACGTGCTGAGGGGACACACCTGTCTTTTGGGGTGTTAGGGGTGTGGGAATCTGAACTAGCCCCAGGAGCAGTGGGAGCACCAGTGGGGGCGGGGCACTGCCTACTGCAGCTCCACCTAAGTCCGGGAAGCTGTGGCAGTTGCCCAAAGCGGTAGCAGCCGTTCCCTCTACCGAGTGGGGAGTAGTGAAGAGGTTTGTCTCCCCAAACGTGCAGCCCACGTTTGCTCTAACGGACCGGCTGTGACGGCTGCAGCCAGCGTGGAATAGATTTGCAAAGCACATTGCCCTTGCTAAGCAGACTGCTCTCTGCTCCTTCGCTCTCAGCTCCAGGCCTGGCTTCCGGACTTCGTGCTGCACTTCGCTGAATGCCTCAAGGAGCTGTTACTCTTCCTGCTGCAGAGCTGCCTGCTGCCAGCCCTGGAATCCATGGGCACGGCCCTCGAGCGGGGATGGGGGCTCTGTGTGGACGCTTGCAAGTGAGCAGCGCTGGCGCTTGGTCAGCTTTCATCTTGGTTGTGAGCTTTGGGTTAGAAGGGGCGGGGGGGCTGCACTGTCCCTGGGGCCAGGCCCATCTGCCCTCGGTTAGAACGAAGAGGAGCAGTTTGAGAGTCATTCCCTGGGTCTGTGTACGAGTCTGTGAAAGGGGAATGTCCGAACTAGGGCCGGGGAGTGATGAGTGGGTATTGCAGTAGTGCCTGGAGCCCCCTGGTCCTGGTGGGGGCACGTGGTAAGAGACCGTCCCAGCCCCAGAGAATTGACAGACCGAACAGAGCAGTCACTGATCCCCATTTCCAGAGGTGGAGCTGAGGTTTGGACTAAGGCACATGCCTGTTGTCCTTCCCCCAAAATCCCCTGGGGTTTTTCCCTCTGGCTAAAACACTGCCCAGCCCATACCGGTCTCTTTGTCATGGCCCCTGCTGCACAGGCTCAGGTGTGTGATGTGAAGTGCCCCGGAAGTTGCAGCTGCCCGTAGCAAGGCAGGTGATTCTGGATGTTTGTGTTGGAGCTCACCCCCCGGGATCTGTTCCTTCCTGCCCTCGGGGAGCGGGCAGGCCTAGATTAGCAAGCAGAGGTGTTGCCTGGTGGGGTGGAGGGAGAAGTCCTGCTGACTCGGTGCGTGGGTGTCTGTGCAGGAGCTTGGGAGTGCAGTAGATTTCACTTGTCCCAGTCAGTGGCTTGCATGGGTGTGACACAGCTGCATTTGCTGGGGCTGGTCTGCGTAGCCGCTGTCTGTGCTGTTAGCCTGTAACCCGTTCTCTTCACTCGTCTAGTGGAGAAGTGTCATGGGACTGCATGAGGAAACACCTGACAAGCGTTACCTATTCCTCCTGGCTATACCTGCAAAACACAACGCTCGCCGTCAAGAACTGGGCCGTGGCCATGCTTTCTGGACACTAGAGCCAGGCTCTCGGGAGCGCTGGGGCTGACGTTCGCCCAGTGCCGAAGGACGCGGCGTTCTCAGGGTAGCGGGGGAGGTTTTCCCTGGGGCTTGCTGCCCCCAGTGATTTAGTTTTGGTTCTTCATGTCCGGCCCATAACTCTGCGAGTGAGCAGCTGCCTGGGCCTCTCCCGCTGGGCCCGGCCCTGTAACACACCCTGTGCTCTGCTGTCTTACCAGTGACCTTGTCCCGAAGAGCCGCCCCTGAAAGGGAGGGTGATGACTCCGGTCCACACACTGCAGCAGACACAGCTCTGTGGGCCTGCCCGGGCTAGCCTAGCGCCTCTCCCCGCCCCGCTCCTGTGCTTTGGACCATCCGCTGGGCTGTCACTGCCCCCCATGAGTCAGACACGCTCAGTTTAATGTAGTGCCTGGACCCTCCGTTCCTCTTGGAAGGCGTGTCTGGGGTGAGGGGGCTTTCTGCCCGACCCAACCCCTGGCACTGCGATTGCTTGAATCTCGCCATGCAGCCTCAGGTCACCTCCTGGGCTCTGCCCCATTGCCCTGCCCAGGGGGCAGCCACTCCGAGTCCACCCGCATTGCCAAAGGGTCGGTTGTTCCCAGCAGTCCCCCAGCTCGAACAGCTGTGGGGATGTGCTGGTGGCTTTCCAAAGAGCTGCAACGTAGAACAGAGCAACTCTACCCTCCCTGGAACCTGGCAGTGTGGGCTTGGGGACTGCAGCTCCCAGCAGGCCTCACTCTGCTTCGGCCCTTGGGATCCAGAGGGAGTGCTGCCGGCTGGGCCGACTCCCCAGGCCACACCTCCTCTGGGAGGAGGGTGGCCTAGGCAGCTCAGTGCGGCACTGCCATAGGACCTGTCCAGTTACCCAAACCCAGCTCCCGTAGCAGGCCCAGTCCTTGGCTGGCCGCTGAGCCCGGGCTGGAGCCAGCTGTGGGGCAGGATCAGTAACGTCTGGGTTTGGCAGCCAGGCCCTCAGCCCTGGGGAGGATCTTCCATCGGAATAGGATGGGTCCGGGCTCCGATTCAGGAGGGAGGTGAGAGGTGGGAATGTCTCATTCATTTCACATCTTCCTGCCCTGGGGCCTGCAGGGGAGCCTGTCTCTCCGTATAGGGCAGAGGAGCTGGACAGGTGGCGTGGCGCTGTCCTGGCCCTGGGGGGAGTGGGGCCTGGGGCAGGAGGTGGGGCAGGGAAGGCTGGTCTTGCCCAGGATCAGATCTACCCAGAGCCAGACTCGACCCCAGCTTGCAAAGGCAGGAGCTGTGTGTAAGCCGTGTCCAGCGGCAGCGCCTCCTGGCCACTGGGAGGAGCGGTCTGGAGCAGGTCTCCTTCCGCGGGCCGAGCGAGGTGCTTCTGCGCTCCCCACACCGATCTCCTGCCCCCAGCCCTGGACACCAGCGAGATCATCCCTCAATCCCGCCCGCCGGCCAGGGGCAGAGGCCAGGGCTGCTCCCTTAGAGACTGGTGCTGGGGCACGGCTCTGCTAGCAGAGCGGGGGGACTCATGCGGGGGAGGGGGAAAGATGCTCAGGCAAGTCTGTAAAAGCCATATTAACGAGCTGACCCTGGGGGGAGCAGGGGAGGCTGCTTGGTGAGCCGCTGTCTAGGCTGAGCCCTACTGTCCCCCGCTGCAGTCCCGCTGCCCAGGAAAGCTCCTTCCCTACCTCCTTGGGCTTTGCCCAACACCCCAAACCCTCCGTTGCTGGAGCCGGCGTGCTGGGGCCCGGATGAGGACTCGCTTCTCCATGCTCCTCTGTCTTGTTGAAGTGCGTTCTCCTTGGGGAGCACTGAGCTGGGATGTGTCCTGTGTGCCTCCCGCCGGCCTGGAGTCTCGTCTGTGCCCGAGATCCCCCCCTTGCCACCTGGGATGGGACCTGGCAGGAGACTGGCACAGCTCCGTGTTCCTGTCTAACAGAATTCCAAAGGTTGCAGGACCCAATTGATCTCGATTGTATACGACTCTTCTCCGCTGAAATAAAGGAAACTCTTTGATCCGTGCCCCCGCGCTGGCCTGGTGGAGGGGGAACAGCTCTGGGACCTGCTCAGTGGGGACTGTAATCAGAGGGCAGGACTGTCCCTCCCCAGCCATACAGGAGCATTTCCAACAGGCTCCTTCCCACTGTCCTGCGGATCAAAGACCGGTGGCCAGAGCTCCCTGTGGTGCCAGCTGGGGAGAAGCCAAAGCTCCAAGGAAGAGGTGAATTTGGCCTTGGCTCCTTGCTGCTCTTGACCCCTTGTGGCTGCCCCGTGGCACCCCCAGCTTTCCTCTGCCACCCCTTGCTGAGCAGAGCCCTTGGGGGACGCCCAGCACTGTGCTGCTTCCTCCACGCCGTAGTCACCTCTCTACTGAAGCGCTTTACATCTCAACCCCGGCCCTCGCCAGCCTGGCAAACAAGCAGTGGGCTTTGTCCAGTGCCATTTCGCCTGGCACCGTTCTGTACTTTACCCTTTGTACAGCCTGCTCCTGAGCCCGTCTCTCCACCTGCCCCAAAGCGATAATCCCATCTCATGCTTCAGCTGGGCCGGGGGCGGCCTGGATCCCCTCCCCCGCTGAGAAGGATTGGCCACAGCAGGAGCTGGGCCACCCAGCCGGCAGATCAAAGAACCCGCGGGCCAGGCCGGTGGGTTCTGCTCATGGTGGTGCTCAGGGTCTGATGGGCAAAGGTGGGGTGGGGAAGGAATTTTCCCTCAGGGCAGAGTGGCAGGGACTGGGGTGGGGGGTTTCCTGCCTTGGGGGGGGGCACAGGTTACCTGCTGGGATCATCTGGGCACATCCCACCTACTCAGGGGCCTGGGTGCGGATGGCACCTGGGTCTCCTGGACTCTGCTGAGGGCTGGATGCTTTACTCAGGGGAGGGGGTTAATGGCCTCTGAGCACAGGAGGTCAGGGGAGATGATCAGCGGGTCCCTTCTGGCTGTACCCCACAGGAAATCGGGGGATCCTCTTGGCCTCCCCCCGGCTCTGCTGTTCCCAACCCTGACTGGCCCTGGCACTTGACCATCCCCCAGCCCTGAAGCTACACTCCTGCACACCCCCCCCCGGAAAAACCATCTTGATTTCCCCCCCCCTGGAAAAACTATCTTGATTCCACCCCCTTCTCTTCTGCACCCGCATTTGCCATCTCAACACGGCTCAGATTTGCCTGGTGCCATCTCTAGCCCTGGGCACCACAGGTGGGGTGGCCTCTGCAGCTCTGCTCTCCTGGTCCTGTACCTCCCCCCGCTGACCCTCCCTCGCTCTCCTGCCCCCATTCCCTCACTGAGCTTGCCCCCCCCCCCCGGGCTTCGGCCCCTGGGCATGGACTGTCCAGTCTCACTAGCCCACTGCCCTACTCTCCAGAGGGCTGGTCTTCAACTCCATGGGTAACCCCATGACTGCAGTGCCCAGAGGTGCCATTCGTGGGCTGGGAGCTGCATGGCCCCAGGGGGTGATGCCACCCCAGCCACCTTGAGGGAAGGGCCCTGGCACGTGAGGGAAGGGGAAGCAGCGGTCGGCTCTCTCGGTGTCTTGGCTTCGTTGTGCCCTGGGTTAAAATGCTGCAATGGCCACGGGCCTCCCCAGGACTCGGGGGGCGAGGGAAGGGGGTGACCTGTTCTCTCCAGTCCCAGCCCCTGCTGGGTCGGACGTGGCCGGAGCCATTCCCCTGCCCCGGGGTGTATCCGGGGAGCAGGGCTGGTTTCTAGGAGTGAGGACAGGCCACGTTCTCCTGCCTAGCCTGAGCCACTGGCATAGCCCTGCCACCCCAGGCAGCCTGTGGGCTGGGGATGAAGCCAAGGGAGAGCCAGGGCCTAGGACTGCATAGAAATGTGCAGTGGCTTCCGAGCAGCTCAGCCGTAGGGGGTGGTTAGGCTGGTCCCTGCCTGGAGGGGTCGTGCCTACGAGGGGCCCGTCCCGTTCCCCCAAGCGCTGGGCTCTACAGGGCAGGCTGGGTGCGGAGGGAAGGTCGGGGGAGCCACCAGGGCCAGGGGTGCCAGTCATTACAAAGAGGAACCGGCCCCTGCCCCAAGGGCCAGGGCGGCTTGGAAAGAATCAGGGTGGTAGCCGTGTTAGTCTGGAATAGCAGAGTTAACAAAGTCCTGTGGCACCTTAAAGACTAACTATAAAGTTTTGAAGCATGAGCTTTCGTGGGCTAATACCCACTTCGTCGGATGCAGGCAGTAGAAGCGCAGCTGCTTGGAGCCAAGGCTGGAGCTGGGCAGGAAGAGATTCGAGGACCCGCCGTGGGTTCGGGGGTCAGGGACGAGGTACTGGGGGGGGGAAAGATATGGTGGGATGGACGGGGTACTGGGGGGGCAGGGGACGGACGGAGTACTGGGGACAGATGGGGTACTGGGGGGCAGGGGACAGACGGGTACTGGGGGGGTACTGGGGGGCAGGGGATGGGCGGGGTACTGGGGGGCAGGGGACGGACGGGGTACTGGGGGGGTCAGGGGACGGGCGGGGTACTGGGGGGCAGGGGACGGACGGGGTACTGGGGGGGTCAGGGGACGGGCGGGGTACTGGGGGGGTCAGGGGACGGACGGGGTACTGGGGGTCAGGGGACGGGCGGGTACTGGGGGGGCAAGGGAAGGGCGGGGTACTGGGGGGGGCAGGGGACGGACGGGTACTGGGGGGGTCAGGGGACGGGCGGGGTACTGGGGGGCACCCAGGGGTGTCGGGGGTCGCCGGCGGGAAGGTCCCGGGGGATGCTGCACCCCCGGGCTGGGAGCGGGTCCAGCGGCCCCGGGGGGATCGTTCCGTTCAAGGCCCCGCTCGGGGCGCCGGTTCCGCCCCCCCGGGGGGCACATGGAGCCGAGACCCGCTCGAGGTCGGGCTGCCCGGTGGCTCGGCTCCCCCGGCGCTGCGGGACTCGAACCCGGATCCACCCTCCCTCCTCCGCGCCGCGAACACAGAGTCTAGACTCAGAGACCAACACGCCGCGGAGCCCCGCCCCTTTTCGGCTCGCTCCTCCCCTCCGTGTAGCCAGCCAATGGGCAGGCGCGTTTCTCGGAGTGGAGGGGCCGCCCAATGGGAGGGCGCTTTGGTACGACCGCGGGGTCCGGCCAATGGGCGGGCGTGTTGCTTTGACGGAAGGGGGCCAACCAATGGGCGGACGTGTTGCTCTGACGGGAGGGGCAGCCAATGGGCGGGCGCGTTGTTGTTGTCGGGCCGGCGGTTGTTTGGGGCCCGAGCGGGGCCGCGCCCGGCAGGTGCAGGTGAGACTCCCGCGGTGGCGCCTCTGCTGGGCCTGGTCGCGCGAGCGCCCCCCCCCCGAACCGCCCCCCCGCGCGGAACTGCCCCCGGCTGCCGGTCCCGCCCCCCCCCCCCGGGTCTGTGACTCGCGCTCCGGGTCCGGGGCTGCCGGCGTGTGACGGGCCGCGGGAGCCCAGCGCCAGCCCCGCTTCCTGCTGCGTCGGGAGCGCGGAGTCTGGTCGGTCCGGGGGCCCCGCCGGCCGCCCGCCTGGCTCCGAGCCCGACTCCGGGCTGGGGGCGCCCTGGCGGGAACAGGCCGAAGGCCGCTCGGTGTCCGGGGGAGATCGGTCCCGGGGTGATCTCCAGCTCTCCCCGCGTGCGAGTCAACCCGCGGAACTCCCTGCCGGGGGAGATCGGTCCCGGGGTGATCTCCAGCTCTCCCCGCGTGCGCGTCAACCCGCGGAACTCCCTGCCGGGGGAGATCGGTCCCGGGGTGATCTCCAGCTCTCCCCGCGTGTGAGTCAACCCGCGGAACTCCCTGCCGGGGGAGATCGGTCCCGGGGTGATCTCCAGCTCTCCCCGCGTGCGCGTCAACCCGCGGAACTCCCTGCCGGGGGAGATCGGTCCCGGGGTGATCTCCAGCTCTCCCCACGTGTGAGTCAACCCGCGGAACTCCCTGCCGGGGGAGATCGGTCCCGGGGTGATCTCCAGCTCTCCCCGCGTGCGAGTCAACCCGCGGAACTCCCTGCCGGGGGAGATCGGTCCCGGGGTGATCTCCAGCTCTCCCCGCGTGCGAGTCAACCCGCGGAACTCCCTGCCGGGGGAGATCGGTCCCGGGGTGATCTCCAGCTCTCCCCGCGTGTGAGTCAACCCGCGGAACTCCCTGCCGGGGGAGATCGGTCCCGGGGTGATCTCCAGCTCTCCCTGCGTGCGAGTCAACCCGCGGAACTCCCTGCCGGGGGAGATCGGTCCCGGGGTGATCTCCAGCTCTCCCCGCGTGTGAGTCAACCCGCGGAACTCCCTGCCGGGGGAGATCGGTCCCGGGGTGATCTCCAGCTCTCCCCGCGTGCGAGTCAACCCGCGGAACTCCCTGCCGGGGGAGGCCGTGAGGACTAGAACGGGGTTTAAGAGAGAACTGGATACAGTCACGGAGGTTAAGCCATGAATGGCTCTTAGCCGGGATGGGTAATGAATGGTGTCCCTGGTCTCTGTTTGTCAGAGGGTGATGATGGACGGCAGGAGAGGGATCACTTGATCAGTACCTGTTAGGTTCACTCACTCCGGGGCACCTGGCATTGGCCCGTCGGTAGAGAGGATACTGGGCTGGATGGACCTTTGGTCTGACCCAGTCCGTCCAGTCTTATGTGAGGTATTGATGTTACCATCCTCTGGAAAACGGGGCAGGTCCCCAGCGTGGGGTGTGTGTGTGTCTGGGGTCTCTTTCTCTGTCAGGATGGGTTGTCAGACCAGTACAGGTTCTCTGCACTGCTCTGTACCAGAGGGAGAAATCTCTCTTCTCCCTCCTGCTTTCAATACCTAACCCCCTTCCCAAAGAGACCGTGTGAAGAGTTCTCCCTTTTTCATCAGTAACCGGGTTGCTGCCTTTTGATCTAGCTTATTAGGTAAGATTGAGCACCATAATATCTAAGTGCCTTTGAGATATGTTGTGTTTCACCCTGTAGGTTGGCCAGCTTGAACAATGATTTGTACTTAGAAGTGTAAAAAGCAGGAGGGAGGAGGATCCAGTAGCAAAACATCTGTATTTGGAAGCAGGGAAGTTTCATCCAGCAGGTAACAAACACCATATCTTGAGCTGACCTCTCAGTGGCTTGTCCCATTTGCTGCAGCACAATTGATTGGGTCATAGGGGGGTGAACCATGTACCTTCAACTTGGATTTCATCTTGAAGTTTTGGAGCTCAGTATTGTCTCTTGTGAATGTGATCTGCTCATTTGTGGCAATTTGAAGGCCAGAAACCTTCCTAGATTCTTACTCTCCTCCCCAGCAGCTCCTGCTGATATGTGGCAGTTTAAGTTTGCTAAATGCTGTGGGATCCTTCAGGAGAAAAGGTGCTGTGGAAGCATACCGAGTACTTTGACAGTGCTGAATAGTGGCCTGTGTATGTATAGGACAAATAGGAAAACAGTCCTTGCCCCAGATAGCCTCCAGTCTCGCTTCAGGCCCCATGTATTCTGGCAAAGAGTGGTATGCTACGCAATTTGTGTAGGGGCATAATTTGAGAGCTCAATTCATGTTTGTGTAGCAAATCCTTGTGGGTCTCCATGAGGGTGTAGAATGAGGCCCTGGAACCAGGAAGATATGATAATACAATGATCACAGGTTAGCAGTGGCTAGGGAGGCGCTTCTAAGTGTTGGGTTGTTTTCTGTGCTCCTCCGTTCTCAGGGGCAGCCTGCAGCAGCCTTGGTGCAGACGAGGATGAAATCGCACTCTTGTTGGGGGGCTAACCATGGAGATACGCTGCGGCGGCCTCTTGTTCAGTTCCAAGTTTGACTCGGGGAACCTGGCTCATGTGGAGAAGGTGGAGCACCAGGAAGGAGAAGGGGATGTAGCTGGAAACAATGGAAACAACAGCAGCAGCAGCAGCAGCGTGTCTGCTGCGTTTGGCAGCTCCCTGCCCACAGCTGACTATGAATTCAATGTGTGGACCAAGCCTGACTGTGCTGAAACGGAATATGAAAATGGGAACAGGTAAAGGGGCTCCTGATGCGCCTTCCTTTCATTCTCCCTGGGCCAGGAGTTAAGGCCGACATGAGCCAACAGCAGGAGCCGTACCAATCCTGTGGCTCTGGTCCTTGGCCATTCCTTGCGTTCTACCCATGTGCGGTGCTGTTGACACCATGAACCTTTTACCGAAAAGTGCAGAAAGAGTGCGGAGAAACCAAAGCTCGCTCCTGCTCTGGCACTCTGAGAATCCCTCTGGGGCCTCAATGCCTCCTGCATCCATGCTAATAGGAAAGCTTCTCGCAGGAGGATGCTTAGCTGGCAATTCTGGGGACAATACCCCTGGCAGACGAGTATTGAGGTTCTCTTGTAGCCCAGTCGGCTTCTGCAGGGCTAACGGGGAAAGAGGTCCCTAGAGACCCATGTGGCTGAGCTGCTGTGGGTAGCTGGGAGACACTTTTTCATGCCCATTTCTCTGATTATCCTGCTGAGGTGACTTAATACTGGAGTCCCGTTTGGGTTCTGACTTCCTGCCAGTGCTCGTGCCACAGCCCCAGAGCTCTTGTGAGGTAGCAGACAAGCCATGGGAGAGAAGAATGTCCACTCGATTACTCAGCTGACAGGCTGACCTGGTCCCGCTTTGTGTCCTTTTCAGATCCTGGTTTTATTTCAGTGTGAAGGGAGGAGCTCCAGGCAAGCTGATCAAAATCAACATTGTGAACATGAACAAGCAGAGCAAACTCTATTCCCAAGGCATGTCTCCTTTCGTTAGGACCCTGCCTGTCAGGCCCCGCTGGGAGCGCGTCCGGGAGCGGCCCACCTTCGAGGTATCCGTGCAGTGAGCGCGTCGGGGGATGATGCTGCGTGGAGTTGACGGTGGATTGGTGCGTTGGGGTCAGGTCTTGTCTGCAGCTTTGTGACTCTTTAGCATTCTCTTTGGCTCAGTGAGCAGCATGTAAGAGAGGGTTTAACTGGGTAAAGGAGAATGTGAACTCCTGGGTGTGACAAAGTGGGGCTGTTCTTCATGTTTCCTCTGAATAGTGTGTGGGTGCCTCAGTTTCCCCTATGCATTTCTTAAGTATCTAGGTGGTGAGATAGGGGGGTGTGATTTGTTGTAGAGCAGAAGGCCAGTGTGAGCGAATGGCCAACACCCTGTCTCCTGGCACCTAATGGCCTGGGCCCTCCCCCCCGCCCCCAAGGTGCCAACTGAAGGTGTTGGAGAACAAAGAGATCAGGTGACCTCCTGGCCCCGGAGAGGACTCGTGGTGGTCTGACTCATTGACCCCCCAAAATGGACCTAGCTGAGGAGTCCTGCTCTCTGTACCTACAAGCTCTGTTTTAAACCGTGTTCCTGTTGTCTCTACTAAACCTCTGTTTTACTGGCTGCCTGAGTCATGTCTGACTGTGGAGTGGGGTACAGGCCCTCTGGCTTCCCCAGGACCCCGCCTGTGCGGGCTCACTGGGGGAAGCGCATGGAGGGCCAGAGGATGCTGAATGCTCCGAGGTCAGACCCAGGAAGGTGGAAGCCGTGTGAGCTTCTTGCCCTGAAGACAGTCGGCTCACTGAGAGGAGGCTTCACCAGAGTCCTGGCTGACTTCCTATAGAGCAGTTCCAGAGCATCGCCCGGTGACTCTGTGACACTGGGTCTCTGTAACAGTCTTACCATGGAGTCACAGACAGTCCCCGTGGACACTCCAGTCCATCTTTCCACCTTGATTTAGTGATAAAAATCACAAAATATTCAGGTTGCTCCCAGTCTCGAGACCAGTTGCTTACCCCAGATTAATTTGTACCTCAGATCTCACACCAAAGACAACACTGGAAGCCAATCCTCTAGTCCACTAACTAAGGATTTATTAACTAGGAAAAAAGAGTTCTTTACGGATTAAAGCAGGCAACAGAGATACACAAATAGTTTATTCCGTGGCTCCACAACGTAACAGAGATGTAATAATCTGTCAGAACTGAATGTCTTTTTAAGGCTAACCCAGGGTGACGCTGGGGAGCTCTGCATTTTTTTTTCTTTGCTAAGAGATGAAAAATCTTCTTGTCGGCTGTCTCTGGTTCCCTCTTCCAGAACTCAAGCTGATGGGACGCTTGGAGCACCTTCATGGTTGTAAGAGAGCCATTACACTAGTCTTTGCATTGCCATCTTCCACAGTGGCCCAGTAAGTCTTCTGGAGCGTGGGGGGGGGGGGGGGGGGTCATTTTTCCTGCCTAGGTTCACAAGTTCAGAGGAGGCATTTTTAGACTTGTAAAGCAAAACTTCCTTCTTACCTCATAGCACAGGATACAGGCTAATGCAGGCATTTTAGAGAGACCAAACACATTCTTACAAGTTCAGAACCCATCTTGAACAATATTAACATACAGGTGAGCTGGTCTGTTTTCCAGCTATGAATTTGTCAGTGCTCAGCTGATGCCTACAGTTTTGGCAACAGCTGGCACCTGGTTTACCAGTGTCATGCCCAGGAAATGCTTTCTGCAACTGAAGATATATTTTCTCTAATCCTTCAGTGGTAATGATCGCTGGGAAACCAGCCTTCCGAATGTGAGGGGGGCCGAGATACAGCCTGGGCAGCAGCAGGACAGCAGTGCCTTGCCCCTGCCCTGGGATGTTCCCCTTTGCACTGAGTTTGGTCTTTTGGCTCATCCGGCGCTTGGCCTTTGGGGAGGCTGGTTTTGTTATGTGTACAGTTGTCTCTGGAGACGGACTGAAAACCAGTAGCCCTTGGGTTGTGACTCTTGGTGACTGTTACTCTGGGCTTGGTTTGTTTTAGCAACCAACCAAGAGTTGGAAGGTTCTTAATTCCATTGCAGATTTCCTGAGGTGGCCTGTCCCATTTCTATGCCTTTCCTTCACCCAAAGAACAACCCCAAATGCTTGGGCAGTTACCCTTGTCAGAAAATATATTCTGGAAGGGGTGGGATGCTGCTGCTGAATTTAGATTGGAGCCGGATAATTGGATGACATCAACATTTGCAGCTGAACTGGTTCAGATGGTGTCCCGGAGTCCTAGTCTGGGTGCTCTGGAGTGGCTCTGAATGCAGTCAGCCAGGACTCTAGTGCAGAATGTCTCCCCTCCTGGGCTTCAGTGCCCCCTGGGTCTGACCTCGGCGCGTTCAGCCCCCGTTCACGCTGTGAGCTCCTTGCAGTGAGTCTACCTGGATGGGACCCCGGGAAGCCTAGTGCACCCCAACTCTGCAGCCAGCAGCAAGTCTGAGCCAGCGTGGGAAAGAGAAGGGTTGTTGGGAATACAGCGTAGAACAGAGCTTGTTAGCACAGAAATTAGAAACATTCCCCAATCCCAGCCCTGAACCCTGGGCTGTCCCTTCTTCAGTTCCCCAGCCGCCGACTGACCAGCTTCCAGCAGCCCAGCCTCTGTCATGCCCAGATTGCCCATCTTCCGGCCTTGTCTCTTTCCCGGGCAAACAGGGCATCTGGGTTCTCCAGCATCTCCGGCTGGCTCTTGCAGAGGATGGGCCCTGGCTATCAGTTGCCAGGATACAGAGTGTCAGCCATTGTCTGTGCCCCCAGGCAGTCACCCCTGCCCTCTAAAGGTCTCTGCAGTGGTCACACACCCTTGTCCACCACCTAGATGCTTGAGTAACACATGGGGGAAACTGAGGCACACACACAGTAGTCAGAAAAAACATTGAGAACATTCCCACTTTGTCACAGATGGGCTCACAGTAATTCAGACTTTGGGTCTCAGCAGATCACCGGAGTGGACAGGAAGGCGTCCCCTGTACTTTCCTGGACAGTTTTGCACAAATGGCCTGGTGCATTTTGGGGCTTTTCTCTGTCCTTGGAAGTCTCAGGCCTTGGCCGTTGCTGCTGGGAGGCAGCATAGTTAGACGGACCAAAGATCTGATCCAGTAAGGCAGAGCCTGATTTCCTAGGACTCCTCAGGGATTCAGAGCAGGCAGCCTGGGAGCTGCTTTGGTTGAGGGGTTGACTGCAAAGCTGCAGCCACTGTTTGGTGGTGATTGTAGTAATGCTTATAATGCTAGAGTCAAATGGGCATCGTTTTAGGTACAATGGGATGAATTGTAGGATGCCAGCCAGTAGCCATATTTGCCATGCTGTGTGCCCCAAGGGGGATGACTGTGCAGACTCCTGGGAGCCAGGCTAGTCGCTCAGCATCTGCTTTGTGTGTGTCTGTCCCAGATGATGGAGACCCAGTTTGTGCTGTCCTTTGTGCACCGCTTCCTGGAGTACCGTGGCGCCACCACCTACTTTGCCTTTTGTTATCCCTTCTCCTACACGGAGTGCCAGGAGATGCTGGCGCAGCTGGACAGCCGCTTCGAGGAGTGTAAATACATGTCACCCAGCAGGTGCGGACCACCCCTGTTACCCCCTCTCTCTGCCTGTCTTCCCTCAGCCTTGACATTTGGGCTCTTCAGAGGTACACTGTCCTCCACCCCTTCTGCAGTGGTTCTTGCCCGGGTGGGGAGTTGTGCCAGCTGCCATGGGCTTGTGTCTCTTAGCTCCAGCTCTGGAATGAGCAGCCACAGTCGTTTTCTCTGCACCCCTTGGTTCCCAAATGAGTGGGTCTTGGTGAGGGGGCAGGTGAGCAGAGGGTGCCCTTGGATCAGCATTCTCTATCATCCCAAGGTCAGAGCAGCTTCCATGCATTCACTGATTTCCATAGCTCTCCGCCGCATGGGACCCCAGTGTAGGGGACAGGCGGGGGGGATTTGTAGCATCCCTGGTTTCACAGCCTGAGGAGTAGAGGTGGCAGAGGGTCTAATGTGGAACTGCTGCTGCCCCGAATGCTGCCTTTGAAGAGAGACTGTAGGAGACCTGTCTAAGCAAAGGCTTCGTTCCTTTTTAGCTTCCTGACTGCAGAACATCCTCTCCCACAGACCTTTTCCCTTCCCTCAGCAGCCCAATCACAGGGGAGGGAGGTCCCTACCTCCTGGGGCTGCCTGGCGCTCCCACCCCAGACCCTCTCTGTTTCTGGGAATTGCTCCCTTTCTCAGAAGCTAATTCTGATCTTTGCTGTCTCTCCCACCTCCATTGCTTCCTGGCCCGAAGGCTCTTCCATGCGCTGCGGTTACACCCAAAATCATTTCCCTTAGGCAAGCAGAAAGTAATTCTTTATCTCCAGGCAAATCAAAGGCACTCACTCCTCTGTGTCCTTGTGAATCTCACTCCTCTGCTGATGGCTTCCAGGGAGGTTTCAGGGAATAGAAGAGAGGAGCTGGCTATGGAAAGGCAGTTGATATTAGCACATGAAGCCGTGGTCTCTGAGCCCAAAGAGCTGCAGTTCCATGGCAGCCCCTGGCCTTTCGCAGGCCCGGGTTCGACAGGGCGTGTGGCAGCTGGAGCACAGGAGCAGAGAGCTCTCACTTGTAGCTTTAGGAAGAGCGAGGAAACTGGACTATGAATCCAGCCACCTGCTCCATGTTTGCATACCCAGCCTGAGAGTTCTGCTCACTGGGGCTGTCAGGAATTCTAGTTCCCCACTTTGAACTCTAGGGTAAAGATGTGGGGACCCTGCATGAAAGACAAATTACCCCCCAAGCTTATTTTACCAGCTTAGGTTAAATCTTTTCCCCCAAAACCCAAACTTTTCCAGTTGGGGCTTGGAAATTGCTGCCACCACCAATATGAGTCCCCAAAACTATGGGGTGGGGCACATTGGAACCCCGATAGTAACACCTCTCCCCCCCCCTTTTTTTTTACCTGGGAGAGATTTGAGAACACAAACCCTCACTAGCTGTGAGACGAGCCTGATCCAAACTAGGATCACCCCAATGGAAACAACAGACAGTTCTTACCAAAAAAAAAAAAGTTTTAATAAAAGAAAAAGAGAAAAGCATAAACTCCTTACACAGAAATGTATCGATACTAAGTCTCCTTGCCTTACCCAGCCCTTGTGGAGCCCCCTCCCTTGGAATTTCTCTCTGCTAAACTTTACAGTCTAGGACACTGTGGATCGATTACCAGGGATACAATTCAAGAATACACTTTACTGCCAGACTTTTGTTTTTTTAGCAGGTTATTGAAATAATGAATAGAAACATAGATATGATTCCTCCCCATAGCCAGGGAATGCAGACAGGCTCCCAGTAGCCTGAGAGAAAAGACAAACAGAAAAACCCGGGAACAGAGTGAAAGGAACTCCTTTGTCTGCTAGGTATTAGCAGCTCTGATACGTCATCCCCTCTCCTGTTTCAGGTTTAACCCTTCACAGGTAAAACAGTAATTCTAAGGCACTTCATACTTCTAGTTAGTTAGTTATGCCCGTCACCCCAATCTGGGTATACTTATGACAGGGGCAAATTCATCCCATGGTGCTGAAGTCCATGGCGTTGCACTCGGGATGAATTTGGCCTCATACCAGTGTCCCCTGCTGTGTCAGGTGGTGAGTGGGAAATCCCTGTGTGATACTTGGTTGGGCTTCCTGCTGCTGCACTCTCCCTCCCTGGGGCCGTGGGGGTCTCCTTGGGAATTTGGATCTGCCTTTTCCTTTTGGCTGGGTGAGGTTCCTCTCTCCTGACCCCAGACCAGACTGCTCTGCTGCTTTTGAAGAGTGAATGTCCTCTTGAAAGCTCAGGTCTGGCATCCTTCCACAGGTCTTGGGATGGTGCCCATGGCAGGACACCAGACGAAAAGGGCCAACAGCAACCTGTCTGCTCCTGTCCCACTGGAGGGAACCAGTCCCAGCCTGCCTGGGCCCTTTCAGGGAATGGAGAGCGTTCCCTGAAGAGCCAGTGGTGGGCCAGCTTCTTGAATTCAGACAATCTACATATTTTCATTGGATTCCTGCCTTAGTCTGTGTGTTGGGAATCTCTTGACTGGAGGTGCCAGGGGTCGGGAGGAGAACTCTGCACTCGTCTCTGGCTGTGCTCACGTCCTATCTCCAGCCTCTGAAGCTGGCATCCAGCCCTCCCAAGAGAGCCTGTCTGCAACTTTCAACACGTCTTGGTTCTCTTGGAGTGCTGCTCGCAAAGGGCCCTG
The DNA here is from genome assembly GCA_032164245.1 of Sternotherus odoratus. Lineage (NCBI taxonomy): Eukaryota > Metazoa > Chordata > Testudines > Kinosternidae > Sternotherus > Sternotherus odoratus. The sequence continues at coordinate 985,473 of JAVMKO010000003.1, read as the reverse complement.
TCAGGCCGTCTCAGCCAGCGCCCACAGGGCAGAACGCTCCGTGTCCTGTGCTGATCCTTTGGCCTGGATTCCTTGACGAACCTTGGCTGAATCTGAGCCCTCTGATTGGGCCCTTTTGCCATTAAGGATTTGTTTCCTTCATATGTGGTCTGTTGTCCTTGGCAACACCTGATCTGTCAGGCTGTTCATGGCATCGTCATGGTGACTGCCTTCGTCTCTTTCCTCTCCTCAGCCCCCTTCTGTTTTGAAGCAAGTGGGCTGGTTATCAGATGCCTGATGCTCCTCCCAGCCTGAAGGATCCTGGGGACATTAGACCACCACTATACAATGGAGAGTGGCAACCCGGTAGCAGGGGCAGGACATCACTTTTAAGCTGAGGTGCCAGCTCTCCCTCCGCATCCCTTGTGTTCTGTTGCCTGGGATTCTTCATGTCGTGGCTCTGTTTCAGATTGAGTCCCGTGGATACGCTGCTTGTATGCATGACGGCGTGGTGGGCTTCCTGCCCACCCCGATTTCCCTCTCCACACCTCCCTTTGAATTCAGTAACAGTCTGAATCCATGCCCCATACCCATCTAGATCACACAGACATCCAAAAGAGGGCACCAGAGGATTGGCCCCGGGCAGCTTGATCCAGCTTGGACTTGGTCTTTGGCCTCTTGTTGCATCCCTGCATTGTGGCAACAGCCGAGCAGAGACTTCGCCTGACTTTTCCACTCCCCTTCTCTCAGGCAGGAGCAGAAGTTACAGTCTCCCCAGCCCCAGCCAAGGCTTCAAAATGAGCACGACTGGCAGAGGAGCACTGGGCTAGGTGATGGGTGGGTCTCTGGGATGCCGTCACCAGGGTGCAGAGGGAAGAATCCTTCAGGTCAGCTGGTGCCTCGATGCTCCTTGGGGGAGGACAGGAGGACTGCTGAGATCAAAAAGCCCAGGGAAAGAATAAGTCTGTACGCTGTGAACTGGAATTGGGGGTGGGGCAGGGCGGGGGACGATTGACCAGTCGGGAAGATGGCAGGATAAACCAGAGACATGAACTGACGGTTACAGAAGTGTTAAATGTTCTAGAGCAATTAGTCAGCAGGCAGGGGCTAGGGAGAGATTCAACCAGGTGCACAGCGTGAGGAAAGAGCCTGCAGCCAGGGAGATGGGGTAACATTGTCAGTGACGGAGAATCTAACACAATCCAGTGGTTAATGACTCTCCCTGTTAATCACGGACACCTTATGTCCAGTCTGAGTTTGTCTAGACTAATCTCCAGCCCCGGGTCCTGTGAGACCTTTCTCTGATACTGCAGAGCCCCATTCTCAAAGATTTGTTCCCCCTGTCGGTATTACAGACTGGGCTCAAGTCGCCCCTTCACCTTCTCTTTCTTAGACTCAAGACACTCAGTCTGTTGAGTCTCTGGCTAGAAGGCAGGTTTTCTGATGCTAGAATCATTCTTGTGGCTCTTCTCTGCACACTCCACAACTCAAGAAGGATGTTGTTAAATTGGAGACACCACAGTTGGACCCAGGATTCCAGCAGAGGTTTCACCAGAGCCAAATAGTGAGGTAAAATGACCTCTCTGCTGCTCTTCAAGTCCCCTCTGTGTTTCTCAGGATGGTATTCACTCTGTTAGTGACAGCTTTGCACTGAGAGCTCGTCTTGAGGAGATAATCCATCACAACCCCCATGATCCTTTGAGTCTCTGCTGCGGGATAGAGTCCCCAGCCTGTAAGAATGGCTGGCATTGTTCGTTCCTACATGTACACTTCACATTTGGCTGTATTAAAATGCATATTGTTTTCTTTGCACACTGCTTACAAAGGGATCCAGATTACTCTGATTCAGTCCCGTGTCCTCTTCACTATTTACCATTCCCCCAATTTTTGTGTCATCCACAAACTTTTATCAATAACGAATTTGGTTTTTTCCAGGTCATTGATGATCATGTTAAGTAGCATAGGGCCAAGAACTGATCCCTCTGCAAACCCATTGGAAATGCCCTCTTGATGACGATTCTCTGCTTACAGATTCATTTGGAGACTTGCCAGTTTTGAATCCCTTTGCTGTGTGCAGGTTAATTTGATATTCTAGTTTTTAATTAACATGTCCTATAGCACCAAGTCAGATGCCTTAGAGAAGTTGGTTAGTACCAGACTTGTAATCTCAGCAAAGAGAGCGAGCAGGTTTTTCAGGAGGACCTGTGTCTCATAAACCCGTTAATTATATTCTCCTCCTTTAATTCTTTATTAATGACCCCCATACCAGCCGCTCCATGATGTTGCCCAGGATCAGTGTCAGATGACAGGCCTGTAGTTACCAGGGTGATCCTGTTCTCACAAGTTTACTGCTCAGCTCTGCCCACAGCTCTCCCTGTCAGCTGAAATGTAACAGGTTCAGCTGCCTTCTCCGCTCTCCCCGCTCTTGTAACTGCATCCTTTACTCTATCAGGGAAAGAGGAGCCCATTGGATATTCAGTCTGAGCTGCTGTGTATCACAGGCTGGTAAACATCACCAGTCATCCCTGTAATGAGCCCAACAGTGTGTGTTTGGCTCAGGCATTTTCCAGAAAGCCATCAAGAGACTTCCCTCAGCAGCTTGTTCCCAGGGCTAATCACCCACTTACCAGGGATCCCTGTGTGGCCATCAATGCATCAGCTGTCGATTTAGTGGGTCTAGTAAGACCTGCTAAATATACTGCAGATCACTCTCCCGTGGGCTCCTGTACTCCACCTGAACAAGAAGTGGAAGGAGAGTCGATGGGGGAGACGCTCCCGTCGACATCACATAGTGTGGACCCGCGGTAAGTCGATCTAAGTACGTCGACTTCACTGATGTTACTCACGTCGCTGAAGTTACGTAACTTGTAGTTACGTAACCTGTAGTGTAGACAAGTGTTTAAAAATGTGTTTTACTTCTAATTTGAATTTGTCTTCGAGGTGGCGGCTCATGGTTATGCCCTTTCCCACTATATTCAGGAGCCCTTTGGTCCGTAGTGTCTTCCCGGGAGGGTACTTGCACACCATAGGAGATGGAGCTCGTCAGGTCTCTCACTGGACGGCATTTTCTCTGCCGCTTGGTTCATATTTGGGGCTCTTTTCTGCACACTCTGCAATTTTTCAACATTTTTTAAAATGTGGGCTCCAGAGCTGGATGCCATGTTCCAGTGTCAGTCTCCCCAGTGCTCACTAACCACCCGTGATTCCTCTGTCCAGGCCCGGTCTTGGTGGTGCTTTCTGTACAGTGTTCCGAGGGGCAGCCTTTCACCGCTCTCCTGATTCCCTCCGTGCTACACCCCTCTCTGGGAAGAACCCCTACAGTATGCCAGACCCCCAGGGATCCCATTCTTCGTCCAGGCTGAGCCACGAGGCTTCGCCCCTCCTGAGACTGGGCCTCTGAGCCTGCAGCCCCTCTGCTTCACATTGTGAGCCCAGGTTAGGGAGTCTCACTGAGCCAGAGCGTGGGGGAGACGTGTCCTCTCCTCGGGGATCGGGGCTCCTCGCCCAGCGTCCTCAGGGACCCTCACCCAGCGCTGTGAAACCAGCACACAGCCCTGGCAGCCCCTTGGGCAGCCCAGAGAACTGATGGTTACAGCCCAGCCCATGCAGCGCCCGGCCCAGATCCAGTGACCCTTTGGTTCACACTCTGGCTGTTTTGCCCCCAGCTCTTCTCCCCATTGTTCTCGAGTGGGGAGATGGGGAAATCCAGCTGCCTCTGGAGCGAGGGTTGCTGATGTCAATATCCTGGGGACTGGGTCTGCAGTTGTCTTCTCAGATTCTCCATGGATAGGGGCCTGCCTCAGCCAGTCCTTTTGCAGTGTCCCATCCCGGCTCAGACCACTTATGGCTCTCAGCCCCTTCCCCTCACCGGGTGACACTGCTGCTTAGGAAACCGAGGCGCACACCGGCGTCATCAAATAGTTCAAAACTCTCCATTTCATCCCCGTAGGCCATTCCTCCTCTGCCCTGGTCCGTTCTTGCTGCCTCTTGCTGTGAGCTCATCTTCCTGGCCATCGCCCTGGCCATGTCAGCACCTCGGGATCCCAGCCCTGCCTCCCGTGACCGGAGGAGTGAAAGCTCCTCGTCTGCTCCTGCCTCAGTAGAGTCCCCCTTCTCCTGCAACTGGTGCCAGCCTTTAGTACCCATCCACCTGCCCCTCCCCCAGGCAATGCCCTCCTTCAGCGGATCTGTGACAAGGCGACCGGTCCTTCCTTAACATCCGCCCCAAGAGCTGAACTGGTAGGGGGCTGGCGGAGTCCAGTGCCTACTGTTGACACAGCCCGCTACTCTCAAACCTGAGCGCCTGCCTCCCTTGCCCACTCCCTCCACCGGCGCGTTCTCTGCCGTGGGGCGAGGGCAGTATCTCCGGATGTGGGTGGTCCTGAGTGAGCCTGTGGGTGTTGCTGCAGTGGAAATATTGAAGAAGTGGTACATAGGGCTGAGCTGCAGATTTCAGGCAAGACTCCGAACTAGACAAGAGCAGGGTGACTGCACTTAGACAGGAGAGCCAAGCCGGGCTGGAGATCTCTCCCTGGGGGACGGGAGCAGAGCAGGCACTGAGGGAAGCCAGGAGAAGGTGACTTTGTGTGGGACTTCCTCCCGAAGGGAATGCAGCCGGAACTGAGCCCGGGAAGCCTGCAGAGGGGAGGCTGTTGGCAGGAGAGCCGCTGCTTGGATTGGTGGCCACCTTCCAAACCCAGATGGGATCTAATAGCCCGCTTTGGGGGACCTGTCCCCTGGCTGGGACGGTGGAGACCCCTCCCTAGGTCTGAGGCCCGGGATTCACTTCTCCACCAGTGCCCAGCTGGTGTGGGGGGGGAGCCGCCCTTCCTTCCTCAACTGTCCCAACTGCTCACCAGGGCCTTTCTGCATTTCCCCCCCGCAGCCCCCTCGACTCCATCTACTACCATCGAGAACTGCTGTGCCGCTCCCTGGACGATCTGCGGGTGGACTTGCTCACTGTCACCTCGTGCCACGGCATGAGGGAGGAGCGCGAGCCCAGGCTGGACAAGCTGTTCCCCGACGAAGCCACTCCTCGGCCACACCACTTCTCAGGGAAGAGGGTGAGTCACTGGCTGCCTCTGGGTGGGGCTGGGGACTGGACTGCCTGGGACCGACAGCCTGCCAGCAGACTGGCTGTCCTGCTCGCTGGCATGTCCGCCCCTGGAAGTTCCTTGCATCCAAGCATGGAGGATGCAGGGGACAGCCTTGTCCTCGTGGTGAGACATTCATGAGGGGAGGACGTGTTAACCTATTGTCACGGAGCGCCCGGGCGAGGGTCTGGAACTTGCTCCCTAGGAAGCCAGTCAGGACTTCGGGAAAAGTGTCCCCTCTCTGTACACAGCCTGTTTCCAAGGCTAGGAGCTTCACAGGTACCCACTTCAACCTTCCTCAGTCTGACCTCGGAGCATTCAGCTCCTCTGTGCGCTTCCCCCAGCGAACCCACCCAGGCGGGGTCCTGGGGGAACCCGTGGATTCCGCACCCCAAATCCACAGTCAGACGCGACTCTCAGCCAGCCAGTAAAACAGAGGTTTATTCGATGGCCGGTACCTGGTCTAACACAGACCAGACAACGAACGTGAGCCCTCAGCTGGATCCATTTTGGGGGCCATAGAGCCAGGCAGACCTTGCCTGAAGCTCCTTGCCAGCCCTAGCCAGAACCAGACTGCCACTCACTCTCTCCAGCCCCTCCTCTCCCCTGGCTCAGCCAGGTCAGGTGACCTCCCTCCCCCACTTGGAGTCAGATTACAGTTTCAGGTATGGGCACCTGCAGAGAGGGGGGAAGGCATCAGCTACTTGGTTACCCTGTCTCTGCTTTGCATCAGCTACACGTCCTTATCCCTTCACATAGACGCTCAAGAAATGCACAGGGGAAACTGAGGCACACACACAGTATTTCTACTCCGTCACACCTATATCCTAGTAGAGAGCAGAAAATAGAAGTTGATAAAGTACAGGTAGGATCTGAAGAGAAACTATCAAATGAAAGAGAGTCCCATTCAGATGAGGGCAGACAACTAAATAGTGACAAACGCTGTGCTTGTATACAAATGCTAGAAGTCTACATACTAAGATGGGCGACCTGGAGTGCCGGCTCTTTGATGCTGAGAGGCATCTCCGAAATGGTGGGATGCTAATCAATGGGACACAGTAACACCATGGTACAACATATACAGGAATGACAGCGTAGGTCGCGCTGCTGGGGGAGTGGCACTCTATGGGAAAGAAAGCACAGAGTCACCTAGAGTGGACATTTTAAATGAATCAAACTGTACCATGGACTCTCCATGGACAGAAATTCCAAGCTTGAATAACAAGACTGTAGCAGTAGGGATGTGTTACTGACCACCTGACCAGGATGGTGATAGTGGTTGTGAAAGGCTCAGGGAGACTAGAGAGGCTATAAAATTAGAAAGCTCAGTAATAATTGGGGATTTGAGCTATCCCCATACAGATTCACCTCAGGATGGGATATAGAGATGACATTTCTAGACATCATTAATAGCTGCTTCGTGGTGTAGCTAGTCTGGGAACCTGCAAGGGGAGAGGAAATTCTTGATTTAGTCCTAAGTGGCTCACAGGGTCTGCTCCAAGAGGTGACTACAGTTGAATTGCTCGGTAAGAGTGACCATCATGTAATTACATTTAATATCCTTGGGCGTAGGTAATACCAAGAAGCCCATCACAGGCTCCTTTAACTTCAGAAAGAGGAACCACACAAAAAGGAGGACATTAAACAGAAATGAAAAGGAATAGTCACAAGAGTGAAATACCTGCAAACTGCACCGAAATGCTTTAAAAATGCTATAAGAATGTACATAATTTCAGCCCCCAAATAAACAAACAGGACCAAAAAACAGTGAGGTGGCAAAATTTGCAGATGATACAAAACTACTCAAGATAGTTAAGTCCAAAGCAGACTGCAAAGAGCTACAAAAGGCTCTCACGAAACTGGGTGACTGGGCAACAAAATGGCAGATGAAATTCAGTGTTTTTAAATGCAAAGTAATGCACATTGGAAAAAGTAATCCCAACTAGACATGTACAAAGATGGGATCTAAATTAACTATTACCACCCAGGAAAGAAGTCTTGGGATCATGGATTGTTCCCTGGAAATATCCACTGAATGTGCAGCTGCAGTCAAAAAAGCGAAGAGAATGTTGGGAATCATTAGGAAAGGGAGACAGAAAATATCCTATTGCCTCTTTATAAATCCATGGTGCACCCACACCTTGACTACTGCGTACAGATGTGGTCTCCTCATCTCAAAAATATATATACTGGCATTAGAAAAGGTTCAGAGAAGGGCAGCTAAAATGATTAGGCGTTTGGAACAGGTCCCATATGAGGAGAGATTAAAGAGGCTAGAACTTTCCACTTGGAAAAGAGGAGACAAAAGGGGAATATGATAGAGGTATAGAAAATCATGAGAAAGTGAATAAGGAAAAGTTATTTACTTGTTCCTATAATACAAGAACTAGGGGCCACTAAATGAAATGAATGAGCAGCAGGTTTCAAATAAATAAAGGGAAGTTCTTCACACAGCGCACAGTCAACCTGTGGAACTCCTTGCCTGAGGAAGCTAGGACTATAACAGAGTTTAAAAGAGAACTGGAATAATTCCTGGAGGTTAAGTCCATTAATGGCTATTAGCCAGGATGGGTAAGGAATGGTGTCCCTAGCCTCTGTTTCTCAGAGGGGGGTGATGGATGGCAGGAGAGAGATCACTTGATCATTACCTGTTAGGTTCACTCACTCTGGAGCACCTGGGATTGGCTGCTATCGGTAGACAGGATACTGGGCTGGATGGACCTTTGGTCTGAGCCAGTATGGCCGTTCTTATGATGTGGTGTGTGTGTGTGTGTCTGTCTCTGTCTCTCTCATATTTCTGTATGTTTGCCAGGAGGTGGGAATGGGTGATGGGAGGAATCACTTGGATTCCCTGTTCTGTTCATTCTCTCTGAGGTACCTGGCATTGGGTGCTGTTGGACTAGATGGACCTTTGATCTGACCCAGCATGACTGTTCTTATGCTCTTCCAGTCTGCTATGTTAATGTACCACTATGTCTAAACAACAGAGCAAGAGAGGCGGTTAGAGACAAAGGCATCCTTCAAGAATTGCAAGTCCAGATCCTACTAAGAAAACCGAAAGGAACACAATCTCTGACGAGTCAAGTGTAAAAGAATAATCAGACGTCCAAAAAAGAATTTGAAGAGCAACTAACAACAGACACAAAAACTAACAGCAAAACTAGTCAGTCAGTGAGGCCCGTGGACGATCATAGAAGATCCGAGTTGGAAGGGACCTCAGGAGGTTCTAGTCCAACCCCCTGCTCAAAGCAGGACCAACCCCAACTACATCATCCCAGCCAGGGCTTTGTCAAGCTGGGCCTTAAAAAACCTTCAAGGATGGAGAGTCCACCACCTCCCTAGGGAACCCAGGAGCACTCAAGGAAGACAGGGCCACTGCAGAGAAACTAAACAAATTCTTTGCATTGGCCTTCCCCGCAGAGGGAGATTGCCCCACCGGTGACAGATCTGCGGCACGGTCCCAGATGAGAGGGGGGAGGAGGTTTGGGGTTTCGCTAGTGGCAGGATGATCTTAGTCGTTCCTGACGTTCTGTTAGCTTTGCTGATGGCTGCCGCCCATTGAAACGGAGCCTGCTTGGTGGGCTGTGGGGCGGAGCCCTGGGACAGGTGCAGTCCCTGGGTGGACCCTGGCTGGGGCTCCAGAGGCGCTAGGCTGTGTCATGCAAGGCTGGGAAGGAACAGTTGGTGAGTCTGTCTCGCTCTCCCCTAGGTCTTCTTCCTGAGCAGCAGGGTTCACCCAGGGGAAACCCCCTCCAGCTTTGTCTTCAATGGCTTCCTGGAGTTCATCCTGCGGGAGGACGATCCCCGAGCCCAGACACTGAGGCACCTGTTCGTCTTCAAGCTCGTCCCCATGCTGAACCCGGATGGGGTGGCGCGAGGCCATTACCGGTGAGAGCAGTGCTGGCTGCTGGGGTGGGTTTCTCTTGCGTACCTCGCTGGAGGGGAGCTGGCAGGAGCGCTGGGGCTGCCCATAATGAACAGCGCTAGATGCCAGCTCCGGGCAGTGCCGACCGGGTTGACAGGTTCTGTTTGCATCAGAACCTCCCAGTCAGGCAGGAGCTGAGTGGGCTCTAAACTGGGCCAGTGCCCCGCTGGTCAGGGCCAGCTTGCGTTTGGAGCCTGCCACGTTTAAAATCCAGGATCCCACCCAGGTGCGTGGGAGCCTCAGACACTTCCCAAACCGTGTGCGGGGCTTGGAGCAAAAGGGCGAGAATCACCGGCCCGGTGTGGAGCTCCGGGTTTTCCGGCCCGAGTGGCTGAGCTCCCCCGCCGTGCTTGCGAGCAGGGCTCTGGTCAGTGCCAGGCGCTGCCGTTTGACCCCAGGGTCAGACAGCACAAACCCCGCAGCTCGCTTGCGAGAGCGCAGGACTGAGTCTGAGCCCAGGGCTCTGAGCTGAGGTGTCACAGAGGCCACCGAGGGAGCGGGGGCACAACCAGCCGTTCAGGAAGGGGAGAGGCTCCAGAGTCGGGGAGCAGTGGTGTGGCTCTTGGCCAGGGACCCCCTCGAGCCGGCCCAGGTGAGCGGGGATGGGCGAATAGGGCAGGGTCCCCATAGCATGGTCTGAACCCCTGCAGCATCTCCTTGCCGTGACTCACGCTGAAGGAGTGAGCCCTGTGGGGGTGGGGGGGAGACAGGGAGCCTCGGGAAGGCCACAAGGCCGCCCTTCAGTAACTCCCCCCACTCTCCCCCTCCGAGTCGCCTCCGTGCCCCGTGAAGGCCTGATGATGGATCCTTCAGCCTCAGTGCAGCCTCCAGCGGCTTGCTGCATGCTCTGGCCAGCCCTGGGGGCGGGGGAGATCCATGGAAAGGGCTCCCGGCCCAGCATGCCCAGAGGCCGCGGTGCCCAGCAGAGAGCATCATGTCTCCCCTTTCCCTTCCGCAGAACCGATGCCCGGGGGGTGAACCTGAACCGCCAGTATCTGAGCCCCGATGCAGAGCTGCACCCCGCTGTGTACGGAGCCAAGGCTGTGCTCCTTTACCACCACGTGCACAGCCGTGTCCCCCCCGGCGCTCCCGACTGGAGGGGACACGCCTCCCCACTCACCTCCCGCTCGCTAAGCACCAAATCTTCCAACCATTCCATCCGCAACTGGAGCCTGGCCCCCGAGACGCCCCTCTCGGCGCTGGAGAAAACCAACAACTTCCGCAACCACCCCAGCACCCATCCCCCGCTTTCTCAGGGCCCCCGGCCGCCAGAAACACCCGCCGCCGAGCTGGGGAGCAGGGACCAAGCTGTGTGGATCCTGCCTTCAGAGCCCCCCGGGGAGCCCTGGGAGAGGGAAGCCCAGAGCCCCCCGGCAGTGGCTCCCCTGGAAGCCGTCCCGCCCCAGGAGAGCGGGTTGGCGTACTACGTGGATCTGCACGGGCATGCCTCCAAGCGCGGCTGCTTCATGTACGGCAACAGCTTCAGCGAGGAGAACGCCCAGGTGAGGGCAGGGGAGGGGGCAGCTTGGTAGAGCTGCGGGGGGCGGGGGTTCTGTCACCCTCATGTAACGGTGCTGTTCCTGGTGGGATCCAACTGTGAGTGTCAGATCAGGACAGATTGCTTCCAAAGGGGCAACTACAGCCCAAAGCTGGGGTTTCTTCACACTAAGGCACCAAACCAGCCAAACAGAAAAGACTTTGGTTTCACCCCACTGGCTAAGCACAAGTCACACAAGCAATTCCCTTAGACACTCCAGATTCCCAGTATCCCCACCAGCAGCCACCTGTCCTGGGGATCAATGGTTATGAAAACCAATCCCCCAAATAAAGAAAATGGTTCTCCCCAATTCCAAAGAATCAGGCCCCAGACCCAGGTCAATATACAAATCGGATCTTACCCCAAATCACGGTGTTGCCAACCCGTTAAAATCTAAAGGTTTATTATACAAGGAAAAAGGTCTAGGTGAGGGTTAGGAATGGTTAAAAGAAATCAATTACACGCAGTGAGGCAAATCTCAGGCTTACAGCAAAGGTAAAATAAACTGCAGGTTCAAATCACAGTCTCTGGAAAGCATCCCCTCCAGGGATGGGTCAGCACCTTTGGCCAGAGTTCCCCTGCGTAGCAAAGTTCAATCCAGAGCTGGGAACAAGGCAGGCTGAAGACTGGAGGTAGAAGACAAAATGGAGGACGTGTCTCCCAGGTTTTATAGACTTTTCTTGTGGGTGAAGACGAACCTCCATTTTTGCAAAATGGAGGTTCATAGTCACATGGTCCAATTACCAGACTCTCCAGGATTCAGTTTCTGACCAGGCAGGTCACATTCCTGGAGAAGCTCGGGTGTGGACAGGCATTTACAAAGTCCATTGTGTAGTTGATGGTCCTTAACGGCCCATCAGCCAGGCCAGCCAAGTTAACAACAGCTTGTCTGAGATTTCACCCAGCAGCCAAGCATCAGTTTGAAGTACAGGCCCCATATAGCCAATATCCATAACGTTAGTTACACGACAGATACCCACATATCAGTGGCATATTCATAATCCGCCCTCCATAACCTGGCCATAGACACCTGTTATGACCCCTTTACGTAAGACCTGGGGCCACCACAGGACCTTGGCCGCACCAATGATCTATACGATCCCAAATAATTCCAGCAACGTGACACCCGGCGCCTGCTGCCTCCCCGGGGCTGGGAAAAGGGGGAGCCCTGCTCTTTACACCGACACAAATCCAGTTCATCGTGGGGGTGAGGCAGGAGGGGAGGGTTCAGGCTGGGCGTCGGCACATGGCTCGCACAGATGTGGGGGGGTTCCGTGGCTGCAGCAGGTTCAGGCTCGGGGGGGGGCCTGACGCATGGGGGCATGTTCAGGCTGGAGGGGGGCAGCTACATGCGTTGAGACTGCGGGGGACGTGGGGGTGCGCGTAGGCTGGGGAAGCAGGACAGGTGCCTTTTGGCTGGAGTGGGGGGCTGGGCTGGCTGACGAGGAGGAGGAACCAGCGCTTGGTACTGTTGCAAAATCTGCTTAGTTCCTTTGGAGTCCAGTCCCAATATACCCGCAAAGGACAGGCAGGACTCAGTAGACTTCTGGAAAACAAGATTTATTGCAAGCAATAGGAGTCAGAGAGGTTAAAACCTCAAAACAAAGCCATCTTATACCCCCGTGTTGATAGGGGAGGGGGGCTTTCAATACACTTACACGAGTGAGAACACTTCATGGCTCTCACACCCATTGGTGGGTATTAATCTAGTCCATTGAGCTGTCTGGCACTCTCAGGACAGGAGGTTCAGGGTACTCAGGCACAGTGTCTCCTGCCTTGTGAAAAGCACAGCCGTGGCAGGGTGAAGATAAGTTTAAAATGCATGCAAGGCCAGGGGTCGCGAGTTCAGATACGAGGAGTGAAATTATAGTCTAAGGCTTTTTTTAAAATCCTGTTACACAACATTCGTAATACAGTTGCTTCTAAGTTACATTATTCTAACAGTGCTGAGCTGCAGCGACACTGGAGTCCGTGCTGCTCCACTCCGTTGTCTCTTACCGGTAAGTCTTGGCTTGCCCTGGGAGCCAGCGGTGTGCCCGCCCGGCATGGGCACTGTCTGACCTTTGCCCTGGGAGCCAGCGGTGTGCCCGCCCGGCATGGGCGCTGTCTGACCTTTGCCTCGGGAGTCAGCGGTGTGTCCGCCCGGCGTGGGCGCTGTCTGACCTTTGCCTCGGGAGCCAGCGGTGTGCCCGCCCGGCGTGGGCACTGTCTGACCTTTGCCTCGGGAGCCAGCGGTGTGACCGCCTGGCATGGGCGCTGTCCAACCTTTGCCTCGGGAGCCAGCGGTGTGCCCGCCTGGCGTGGGCGCTGTCCAACCTTTGCCTCGGGAGCCAGCGGTGTGCCCGCCCGGCATGGGCACAGTCTCACCTTTGCCTCGGGAGCCAGCGGTGTGCCCGCCCGGCATGGGCACTGTCTGACCTTTGCCTCGGGAGCCAGCGGTGTGCCCGCCCGGCGTGGGCACTGTCTCACCTTTGCCTCGGGAGCCAGCGGTGTGCCCACCCGGCGTGGGCACTGTCTCACCTTTGCCTCGGGAGCCAGCGGTGTGTCTGCCCGGCGTGGGCACTGTCTCACCTTTGCCTTGGGAGCCAGCGGTGTGCCCGCCTGGCGTGGGCGCTGTCCAACCTTTGCCTCGGGAGCCAGCAGTGTGCCCGCCTGGTGTGGGCACTGTCTGACCTTTGCCTCGGGTGCCCGCCCGCTGTGGGCGCTGTCTGACCTCTGTCTTCCTCTCTCAACCCCTAGGTGGAAAATATGCTCTACCCAAAGCTTATCTCCTTGAACTCGGCTCACTTTGACTTCATGGGCTGCAACTTCTCGGAGAAGAACATGTACGCCCGAGACAAGCGGGACGGGCAGTCCAAAGAGGGCAGTGGGCGAGTGGCTGTCTACAAGGCCTCGGGCATCATTCACAGGTCGGCGGGCCCCTTCAGGCAGCACCACCTCCCCCCATGGGGCTGTCCCACATCACCACGCAGCGGCTGCCCGCCCCTGGGCAGGGAGCCGAGTTGAAGCAGCGCTGGGGCTGTAGAGGAAATGCTCCATGGGCAGCATATGGGGCCAGCCTGGGATCCAAACAGGCCCCGCCAGAGAGGCCTCTTCTCCATTTGATGCCCGGCATAGGCAAGAGCACGGATCGGTGCCCTGCCCTGCCCACCCCTCTTGCCTGCCTCTGCAGCGGCTCCGTGGGGGCTGGTCAGCAGTGGGGCCCAGCAGAGAGGTTCAGTGTTAGTAGGAACCGGCCAGGCCCCAGAGTCCCGGCGCTAGGGGTCCCCACCGTACGGCTTCAGGGGCCATAGTGAGAGCCGGCTACTTGCTCAGTCCCCCCCACTGTAAGCCCAGGGGGAGCGGGTGCTGCAAGGGGTGCCCTGCCCCCACACGGGGGCTGCTGGCGTGGGGTTTGCCTGTCTGGCTCTGCAGGCTCTGAGCGTCCAGAGCCGCTCACTGCCCGGCACCGCTTGCCCTGCTGCGTTCAGGGGAGGGCTTGGGAGCCCCCAGAAGACTCTGGCTTCTGCTCCAGGTGTGGGGCGTGGAGTGAATTCCCCCAGCCTGGCTCCGGGGTGTTCGGAGACCGGCCTGGCTCCAGTCGAGAGCGGGGCTGCGCCGGGCGTGTCTCTTGTGTAACTGGTCCAGAGAGGCTGTGTGTGTGTAGCACCCAGCGCAGTGGGGGGCTCTCAGCATGTCGGTAAGAGAAACCCTGACCAGGGACTGCATCTCTGCCCCCCCCCCTCTCCGGGGATTGCTGTGCTCGGTGCAGGGAACGGGCTGTGTGAGGATGGTGGTCCTGGCTGTCCTGCTGCCAGCCCCGGGGGCTGAGAACTGCTCCTCCCTGGCGATGCGGAGAGGGGCGTCCCGTCCTGTGCTTTGGGTGCGTGTCTCTGGAGCGGGGGAATAGCAATAGGGACAGTGCTGGGCTCGTTGTGTGGAGGAAGTGACACGGGCTTCCCTTGTGTTCCCAGCTACACACTGGAGTGCAACTATAACACTGGGCGCTCGGTCAACAGCATCCCCATGGCCTGCCATGACAGCGGGCGGGCGAGCCCTCCGCCCCCTCCGACCTTTCCCGCCAAGTACACCGTGGAGCTGTTCGAGCAGGTAACACGATGGGCCCGGTCTCACGCGGTGCCTCCCGGAGCCGTACGAGGGGGGAACGCGACGGGCCCGGTCTCCCGCGGTGCCTCCCGGAGCCGTACGAGGGGGGAACGCGACGGGCCCGGTCTCACGCGGTGCCTCCCGGAGCCGTACGAGGGGGGAACGCGACGGGCCCGGTCTCACGCGGTGCCTCCCGGAGCCGTACGAGGGGGGAACGCGACGGGCCCGGTCTCACGCGGTGCCTCCCGGAGCCGTACGAGGGGGGAACGCGACGGGCCCGGTCTCCCGCGGTGCCTCCCGGAGCCGTACGAGGGGGGAACGCGACGGGCCCGGTCTCCCGCGGTGCCTCCCGGAGCCGTACGAGGGGGGAACGCGACGGGACCGGTCTCCCGCGGTGCCTCCCGGAGCCGTACGAGGGGGGAACGCGACGGGACCGGTCTCACGCGGTGCCTCCCGGAGCCGTACGAGGGGGGAACGCGACGGGCCCGGTCTCACGCGGTGCCTCCCGGAGCCGTACGAGGGGGGAACGCGACGGGCCCGGTCTCCCGCGGTGCCTCCCGGAGCCGTACGAGGGGGGAACGCGACGGGCCCGGTCTCACGCGGTGCCTCCCGGAGCCGTACGAGGGGGGAACGCGACGGGCTCGGTCTCACGCGGTGCCTCCCGGAGCCGTACGAGGGGGGAACGCGACGGGCCCGGTCTCACGCGGTGCCTCCCGGAGCCGTACGAGGGGGGAACGCGACGGGCCCGGTCTCACGCGGTGCCTCCCGGAGCCGTACGAGGGGGGAACGCGACGGGCCCGGTCTCACGCGGTGCCTCCCGGAGCCGTACGAGGGGGGAACGCGACGGGCCCGGTCTCACGCGGTGCCTCCCGGAGCCGTACGAGGGGGGAACGCGACGGGCCCGGTCTCCCGCGGTGCCTCCCGGAGCCGTACGAGGGGGGAACGCGACGGGCCCGGTCTCCCGCGGTGCCTCCCGGAGCCGTACGAGGGGGGAACGCGACGGGCCCGGTCTCACGCGGTGCCTCCCGGAGCCGTACGAGGGGGGAACGCGACGGGCCCGGTCTCACGCGGTGCCTCCCGGAGCCGTACGAGGGGGGAACGCGGTGGGCCCGGTCTCCCGCGGTGCCTCCCGGAGCCGTACGAGGGGGGAACACGGTGGGCTCGGTGCTGAGCTCTGAGCAGCAAGTCTGTGAGCCACAAAACTCCTCCCGGGCTTGGGAGCAGCCCTGTGGACTCAGGCACTGGGGCCCGTCCAGGCCAGTGTTCCTGCCCCCTGCACCTTCCTGGTTCCTTCCTCGGAGTCCGACTGTTGCACTCTCCTGACGACTGTGAAAGGTGCCAGGGCTGCGGGTGCGGAGCCAGCGAATGGGTGGGGTGCCGGGGGGTTGCTAAGCGGGCGCGGTCTTGGCTGCCTTTGCTGAGATGAGCCCAGCAGTGCTGGGAGCTGGGGCCAGAGGCCCTGGGCGTGGTTAGCCTGACTGGGCCTGGGACTCCCACCCCTCCCATTGGCTGTGTCAGGCTCTTCCCCCGCAGGTGGGGCGGGCGGTGGCCATCGCAGCGCTGGACATGGCGGAGTGTAACCCCTGGTCCCGGCTCGTCCTGTCTGAGCACAGCAGCCTCAGCAACCTGCGAGCCTGGATGCTGAAACACGTGCGCAACCTGAAGGGCATGGCTGCCTTCTCCCGCAGGAAAGGTGCCAAGTAAGGACCTGCCGGCACCTCCCTGGGCAGAGCGGGGAGGGGCCCCGGGCTGGGGCGTGGAAGGCAGGTCAGTGGTGCCGCGGGGCTGGGCTCCTCCGGCAGCCTTGGTGCTAATTCCAGCGTGGTGGCCGTGCAGGCAGACACTGCTCAGGACTGGGGCCCTCTCTGGGTCAGAGCTGGCCTGGCGGGGGAGGAGTTACTGCTGCCCCACAGCCATGTGGACAGGGGCAGTGTGACGGGTCCCGTCTTTCAGACCCGGGCTCCGGGCAGTGAGAACATTCATCCCCTGCACCTGTCTTCGCTGCCTTCCCAAACTGGGGGCTGGAGCTCGGACAGCAGCCGGGCTGGGACATAGCCACTGCCCCAGAGGGAGAGCCACTTCTGGGTGGACAGACAACCTCACCTGGCCCCTGCCCAGCTCAGAGCACTAGAACTGGGACAGTGTTCCAGGAGGGGCCGCTGCCCCAAGGAGCTGGCAGGAGCCCCCACGTGCCCAGTGCCTATGGCATAGGTACTTCCAGCTCTGCACTGGTGTAGGTTTGGGGCTTCAGAGGGGCCAGTACTTGCCATCCCTCCCCCAAGCCCCTTTTTACAGCCCTCCGGAGAGGGAGCTGGCGTTTGCCGTGAAGCAGGCACAGGCCGTATGGAGAAGGGGCCTGAAATCAGGCTGCCAGGAGAGAAGGCATTAGGCAGGTGGCAGCCTCCAGCTTGGCTTGTCTCATGCTGCCCGTGTCCGTGCCGAGCGAGCGCAGCCGAGGGGGTGTGGGTGAGGGCTCGGGAGCCAGCTGGGAGGAAATGCGGGTTACAGCCAATCTCTCACTGTCATTATCCCCGTCCCCTCCAGCGGGCTTCCCGCCCTGAGCTCCGAGAACGGCCTCGCCCGGGCCAGGAGCTACAGCCATGGCCCCAGTGGGAGCAGCGGCAGCCAGCAGAACTCGCCCCAGATCAAAGCCTCCCCCAGCTTCACCTTCAGCTGTAACAGGGCTGCTGGCCCCGCAGGCGGGAGTCCGAGCCCTCCGAAAGGCAGCCCGAGGGTCCTGGCGCCAGTGAGAGGTAAGCTGGGCGGGGAGCCCCTCCTAGCTTTCATTCGGGCCGTGTGGAGCTGCTGTGTCGGGCGGCGCCCCTGAAGGGAAGCCCTGTGCTCTGCTTGAACGTAATAAAAGTGGTTTGCCGGGGAGCAGTAACTGCTTGTGAGGTGCCGCCTCCTGTGTCTTCGGCACTGCGCCGGGGGGCAAGTGTGGGACGGAGCCAGGAGACTACGAAGCCCATTGCGTGGCCAGGCCACGTGGCCACCCTCCGGCTCCTGCAGCTGGTGGCTGGACACCCGGAGATGATGGGATCTGTGGCTGCTGCAGTGGTGGGCAAGTTACCCAGCTAGAGGGAGCCTTTCTGGGGCAGTTATTGTATCGTGCAAATCCCACAGCCTGGGAAATCCGAGAGCAGGGCCCAAAGCCAGGCAAAGGAGGCCACGTAACTGAGAGAAGCTGGCAGGGGGAGTTCCAGCTCCGTTCCCCAGCCTCTCACAAGCGTTCATGTCCCGGGGCGGTAACACAAGGGAGCTCGGCGCCGAGAAGCAGTGGGAGCTGCAGTGTTTCCAGTGGTGCAGGGTGGCTGGCAGAGCCATGACGTAACCCGGGGGGAGCCCACGCAGGTGCTCAGTCTGGTTTACTGACCCCAAACTAACAAGGGCCTTCCTCAGCCCTGCCCGGCCTGGGGTGATTCTGGCCACCGAGAACCTCTCTGGACCACATCTCAGTCCTGGGTGCCCTGCCGTGGAAACACCGCGCTGGCGGTGGGGACTGCCCCTCCCAGCCAGAGCCCTTGGCACACACTTCTCGGCTCTGCCTCCCCTGCTACGCACACTTGGGATGGGTTTAGAGCCACTGGCAGGCTGCTTGCCTGGCACGGACTGGAGACCACTAGGACGACCGGACGGGATCGGCCAGTGCGCTGGAATTCCCCTGCTCTGGTCCCAGTGGCTGGCAGCCAAGGGCTGGGGCTCGGATGGGACTCTCTGCCCTGAAGCGTGTCCCACCCGCCCTGTCCTGCTGGGGCTGCAGAGTCTGGGCCTCTCTGGCTCGTGTACCAGATGCTGTTCCCAGAAGAGCCTGACTCGGCGTCCTGCACGCTGCCTTCGTTCGCCTGCGCATCCGCTTCCCAGCTTGCCTTGGCAGCCAGTGGGAACCCCTGGGACCAATAAACGGCTTGTGTCTCCATGGGCACGTTGTAATGTCTCCTCCTTCCGCTGTGCTGGTTTTCTCCGCCTCTCTCTGCAAAGCAGCCAGCCGGCCTAGAGTGAAACCAGGTCCCGGGACATCCCCGAGGCCCGACAGAGGTTCTTAGCGGAGAAGCGTAGGGGATACCCCAAGAATCCTTTCCCGCTTCCGCGCTGGGCCCAGCCTGGGCCTCGGCGTAGTGCGGGTGCTGGATTGCTGCCGGGTGGCTCTGGGGCTGCACTGGCAGTGCCCGGGCAGCCCTCCCAACGTTCCCCGTGCCGGCAGTGCTGGTGGTGTCCCCCCTGGAGTGGGGATCCTACACTAGCACTCCCCAGTGCTGGAGAATAGCAGGGGCTTGCCCAGAGCTTGCTGTGGAGATAAATGAGGCCACGAGACTCGGGACGTGCCAGTCTCTGCTCTAGAACTAGGGCCTGAAAGTCCCAGCCTGCAGCCGTGGGGCTGAGTGGGGCACCCAGTCTGCTTTGCAGGCCCCGTCTTTCTTCCTCCCCTTCCAAGCAAACCAATGGTCCTGCCGGTTCTGTAGTGGCCGGCCCCTCCTGGCATCTGGGAGCAGGGTCCATTTTGGGCTGGGCTGGTGAGCAGGGAAACACTCCAGGAGAAACTGGGAAAGGGGGAGGCTCCGGCTGGCTCCCCCATGCTGACAATGCTGTAATGCTCCGGGGCTCTGTGACCCTAGGCTCCCCTGGCTGTGCCCTGGAGAGCAGCTTGCATAGAGCCGACCGCAGCGCCTGTCTGAAGGCTGACTGCCTTGAGCATACTGCCCTGAGCCCGGGAGTCGGGCTCTGCCGGCCTGGGTTGGCCTCTTGGGGAGGGAACCCTGCTTTTGTGTTCGCCTGGCGGAGCCTGTAACATCGCCTGGGCTTACGGAGCCGCCTGCACTGGGTGAGGCGGGCAGGGCTCGTCCAACGTGGGTGCTGCTTGGCACGGGTTGGCCCGAGGCAGAGGAGCAGAGTCCACGGACTGCGGCCGGCTCTCGACTGGATGACTCCCGGAGCGGTTACTGGAGAGAGGCCTAGCTCCGTGGAGAGACTGGCAGTGCTGGCTGCTCTAGCCCTGCAGGGTGTAGTGGTAGACAAGCCAGTGCCAGGGATGCCAGGGCCCGTCCATGCCACCTCGCTGGCACTGAGCCAGAGGGACGTTCCCTACCAAGGCTGCCAGAGCCAAGAGGGGACTTGGGCTAGTGGCTAGTGAGGAAGAGCCTGGCCGGTGCTGGGAGTGCGCGGCTATTCCTCCCCTCCTGGGGACAGCCCGGGCAAGGGCTGTGTCCCCCTCTCCCTGACTGTGCAGGCTGGTCCAGGGTCCTCCGCTCGAGTGCTGGGCTCACCCCCCTGTGTGGGGTTTAGTGGGGGCACCGGTGAATCCCACACGTCAGGCGTGTTGCCGCTCCCGCCCCTGCTTTCTCAGTGAAATGGGAGGGGGGTGTTCATTTTTGACAATGTCCCAGAAGCCGCAGCATCCCCCACAGGCAGGGTCTGAGCTGCTCCTGCCGCTCGATGGGGCGTTGGTGGGGCGGCATTGAGACACCTGGGATATGGACGCTGGCAATGCCCAGGCCCTTGGGGCCAGGGGTCCAGCCCCACGTTCTGCCTGTGCCATACAGCGCCATGCCACCTCCACCTCTTGCTCTGCTGTGGGCTCCTTCCTGTCCTTCCCATCTGCAGCGCCCTGTTGCTTTCCTCCCAGGGGTCCCCGCAGCCTATCACGTGCCGCCCTTGCCTGGAACACCTTCTAGAGTGAATCCTGAGCCATCACTCGCCTTGTGCGCATGGCTCAAGAGAGCGCCCCCTGCAGCATTGCCAAGGATGTGTGCGCGTGCAATCAAAGCCAGCCCCATCTGGAGCCGCCGGACCCCTGGCCTTTCTCCACGGTCCCCACCGGGAGGACTCGGCCGCAGGATCTTGTGGGAGGCGCTCTGTAGGACGCAACGAGAAATCCCCAAACCATTCACTGAGCTCAGCGAGCGCCCTCAGCCTGAGCCATCCCAGCGCCAGCCCCCCGTGTGGGCCCCCAGGAACGGCAAACCCAGACGTGACAGGTTCATCCACGGCGGCAATCCCTTGTGTATACACCACCCAGAGCAGGCTGGGCGCTGCGTGGATGCACCTGGGGCCCTGCCCCGAAGGGCTTGTAACTCTAGCGGGCAGGATACAAAACCCACCGACGAGGGATTGGGCACCAGAGCCCCTGGTTTCCAGTGTGAACCTCTTTCCTTGACGGCTTGACCGTGTATCTGTATTTACACCGTGCAGCGACTGTTCTTCGAGTAACGTCCCTCGGGGGCTCCACATCAGGTGCACCCCCCACCAGAGACATTTGGCAGCAGGCTCCTTTCGGTCCCCACCTGCACCCTGGCTAGCCTCAGGCTGGGTGGGGCAGTGACGGAGGAACCACCCTCGGCCTGAGACACGCGGCTTGAGGGGCCCACTTTGGAGCTAGTTTGCCCTTCGAGAGCAGCTCCTCCTCGCTTGGCTTTTCTTGGCTCCGGGTGTAGTTGGCACGTTTCAGTTTTACTAGTTAGTGTCGTTTTGTCTGGCGGGGGACGGGGAGGGGGCTTCTTGTCCTGTGCCGTCCCCCCAGCCCCATCGGGGCCTTTCCTGCCTTTGAAGGGGTCTGTCTCCTCATGGCTAAATGCCCTGGATTGAAATGGTGCCTCACGTGGTGGGATTCACTCTCTATCTGCTGCTCAGGGGACACTTGTGTCCCAGCCAAGCGTGAGATTTTGTTGAGGATTTGAGTAGGATTAGAAAAACCAGGAAGGTTAAGTTTAGTCTTCTCATGCTGGAGCACTGCCTGCCGCACGCCGGGGCCCTGATCCCCTCCCTTCCCACCCCCAGACAGTGCTCTGGCAGCGAGGACAGCGCCTGTCGACCTCTGCAGCCCACTCCCCCACCGGACCTTTGGGGGGGGTTAGCACCATGACTTCCAGATCCCGTCACCGAGAACTCCGTGCCAGGAGGCCTAGGTCACCGCGGAGACCTGCATTTCCAGAGACCTCACATCCCCAAAAGGGTGCAAAGGAAGGTTCAAGTTCTCCATGTACTGAGATCCCACAGTACCTAGTATCACTTGGTATTTCCCAGGCATGATTGTGCTGCAAGGGAGTCTAAGGCCTCTGCCTCAAAGAAATTGGTGCCAAAGGTGGGTCCTGCTTCCATGTTATCTACAGTACCCATGTTGACGTCACAGCTGGTGCACTCAATGCCAACATCATCCACTTCCCGCTGCCCAGCCTTGCCAGGTTTCTGTGCAGTCACTGGTA
The DNA here is from genome assembly GCA_032164245.1 of Sternotherus odoratus. NCBI lineage: Eukaryota > Metazoa > Chordata > Testudines > Kinosternidae > Sternotherus > Sternotherus odoratus. Next base: position 963,657 of record JAVMKO010000003.1, on the reverse strand, counting down.
CCACTTGCATTTCAGGTTCTCCGGCGACTGGTTTGTCTCAGGTGAACCCGCCTCCTTCCTACTAATGGGAACATTGTCTGTCACGGCCACTGCATCATCCTCTGGCACCTCCTTGGTCCCAGATACCCCCTAGACAGGACAAGCAGACTGCCCCTCCCATGGACTAGGAGCACAACAGCTCCTCTGCCTCTGGTTTCCATGCGAGCTTCACCTGATTCCCAGCCCAGAGCTACCTCTCCTGACATCTTTTCTGAGAGAGAAGCTCCAAGACTCAGGCAGGCTGCTGTCACGCCACATTCCTCATGGTACGATCAACCCTGGGTGCCCCTCTTTTTCCTTATGGCCCCCTCAGTTGCTGTATTGAGACTCGGGTGCTTTTTGGCAACAATTCTCCAGAGTGGCCAGCTACCCTAGTGGTGACCCCCAAAGGAGCGATCACCCGCTCCTCCTGTCCCTCCACATCACCCTCCTCTGCTTGCATCCCACGAAGTGGGGATTAGCCCACGAAAGCTTCTGCTCCAGTACTTTAGTTACTTTAAGGTGCCCCGGGACTCCTTGTCACTTCGGAGGAAGGTGCACCAAAACTAACCTCTCCTGCTCTCCCCTCATACACAGATCATTTTAAGCAGTTCCAGGAGCTTATGAAGGGGATCTGATTCCCTCCAGATCCCCTTGGAGGAGGTCCATGTGACCCACCATGAATTTTGAGATGTTCTCTGTACTGCCACTTTGAGTTCAGTAGCTCTGCCTGTAAACAAGGCTTTACTTGCACCTCCCAAAACAGTCTGCCAGACCCTGGCCACCATACCTCCAACTGGTAAAAGGGCAGATTATGTTCCTGATAAAGACTCTGAATTTCTGCCAACTATCCCCCAGCACCTAATTCCTTGGTCGTTGATGCTGTGAATGAGTGTAGTGGGCAACTCCACAAGGCCACATAGCATAATCAAGACCATAAGTGTCTAGTTATTGTGCTTTGAGGCTAGTTTAGATTAGGATTTGTGCTTTGAGTAGGGATACTTAGTGCCGACGCAGGGGATCCCAGCATGAAGCAGCATGGGTTTAAGAGATACGCCTCTGCCTGAAATGTCTAGGTGAGATTCATTCTCTGGCGCACAGTGCTGTCTGCAGCACACGTACTCCTTGAGTCCAGAAGGGCAGGCAGAACAGATTTCTGACCCTTCTGTTACAAGAGGCCTTGGCGGTGGAGACTCTGGGATCCGATCATTCCAAGGGTGAAAGGAAGGCTAGGAGACTTGAATCGGTTCCAAGCACCTTCAGATCTAAGAAAGTGTCAGTCGTGACAGCTTCGGCCATGGCACCAAGCTCCAGTTCCAAGTCCAAGGCCTCAGTCCACCTCCAGAACTATTATGGTCTCCATCAGAACCGGATAGAGATCCTAAGGAGTGGGACAATTGACCAGGCCCAACGCCATCAGCTCTGAAGAAAAGCTAAATTTAAAACATCTCAGGTGGCTCTTGGGTAAGTTTGCAGCAGGCAGATACAAGACTTAAGGACATCGGGGAGAGGGATAGCTCAGTGGTTTGAGCATTGGCCTGGCAAACCCAAGGTTGTGAATTGAATCCCTGAGGGGGCCATTTAGGGATAGGGGGCAAATATAGGGATAGGTCCTGCTTTGAGCAGGGGGTTGGAGTAGATGATCTCCTGAGGTCCCTTCCAACCTTGATAATCTATGATCTATGACTTAAGACCTCTGAATCTTTCAGAGGATCCTGATCCAAAAAAGAGGCCATCGGATCGAATCATAGCAGTTCAGCCTCATATTATTGTAGTTACAGCGCATGTTGATCCAGACCTGCATCGTGTACCGGATCGACATCACGTTCTCCTGTTAAAGAGACCGAGACGATATTGAGCAGGAGAGCTTTCCAGGATCCCCGCTGCCACCACCTTACTCTCCAACTGGCTCATCAAGAACGATCATATCCCCACTCTCTGTACTTTTGATCCCTACTTGAGTTATCTTCCCTGTTGTTTCAGTATCTGATCCAGGATTGGATCTGCAGATGTTGAGCTCACTCTGAGACATCTAAGGCTCAACCTTTTAGTGTGAAACAGTCTCTCTCCTCAAATGAATGCTCTTGGACATCCCATGTGTCAAACCAGAAATGTCATGCAAGATTTGGGTCATTAGCAAGACTAGCCGATGTCACCATGGATGTCTTTGTCATCTTGGCCAACAACTTCCTCCCGAACCTACTGATCTGAGGTGTCCAGATCCAACAGCCATGGAACAATGAGGGGGCTGCTCACCCCTTCTGCTCTTGAATGGGCTGAACCTCAGCTTGCGGGACAGCCGGGGCTGCGCCCCCCGCTGTGGAGGGACTGGCGTCCGGCAGAGCCTGCGGCAGGGAGATGAGTTGCGCTTGGCCGGAGGCTGTGGGGCCCAGGCGTACCGGTGTGGAGACGGCTCTGATGGGGGGCATGGGGCACTGTGGGGCTCTGTGTGGGGAGGGGGCTGCACCGCCAGCCCCTTCCTGACCTTCCTTTTCAAACTCCCTCCTCCCCAGAGCCCCGTGTGCAGGACAGGCAGCGCCAGCAGCACCCGACTCTGCTGCGAGCAGCGAGCAGCAGCATCCAGCCACCAGCGCCTCTCCCTCCCTGTGCCAGGCGCCTGTCCCAGCCTGCGCCGCCCGCCAGCCTGCGCCCCTGCTCCCTGCCGGCCTCCCTCAGCATGTCAGGTTTGTGTTTGTGTCCCCACCCCCTCCACGCTCAGCCCGTCTCTCCAGGCCAGGCCCACGGCCTTTGACGAGAGGCTGCCCCGGCCCGGGGAGGGCCAAGCTAGCTCTGGACACGGAGCTCACGCCGTGGGCATCATGGAAATATGGGCCGGTGCCCGGGCTGTGCTGGGAGGCTGGTTGTGGTGCCCAAGGGGTCCTTCCTGTTCTGTGCACCCCCCCGCGTGCCAGTGTCTCTGGGCCCAGACTGTTCTCACCAGCCTCTGTCCTAGTGACTGGCCACTCCCCGGCGAGGCCTGTGTGGGACGGCAGTGGGCGGTTCCCTTCCTGCTCCAGTGCCGGGCTGATACCGTCCCCAGGCAGCCAGATGTGCCACCCGGGCCTAACCCTCTCAAGGGCGTGACGTGTTGGGAGCCTGTGCTACGCCCCAGGGAGCAGAGCGGGGAGGTGCAGGCAGACTGGCCCTGGGGCGGGGGGAGGGGGGTGCTCTGGCGCTGCCCCCACAGGGCATGGAGGGAGCTGGGAGCCTGAAGAACGCCCAGTTCTTCCCTGGCGTGCTCCCCAGGGCCGTGCGGCTGCCCCGGCGCGCAGTTGTACCCTGGGGCGGTGTTTCCCGCGTTCCTGTGTTAGCCGCACTGGTGGGACGACTCTGGACTCTCCTTCGAGATTCCCCCCAGGCAGGTCCATGCCAGGGCCGCCCCAAGGTGCTCTGAGCACACTGGCGTCTGGGCACCCTCCCGCTGGCCCCTGTGGCTAGGCTCTTCTCTGAGCCTGCGAGAAGCTGCTGAACCCATTTTGGGGGTGCAGTGGGGTGAGGTGACTGGTGAGGGGCTCTCCCGCCTGCAACGGCCAAACAGGGAAGTCTTCCAGCACACCAGCGTGGCTCCATGCTTCCAGTAGGGAAACTGAGGCACTCAGCCAGAGCGTGACTCCCCGGTGGGTGAGACAGGGCAGAGGCTTCCCAGCACTGCTCCTTAGCCTTTGCTGCTTCTGGCTGTCAGTGCAGGGTGTCACGGAGCGCCCGGGCGAGGGTCTGGAACTTGCTCCCTAGGAAGCCAGACAGGACTTCGGGTGAAGGGCCCCTTCTCCGTACACAGCCTGTTTCCCAGGCCAGAAGCTTCACGGGTCCCCACTTCCACCTTCCTGGGTCTGACCTCGGAGCATTCAGCACCTTCTGCCCCTCCGTGCGCTTCCCCCAGCAAGCCCGCCCGGGCGGGGTCCTGGGGGAGCCCCTGGGTTCTGCACCCCAAATCCACAGTCAGACGTGACTCTCAGCCAGCCAGTAAAACAGAGGTTTATTCGATGACCGGTACCTGGTATAACACAGACCATACAGCGAACGTGAACCCTCAGCTGGATCCATTTTGGGGGCCAGAGAGCCAGGCAGAGATTTCCTGCAGCTCCTTGCCAGCCCTAGCCAGAACCAGACTGCCACTCACTCTCTCCAGCCCCTCCTCCCCCCTGGCTCAGCCAGGTCAGGTGACCTCCCTCCCCCACTTGGAGTCAGATTACAGCTTCAGGTACGGACACCTGCAGAGAGGGGGGAAGGCGTCAGCTACTTGCTTACCCTGTCTCTGCTTTGCATCAGCTACACGTCCTTATCCCTTCACATAGACGCTCAAGGAATGCACAGGGGAAACTGAGGCACACACAGAGTTTCCTACTCCATCACACAGGGCCTGCCACGCCCTGCAGGGGGGCAAGGTCCTGGGCCGTGCACCAGGATGTCCCTTCTCAGGGAAGCGCTCGGAGCTGCTTCTTGTTTGGGGGTGGGCCCCGGACTTTCCCAGTGACTAGCTCCTCGGAGTCCAGCTGTCGGGTGTGCCCTGGGGGTGCTCGGGCCTGGACTCTGCCGGCGTTCCGCCTCTCTGGACTCCCACGAACTGGTCACCTGGTCCACCCTGTCCCAGCAGGGCTCAGCGTAGGCCTCTCGCCCTGCACCCCCGGGCCACCGCTGCCCTCGGCCTGCACGGTAGCCCATCGTACCATGGAGGTGAGGCAGCGAGGGCCACGAGTACTGCTCCGGCAGCACGTCCTCCGTGGGACACGGGGCTGGTGGGTTCAGCTCTCTGTCGTTTGTCACTAGGGTCCTCGCCCACGGACACTAAGGCCGGGGCTCTGGTGGCCACCAGCCGTGGACTTCAGGCAGCAGAGCCCGGTGGGGAGGAGCCGAAGCCCCCCTGTGGCATGGCACTGGTGCAGGTAACGCTTGGAGCTGGGAGAAGGTGGAAACCAACCTGGCTGCTGCCCGTGAAGCCTCTAAGCCAGCCCCTCCCTGCCCCTTGTGGTGACATGCCTGCTCTCCGGGATCCCCCACCAGCCCTCTTGGAGGTGGGTCTCCTGCCGTGGGGGGTGGGAGCCAGGCGCTCACAGCCCCATTCTGTGGGCCGGGCGACGGGCCGTTAGCTCACTCGGTGTCAGCCCGTCTGAACCCTTCCCTGAGCCAGGAACGCGGCCCCCCGAGCCTGTCGGGCAGCTGCAGGCAGAGACCAGGAGAGTCCGAGACGCCACCTCTGCCCAGGGCCCCTGCAGCGCCCGGGAACCGATAGGGTGGGTGGCACAAACTACAACTGCAATGATGGGCCAGGGACTCTGCACAAGGGGAAATGGGGTGGCCGGGGAGATGTGGGGCGGCCAGTGAGATGGGCCCCCGTGGGGCGGCCGTGGCGACATCGGGCGCCACCTGTAGCAGAGAGGGGTGCATGGGGCAGCGTTTCCAAAGGGAAATGTTTTGGAATGAACATTTTCCTCTGTAACCTGCCCCTCTCCCCCCTTCCAGCCGGTCCCCACGCCGGCTGTCCTGCTGTGGGGCCGGGGCTGGGGAGGAAGCTGCTGGCCTCTGGCCGGCAGTCACAGGAGTTGCTGGGTGGCAGTGCTGGGAGAGGCTGAGGGGTCGCCACCCCCAGGGCTCTGCTTCCAGCGAGTGGATTCCTCCCTGGGGTGAGTGCAGGTCCTGCGGCTCCAGGCTGGCTGGGTCCCTGGATTCCCGTCCGGCCCCCTGGGCTCCCCTCGGCACTCGCTGTCTGTGCTGTGTGCACGGGGAGGCCCGGCTGGGTGGGGGCGCAGCTGGGTGGGGGTCCCAGCTTGGAGCTGCTCTGGAAGCAGATAGGCAGAGCCCCGGGGGATGGGCGGGGAGCCCTGCGTGGTGCTTGGCTGCTACCACCCCATTTCCAAGCTGGCTGTGCTGGATTTCACCCCCCACCCCCCACCCCGCTGCCCTCTCCAATTGTCTCCTGTCTTTCTGCTTAGAACCTTCCAAAGAGGCTGATCAGCAGGAAGATCCTAGAGCCCCCCAGGTACTGTGTCCCGGCTCTGGGGGAGGGCACTGGGGGCATGCCCCCGGGACTGCAACGCCCTGGAACTCCCTGAAGCCCCAGTCCCACGAAGCACTGGCCAGCCAGGAGGTTCCCAGCTCTGGCTCCCTGGTGTCACTCCGCCCCCGTCAGACCACATGAGACATTAGCCAGGGTGGGCAGGGATGGGGCCCTAGCCTGGGGAGGGGGCAAAATTTTTGGCCCAAGGGCCACAGCGGGGTTAGGGTGACCAGACAGCAAATGTGAAAAATTGGGACGGGGGCGGGGGGTGATAGGAACCTATATAAGAAAAAGACCCACAAATCGGGACGGTCCCTATAAAATCAGGACATCTGCTCCCCCTAATCGGGGTTCAGAATTGTATGGAGGGACGGGTAGGGAAGGCTGTGTCTCCTCAAACAGCCGGGCCCTGCCCCCTATCTGACCCCCTCAGAACCTCCAACCTGCCACCCCTCCCCTCCTTGTCCCGATTGCCCCCTCTGGAGACCCCCCCAAGACCCTACCCCTGATCTAAGCCCCCTGCTGCTTGTCCCCTGACTACCCCCTCCAGAGACCTCTGCCTCTAATCAATCCCCAGGACTCCACCCCCTATCCAAGTCCCCTGCTCCCTGTCCCCTGACTGCCCTGACCCCTAGCCACCCCCTCGCCCCCTGACAGGCTCTCTGGGACTCCCATGCCCCAGCCAAAGCCCCCCGTTCCCTGTCTCCTAACCACACTGAGACCCTCTGCCCCTTATCCAAACCCCTGCACCACACTGCTGTGCGCAGTCCTGTCCCCCGAACCCTGCTCGCCCGAGGCTGAGGGGACGGGGATGGCACGGTGGGGGAGGAGCTAGCCTCCCTGGCCGGGAGCTCAGGTGAGCCGGTTCGGAGGGGCCGCGGGCTGTAGTTTGCCAGGAGTGGGAATGGGCGACGGGATGATTCCTTCGGTTCGTTCCCTCCGGGCACCGCCTGGCCGCTGGCGGGAGCCAGGCCGCTGGGCCGGCTGGACCTTTGCTCTGACCCGGTCTGGCCGGTGTCCTGTGGGATGAGCAGAGGGGGCTTTGAGCTGGGCGCTCCTGTGCTGGGCCCTGAGGGTTTCAGAGCATCCCCCAGCAGCCCGCGGCCCCTGCAGCCGTCTGTGGGCAGGCCCAGGTGTGCCCTGCCCCCCGGGGAACTGAGGGACACAGGGGGACTTTGCCCTCTGCCCCCTCCTGCCCTTGTGGATGTGGGATCCAGGCTAGGGCGTGCTACTGGGGGAGGGGCTGCCTCTGGTTAGAGCCGCTGAGTTCACACCCTGGCCCCCCTGCTGCCCTTCCTTGGCTAACAGAGCTGGCCACCGGCCTCCGGCCAAGGGGCTGGGACTGGCTGCAGCCAGGCAGGGCTTGGCCAGGGGCTGGTACCAGCCTCGGGGGTTGGGAACCTCTTGGTGCCTGCAGTGCTCCAGTGCATCCGCAGAATGAGGCATGGCTCCCAGGGCTGCCTGCTGGGCGCCCCCGGGGAGGGACTGAATGGCCCGGACAGACCCTGGCAGCGCTAGCCCCGGCTGGGGACAGGGCCGGGCACCCGGCCGAGTGTGCCTGGGGGCTGTGCTGCCCGGAGGGAGAGGACCCTCCAGGGGTGGGTTTGGGATCACGTCCACGGGATCCTCCTTGGCAAGATGCCAGCGGTGTTTAAAGGGCGGCTGCCCCAACCACTGTCCATTTGGGGCCCCCAGGGAGCCCCGCGAGCCGGCCCCCGTCATGGCATGCGCCTTGGCTTTCGGCCTGCGGCCAGGCCCGGCTCTGGGGCCACAGTGGGGGATCCTGCCCCATGGCTGGAGTGAGCCCTGCCCCATAGTATCTGCTGCTTCCGCGCAGGCCCCCTCCGCTCCCAAGGAGAGAGGGGACCTGACAGCACCCTCGGGCGCGGAGGGGTTTGTTCACCACGGCCTCTGTTCTCTGCAGCCTGGGGCCGCTGCGCCCCAGCAGGATCCCCATCCGCAAGAAGGCAGCAGCACGTGCTCCAAATTTGCTGGGGCTGAGCAGCGAGAGCACCTCGGCCCTCAAGGTCTGGAAATACACCCACGCCGGAGCCCTGGCCCCAAGGTCTCTGCCAGGTAGGGCGCTGCGGGCACCCGGGCGGGCAGCACGCTCAGCTTGCGCCCTGCCAGGCACCAGACCCCAGCAGCGAGCTGGGCTGGGCTGTCCCGGGTTAGAAGCCAGGTGGCTGCAATCTACCCCCCTTACAGCCCTGCCCCTGGGGTGATGCCACTCACAGCCCTGGGCACCAGAGCAGCTCGGGCAGCACCTGGGCAAGCGTCCTCCTGCCAGGGTGCCTCATCCGAGCCAGCGCCGCCCCTCTGGGGCACAGCCCCTGTGCCGACCCCCTGGGGCGATGGCCAGCCGGGGGCGGGGCGGGGCTGCTGACCCTGGTTGTGTTCCTCCGCAGCGTTCCCGGGGGACACGGCCTCGCTCAGCCGGGGGACGCAGCCAGCAGAGCCCCTCTTCATCTGCGCCCACCCCGAGGGCCTGCTCAGCGAGGTACGGCCCCCAGGGCTGGGGGGAGGGGACTGGGGAGCCCACCCCAAGCAGGGCCCAGGTCTCCCGCTCTGCCCCAGCCGCCGTTCCTCCGTTCACCCCCCTGCTCTGCTCTGTTGCAGCACCTGCCAGGCCGGGCCCCCGACTCGCCCCCGCTCGCCTCCTACCGCAAGATCCTGTCCTTCTGCACTGAAGCCTGAGCACAGCCAACTCCAGCGGCCGCCTCCCTGCCCAGCCCGTCTGCACTCGCATCCGGCGCCCGTCCCCGTGCCACCCGGGAGTCGAGCAGCCTCCCGCCCTGCCCAGGGGTTGCTCCAGCCGCCCCTTGTCAACCTCCACTTCCCTGCTCCCCTCAGCCGTGGCCAGGGGGAGGGCACCGGGTGCAGCCAGCAGGGGCACCAACAGCAGCTACAATGCCAGGGGCTGGAGCCCATCAGTATGTGTCCCCCGTGCAGGGCTAGACACTGGCTCAGGTTGCTGGGGTGCAGGACAACCCGGGGCACAGGGCTTTCTAGCAGGGGGCCAGCTGGTGCCAGGGAGGTCCAGTGGGCATGGCCCCTTCTCCCCCCCATGGTGTCTCAGCACCCAGCCTGTGGGCAGCGCCCTGGGCCAGTGCGGCCTGGGGGGAGCTGGCCTGCTGGGGTGGGGTCTCCCCACAGTAGCTGTCCCACTTTGGGACTTGGCCCAGCAGGGGCTTGCCTGTGGGGGTCTCCTTGGGCAGAGCACGGTCCCAGCAGAACCTCAGTGGGCTCCAGGGTCCCAGGCTGGACTCTCCCCAGCACCCCCCAAGGGGACAGCCTGGGACCTGGGCAGGCTCTTGCAAAGGCTGCTTCCTGAGCAGAACCAAGTCAGGCCGTGGAGCTGCGGGTCGGCTCCCGTCCCCGGGCCCGGGCCCCAGGCGAGCGGCTTAGGCCAGCTTCCCTGTTAAGCACAACTCCATGCGGGCAGGGTCAGCCCCCCGGCTGCCCCCCAAGGCAGAGCCCGTGTCCCGCTGCTGCCCCCGCTCAGCCGAGCGCCTCCCGCGTTGTTCACGGGATTGAAGCTATTTTTAGGAGAGAGGGTTTGTCTTGGAACATGTTTCTATTAAAGTTTGTTTGGAAGAAATGTCCCCTGAGCTCTGGAGTCTGGGCCGGGCCCAGTGCTGGAGGACACCAGCTTCCAGCTGGCAGAGCCTGCAGGCCCAGGCAGGAACCACACAGGCCCGGCCCCAGCCTGCGGCCAGGGGCAGCTGGCGGCGGAAGCGAGCGGTTATTTTCCTTCTGTATTTGGCACTGGTGCGACCCAGGCTGGGATCCTGTGGTCACAGTGCAAGAAGGATGCTGGTAAGTGAGGAGCCAGAAGGTGGCTCGGCGGGTAGAAAACCGGCCTTACTGCAACAGTGAGCTCCCGGAGTCGGAGATCTATGGACTCCCCGACCGTAACTACCTCCTGTTGGGAACCGGCTCCCCAGGCTAGCAGAGAAGGGGTTAACACCAGCTGGAAGCCAGGCAGCTTCAGACTGCAATGAGTTGTTAATTCTTGTTAATGGGGGCGATTTCACAGCCACACTGGCCCTTTCTCCACCAGCTCTGCTCTGGGTAATTCTTGTAGGGCCTGTGCTAGCCAGGGGCACGCCGGGTGATGACTGTGGTCCCTCCCGGCCTTGGGCTCTACCTGGCGCTGGATGTACCCAGGGCTGCTGGGACAAGTCACCAGGGGACCTGCCTCGCCCCTGGACTCCAAGCCCAAATTTCTCTGCAATAGAGCGTGGGGAGCTGGGGGTGGGGCCAGTGGCATCCCCGTCCCACCCCTTGTAGTGAGGGGCAGGAGTCTAAGCTGAAGGGCCCCCTCTCCTATCAGCCTGAGCGCCGCTCTCGCTGGCACCAGGGACACCGAGGTGCCCGCACGTCACACGGGGGAGGGTCCAGCCATTTATTTGTGTGCGGGGGTTGCTCTGTACAAAGCTAGGGCCGGGGGTGAAGCAGAGCCCCACAGCAGGGCCCGGTGCGGCTGTCAGCTCCGTTCCTGGCCATGGCCGGCGGCGTCCGGGCTCTATGGGGGAAACAAGAACAAAGGGCTCAGGGTACAGGGGTGAGTCAGCAGAGCCAATGCCACGGGGACCAGTCCCTGCCCCCTGAACGGCCGCCGGGCAGGCCCTGCAACTCCAGCCAGACCCACTGGGGCCAATGCCCGGGCGCGCTGCCCACCCCGGGGAAAGCTCAGCTTGCTCACTGCTGGACATAGGCCTGGTTCCCTGCGGGCCGAGGGGGGGGGCGGGTACCAGAGGGGAGCCGGTGAGGGTGCCCGCGTACCAGCGGAGGTCAGGGGGGTGCCCGGGGACCAGAGGGGGGGCGGGTACCAGAGGGAGGGCCAGGGGTTGTCCGGGGACCAGGGGGGAGCCGGTGAGGGTGCCCAGGTACCAGGGGGGGGGAGCCAGGGGGGGGGCGGGCGGTACCTGCGGGGCGGGGTGGGTGGGTACTGGGGGGGGGGGCGGGCGGTACCTGCGGGGCGGGGTGGGTGGGTACTGGGGGGGGGGGCGGTACCTGCGGGGCGGCCTCTCACTCCTGCTTCTTGGGGTTGTTGACGGCCACGTAGTGGTAGAGAAGCACGAGCAGGAAGAGCGACACGCCCAGCATGTTGGCGAAGATGGCGAGCTGCACGCGGTGACCATCCTGCGGGGGGAGCGCGGGTCAGCAGGGGGGGGGGTCCCGGGGTGCGGGAGGGGTGGGAGGGGGTTCCAGGGGGGAGGGGATCCGGGAGGGGGGTCCCTGGCCCCGCCCCACTCACGCGGGGCCGGGGTTGGGATGGGCGGGGCGTTGGGGGATGAGCACGAGGGAGGGGGGAGGGGTGCTGAGGGGGGTTAGCACGCGGGGGGGACGACACTCCATCACGTGTGCGCTTCCCCCCCACTCCGCTCCCTTGGGGGCAGGGACCCGCCCCGAGCGCCCCCCTCCCCTGCTCCCGGCACCCGCCTCCCCCCCCACACACACAAAGTGAGGGTGGGGATCTGGGGCGGGGGTCCAAGGTGGGGGGGGGGCGGCATTGCCAAGTGTGGGGTTGGTCTCGCCCCAGGGCCAGGCAGGCAGTGGACAGCCCGTGGCGAGCGGGGGGGGGGGGGGGCCTCCCCTGGCCCTGGGAGCGTGGGGGGGGGGGAGACCCCGGCCAGCCCGGCTCCGCCCCTACAGCCCTGGGTCAATTTCCCGTAAGTCGATTTTCTAAAGTCGACTTCGTGGGTCCCCACACAGCACAGCAGGTCGACAGTGTCTGTCCAAAACTTTTGCGGGGTCGACATAGGGAGTGTTGCACGGTGGGTAGTTATTCCATAGTGCCTGGAGTCCCCAGCTGGCACCACCTTTCGGGGCAGCCAGGCATGCTCCCCAGGGGACCAGCCCCCGTCCGAGCAGCTCCGCAGACCCCCCGCCCGCCCGAGCAGCCCAGCGCTGGACCCCCCCCTGCTCCCCTCCCTGCGGCGTCCTCCTTCCCCGGCAGGGCGCAGAGGCAGTTCCGTGGGGAGGGGGATCTGGGATGGGGGGCACGGGGCTGTCAGTGGGATCTGGGTAGGGCAGGGCCGACGGTGGGACGGGGCTGTCAGTGGGGAGGGGGATCTGGGATGGAGGGACGGGGCCCATCCACGGTCCCAAGGTACCAGCTGGGCTGGGGCACAAGCTCCATGTGGGGCGGGGAGACGCAGATCTGTGGGGCAGGAGGGCTCCGTGAAGTGCCGAATTGGCATCTGGCCAGACTCAAGTGCTGCCCTCCCCCACGGCCGATGGGGTGGGGGGGGAGGAGGCTCAGCTCCCAGAGCTGGAGGCTGTTTGCTGAGAGAGGGTGAGGGGCCCCGTGGGGACCCCGGCCCCACACCCAGCCCCTCTCCCCCTTACGGGCTGGTGAGTTCGCCCAGGTGCCGGGCGACATGCTGCAGGCGCTGCTCCACCATGTGCAGCTCCTGGCGCAGCCCCGGGCAGCTACAGGAAAGAAGCCGGGTCAGCGCCGCGAACCGGGCCTCCGCCCCCCCCCCCTGCCGGATTCGCCCTGGGAGTGTCCCATTGGTTGATCCCGGGGTTGTGACCTGAGCCGGGACGGGGGTTGGGAGCAGGTGACACCTGCCCAGGAAACTGGACGAAGGCTGGAGGAGCCAAGAGGGGGCTGGGGGAGTCGGAGTTTGGAGCTGGCTGGGGAAGAGGCGGGAGCCCCCCAGGTCTGGGGTTTAATCTCCCTGCCCCCCAGGAGGACCCGACTGAGGGGCCCTGGTCTGGGGTCCTGGTTGTGCCTACGAGCTCGGAGTCGGACTGAGTTCCTGTCGTCCCTGATAACTCTCCTGTGTTACGGGCTGGCGGAGAGTCCCGGGGGACCGCAGGAAGTGGGGTGCAGGGCCCTGCCTCCCCCTCACTCCGTGACAGCCCCCCCCCCGCCCGGTGCTGGGGGGTGCCTACCTGAGGCCCGGCTCTCTCTTCCGGGCTCCCTGCTCCCGGAGCGCAGAGGCGGCTGGGGGAGACACAGAGCGGATCGTTAGCTGCTGGGGGGCTGCCGGACCGAGCCCCGCGGGTGTGGGGGGGGAGGAGGCTGCTCACCTGGCCGTGTTCTCCGGCGGCCCCTCCGGTTCCTCCTCCTGCGCCGGGCCTGCTGGGCACACACGAGTGGCCATCACGGCTCAGCTCCGCCCCCCGCGGCCAGGCGGGACACCCAGCCCGGAGCCTGTCACTGCCGGCCCCCTGCAGCCCCGGAGCCAGGGACTGCTGGGCACTGCCAGGCAGCTCCCCATACAGGGCCCCCCCCCCAGGCCTGGCAGGTCACCCACCGATTTCTGTTGGGCCTACAGGGTGAAGCCATGGCCGGGTGACGCTGCCACCCCCCAAATCACGACCCGCTGAGTCCGCCAGGGCCCTGAGGGTCAGGTGAGCAAGGGCAGGTCCCCGGCTCCACTCCCAGGGGGCGAGAACAACACGAGGCCCAAGACAGACTGCAAACGCTGCCCGGGCTCCGCTGCCTTGGCTCTGTTTGGCATTGGGATGGGGGTGCTTTGGGGGTTTCTTGCCCCGGTCCCTGCGTGGGGAGGCACCCACTGCTCTAGTCCCCCAGCCTGGTTTGGGGTATTTGCACTTTTGATCCTGACAGTGGGAATGTTCTTAATGTTTTCTCGGAATACTGTGCCTCAGTTTCCCCTAGGTGTTACTCGAGCGTCTAGGTGGAGGGATTGGGGGTGGGTGCATCGCCCCCTACAGGGCAGGTGTGACTGGGATGGGCTGCCTGGGCACAGAGACCAGCCAGCACCCTGTGGCCTGGCAACTGATGACCGGAGCCCGGCAGCCAGGGGTGCTGGAGAACAGAGACCAGGTGACCCGTCTGCCCGGGTGACGAGGTGGGAATGTTCTTAATGTTCTCTCTGAATACTGCATGGGTGCCTCAGTTTCCCCTGTGCCTTTCTTAAGTCTCTAGGTGGGGGGATATGGGGGTGTGATTGTTGCAGAGGACTAGAGCGCAGGGTCTGCACAGGGAACGGCCAATGCCCTGTCTCCTGATGCCCCCCTCCCCCCCCCCCGCTGTAGATAAATCTGCATGTTTGTATAACTTTTCTATGGCTCCGTGTTGAGCCTCTCCACAGAACCTCGTCTTCGAAGCGTCGTATTGAACCTGGTGAGACGTTCTAGCCCCTAAAGTGGGGTAATTAGGGTAGAAGAAAAATGTCTCTTTGCTAGGAGTAGAATAAGATCCCCCCCCCCTTGTAATCAATGGCCTGATGAATGAACGGGGGGGGGGGGGAGAGGTGAAGGAAGGGGAGGGTGAATGAAGAGGGGGCGGGGGGCTGAAGGAAAGGGAGAGTGAATGAACGAGGGTGGAAGGGGGGGAAGGCGGCACCTCCAGCCAGTGCACCCCTTGGAGGGGGGATGGGAGCCAGACCGAGGACAATCAAACGTGTCAAGTGAGCTGACTAAGGAAGATCAGACACATTGACCCCTCGGGGGGCAGCAGCCAGCGCCTCCTTTGGGACCCCCCCAGAGGGAAGCTGCACAAAGGACCAGTGGAGAATCGGGGACAGGTTTGCAGGAGGGAGAACCCCGGGTCTCCTCTCGTCAACATTGCGGCTCCACCCCTCCCCCAGCTAACTCACCTGGCCAGTGAAGGGGAGCAACTGGTTGGTAACAACAGCAAGAGGGGTGTGTGTGGGTGTGGGTGTGGGTGTGGGTGTGTGAGCTGAAGGGGCTGGAGAACAAAGGGATCAGGGGTCTCCTGGTCCGGGACAGAGACAAAGGCCAGAGGAGGGGCTGGAGGGGGACAGAGGCTTGGCTGGGGGCAACGGGGGGGGGGGGGGGGGGGCTCCAGGGCCCTGGGCACCCTCCCCCAGGATGGACCTGGCTGAAAGTCCCTGGTTCCTTCGCTAACAAGTCTGCCCCACGCTGGCTCCTGTCGAGGAATGAACCTGGTGTTGTCCACGCTGGCTGGGCCTGCCCCCCACCCGGCCCCCACTCACCCCCAACGCTGCCAGGCTCCAGAGAGCCCAGAGCAAGGTCAGCAGCAGCAGCAGCGCATCCAGCATGGCCAGGCCCCCCCCCGAG
This sequence comes from Sternotherus odoratus, assembly GCA_032164245.1. Classification (NCBI taxonomy): domain Eukaryota; kingdom Metazoa; phylum Chordata; order Testudines; family Kinosternidae; genus Sternotherus; species Sternotherus odoratus. The sequence goes on along the minus strand of JAVMKO010000003.1, from coordinate 948,614 downwards.
CTCGGACTCGGGAGTAGCTCCCTCATGGCAGCCCTGAGTCCCGCTGGGTCTGAGTCCCGCTGGGCTGGGTGCTCAGTGCCACAGGTGCGATGCCCGCATCACAATGGCACCGCACCAGGCCCCAGCATGCCCTGGGCTCAGCAGAGACCAGGTGATGCCGCCTACACCTCACAATAGTGTTGCAAAAACTGCTTTACCTTTGGAGGCCAGTCCCAATGTACCCGCAAAGGACAGGCAGGACTCAGAGACTTCTGGAAAACAAGATTTATTGCAAGCAATAGGAGTCAGAGGGGTTAAAACCCAAACCACTGGCTCAGCTCCATGCAAGGCTGAGGCCTTTCTTATACTCAGGTGTGAACAGGGGAGGGGGGCTTTCAATACACTTACACAGGTGAGAACACTTCATGGCTATCACACCCATTGTGTGATATGAATCTATTCCATTGACCTGTCTGGTAAACAGGAGATTTCAGGAGCCTTAGGGGTATTCAGACACTATGACTCCTGCCCAGCTGTGGCAGGGTCAACAGGAGTTTAAGATGCATGCCAGGCTAGAGGACGAGAGTTCATAGACAGGGAGTGAAAGTTCAGTTTGAGACAGTTTTTAGAATCATCCTACACAACATTCCTAATACAGTTGTTTCTAAGGCCTGGTCCCCACTAGGGCTTAACATTGTTGATTTAAGCCTGTACCCGTCCTCACGTGCATGCCCTTAAAGTCGATTGAAAGAGACCTTAAAATCAACTTCTGTACTCCTCCCTAACGAGAGGAGTAGCTGAAATCCACCTCTCGCTGGGTCGATTGTGAGCTAGTGAGGATGCAGGTGACATTAAGCCTCCGACCTCCCGAGCAGCCCCGCAGACCCCCAGGCTCCGGCTGGCTCCCCCATGCAGCACTCCAAGAGAACCAAGACGTGTTGAAAGTTGCAGACAGGCTCTCTTGGGAGGGCTGGATGCCAGCTTCAGAGGCTGGAGATAGGACGTGAGCACAGCCAGGGACGAGTGCAGAGTTCTCCTCCCGACCCCTGGCACCTCCAGCCAAGAGATTCCCAACACACAGACTAAGGCAGGAATCCAATGAAAATATGTAGATTGTCTGAATTCAAGAAGCTGGCCCACCACTGGCTCTTCAGGGAACGCTCTCCATTCCCTGAAAGGGCCCAGGCAGGCTGGGACTGGTTCCCTCCAGTGGGACAGGAGCAGACAGGTTGCTGTTGGCCCTTTTCGTCTGGTGTCCTGCCATGGGCACCATCCCAAGACCTGTGGAAGGACGCCAGACCTGAGCTTTCAAGAGGACATTCACTCTTCAAAAGCAGCAGAGCAGTCTGGTCTGGGATCAGGAGAGAGGAACCTCACCCAGCCAAAAGGAAAAGGCAGATCCAAATTCCCAAGGAGACCCCCACGGCCCCAGGGAGGGAGAGTGCAGCAGCAAGAAGCCCAACCAAGTATCACACAGGGATTTCCCACTCACCACCTGACACAGCAGGGGACACTGGTGTGAGGCCAAATTCATCCCGAGTGCAACGCCATGGACTTCAGCACCATGGGATGAATTTGCCCCTGTCATAAGTATACCCAGATTGGGGTGACGGGCATAACTAACTAACTAGAAGTATGAAGTGCCTTAGAATTACTGTTTTACCTGTGAAGGGTTAAACCTGAACAGGAGAGGGGATGACGTATCAGAGCTGCTAATACCTAGCAGACAAAGGAGTTCCTTTCACTTTGTTCCCGGGTTTTTCTGTTTGTCTTTTCTCTCAGGCTACTGGGAGCCTGTCTGCATTCCCTGGCTATGGGGAGGAATCATATCTATGTTTCTATTCATCATTTCAATAACCTGCTAAAAAAACAAAAGTCTGGCAGTAAAGTGTATTCTTGAATTGTATCCCTGGTAATCGATCCACAGTGTCCTAGACTGTAAAGTTTAGCAGAGAGAAATTCCAAGGGAGGGGGCTCCACAAGGGCTGGGTAAGGGAAGGAGACTTAGTATCGATACATTTCTGTGTAAGGAGTTTATGCTTTTCTCTTTTTCTTTTATTAAAACTTTTTTTTTTTTTGGTAAGAACTGTCTGTTATTTCCATTGGGGTGATCCTAGTTTGGATCAGGCTCGTCTCACAGCTAGTGAGGGTTTGTGTTCTCAAATCTCTCCCAGGTAAAAAAAAAAGGGGGGGGGGGAGAGGTGTTACTATCGGGGTTCCAATGTGCCCCACCCCCATAGTTTTGGGGACTCATATTGGTGGTGGCAGCAATTTCCAAGCCCCAACTAGAAAAGTTTGGGTTTGGGGGAAAAGATTTAACCTAAGCTGGTAAAATAAGCTTGGGGGGTAATTTGTCTTTCATGCAGGGTCCCCACATCTTTACCCTAGAGTTTAAAGTGGGGAACTAGAATCCCTGACAGCCCCAGTGAGCAGAACTCTCAGGCTGGGTATGCAAACATGGAGCAGGTGGCTGGATTCATAGTCCAGTTTCCTCACTCTTCCTAAAGCTACAAGTGTGAGCTCTCTGCTCCTGTGCTCCAGCTGCCACACGCCCTGTCGAACCCGGGCCTGCGAAAGGCCAGGGGCTGCCATGGAACTGCAGCTCTTTGGGCTCAGAGACCACGGCTTCATGTGCTAATATCAACTGCCTTTCCATAGCCAGCTCCTCTCTTCTATTCCCTGAAACCTCCCTGGAAGCCATCAGCAGAGGAGTGAGATTCACAAGGACACAGAGGAGTGAGTGCCTTTGATTTGCCTGGAGATAAAGAATTACTTTCTGCTTGCCTAAGGGAAATGATTTTGGGTGTAACCGCAGCGCATGGAAGAGCCTCCGGGCCAGGAAGCAATGGAGGTGGGAGAGACAGCAAAGATCAGAATTAGCTTCTGAGAAAGGGAGCATTTCCCAGAAACAGAGAGGGTCTGGGGTGGGAGCGCCAGGCAGCCCCAGGAGGTAGGGACCTCCCTCCCCTGTGATTGGGCTGCTGAGGGAAGGGAAAAGGTCTGTGGGAGAGGATGTTCTGCAGTCAGGAAGCTAAAAAGGAACGAAGCCTTTGCTTAGACAGGTCTCCTACAGTCTCTCTTCAAAGGCAGCATTCGGGGCAGCAGCAGTTCCACATTAGACCCTCTGCCACCTCTACTCCTCAGGCTGTGAAACCAGGGATGCTACAGATCCCCCCCGCCTGTCCCCTACACTGGGGTCCCATGCGGCGGAGAGCTATGGAAATCAGTGAATGCATGGAAGCTGCTCTGACCTTGGGATGATAGAGAATGCTGATCCAAGGGCACCCTCTGCTCACCTGCCCCCTCACCAAGACCCCCATTTGGGAACCAAGGGGTGCAGAGAAAACGACTGTGGCTGCTCATTCCAGAGCTGGAGCTAAGAGACACAAGCCCATGGCAGCTGGCACAACTCCCCACCCGGGCAAGAACCACTGCAGAAGGGGTGGAGGACAGTGTACCTCTGAAGAGCCCAAATGTCAAGGCTGAGGGAAGACAGGCAGAGATAGGGGGTAACAGGGGTGGTCCGCACCTGCTGGGTGACATGTATTTACACTCCTCGAAGCGGCTGTCCAGCTGCGCCAGCATCTCCTGGCACTCCGTGTAGGAGAAGGGATAACAAAAGGCAAAGTAGGTGGTGGCGCCACGGTACTCCAGGAAGCGGTGCACAAAGGACAGCACAAACTGGGTCTCCATCATCTGGGACAGACACACACAAAGCAGATGCTGAGCGACTAGCCTGGCTCCCAGGAGTCTGCACAGTCATCCCCCTTGGGGCACACAGCATGGCAAATATGGCTACTGGCTGGCATCCTACAATTCATCCCATTGTACCTAAAACGATGCCCATTTGACTCTAGCATTATAAGCATTACTACAATCACCACCAAACAGTGGCTGCAGCTTTGCAGTCAACCCCTCAACCAAAGCAGCTCCCAGGCTGCCTGCTCTGAATCCCTGAGGAGTCCTAGGAAATCAGGCTCTGTCTTACTGGATCAGATCTTTGGTCCGTCTAACTATGCTGCCTCCCAGCAGCAACGGCCAAGGCCTGAGACTTCCAAGGACAGAGAAAAGCCCCAAAATGCACCAGACCATTTGTGCAAAACTGTCCAGGAAAGTACAGGGGACGCCTTCCTGTCCACTCCGGTGATCTGCTGAGACCCAAAGTCTGAATTACTGTGAGCCCATCTGTGACAAAGTGGGAATGTTCTCAATGTTTTTTTCTGACTAGTGTGTGTGTGCTTCAGTTTCCCCCATGTGTTACTCAAGCATCTAGGTGGTGGACAAGGGTGTGTGACCACTGCAGAGACCTTTAGAGGGCAGGGGTGACTGCCTGGGGGCACAGACAATGGCTGACACTCTGTAACCTGGCAACTGATAGCCAGGGCCCATCCTCTGCAAGAGCCAGCTGGAGATGCTGGAGAACCCAGATGCCCTGTTTGCTCGGGAAAGAGACAAAGGCTGGAAGATGGGCAATCTGGGCATGACAGAGGCTGGGCTGCTGGAAGCTGGTCAGTCGGCGGCTGGGGAACTGAAGAAGGGACAGCCCAGGGTTCAGGGCTGGGATTGGGGAATGTTTCTAATTTCTGTGCTAACAAGCTCTGTTCTACGCTGTATTCCCAACAACCCTTCTCTTTCCCACGCTGGCTCAGACTTGCTGCTGGCTGCAGAGTTGGGGTGCACTAGGCTTCCCGGGGTCCCATCCAGGTAGACTCACTGCAAGGAGCTCACAGCGTGAACGGGGGCTGAACGCGCCGAGGTCAGACCCAGGGGGCACTGAAGCCCAGGAGGGGAGACATTCTGCACTAGAGTCCTGGCTGACTGCATTCAGAGCCACTCCAGAGCACCCAGACTAGGACTCCGGGAAACCATCTGAACCAGTTCAGCTGCAAATGTTGATGTCATCCAATTATCCGGCTCCAATCTAAATTCAGCAGCAGCATCCCACCCCTTCCAGAATATATTTTCTGACAAGGGTAACTGCCCAAGCATTTGGGGTTGTTCTTTGGGTGAAGGAAAGGCATAGAAATGGGACAGGCCACCTCAGGAAATCTGCAATGGAATTAAGAACCTTTCAACTCTTGGTTGGTTGCTAAAACAAACCAAGCCCAGAGTAACAGTCACCAAGAGTCACAACCCAAGGGCTACTGGTTTTCAGTCCGTCTCCAGAGACAACTGTACACATAACAAAACCAGCCTCCCCAAAGGCCAAGCGCCGGATGAGCCAAAAGACCAAACTCAGTGCAAAGGGGAACATCCCAGGGCAGGGGCAAGGCACTGCTGTCCTGCTGCTGCCCAGGCTGTATCTCGGCCCCCCTCACATTCGGAAGGCTGGTTTCCCAGCGATCATTACCACTGAAGGATTAGAGAAAATATATCTTCAGTTGCAGAAAGCATTTCCTGGGCGTGACACTGGTAAACCAGGTGCCAGCTCTTGCCAAAACTGTAGGCATCAGCTGAGCACTGACAAATTCATAGCTGGAAAACAGACCAGCTCACCTGTATGTTAATATTGTTCAAGATGGGTTCTGAACTTGTAAGAATGTGTTTAGTCTCTCTAAAATGCCTGCATTAGCCTGTATCCTGTGCTATGAGGTAAGAAGGAAGTTTTGCTTTACAAGTCTAAAAATGCCTCCTCTGAACTTGTGAACCTAGGCAGGAAAAATGACCTCCCCACGCTCCAGAAGACTTACTGGGTCACTGTGGAAGATGACAATGCAAAGACTAGTGTAATGGCTCTCTTACAACCATGAAGGTGCTCCAAGCGTCCCATCAGCTTGAGTTCTGGAAGAGGGAACCAGAGACAGCCGACAAGAAGATTTTTCATCTCTTAGCAAAGAAAAAAAAATGCAGAGCTCCCCAGGGTCACCCTGGGTTAGCCTTAAAAAGACATTCAGTTCTGACAGATTATTACATCTCTGTTACCTTGTGGAGCCACAGAATAAACGATTTGTGTATCTCTGTTGCCTGCTTTAATCCGTAAAGAACTCTTTTTTCCTAGTTAATAAATCCTTAGTTAGTGGACTAGAGGATTGGCTTCCAGTGTTGTCTTTGGTGTGAGATCTGAGGTACAAATTAATCTGGGGTAAGCAACTGGTCTCGAGACTGGGAGCAACCTGAATATTTTGTGGTTTTTATCACTAAATCAAGGTGGCAAGATGGACTGGAGTGTCCACGGGGACTGTCTGTGACTCCATGGTAAGACTGTTACAGAGACCCAGTGTCACAGAGTCACCGGGCGATGCTCTGGAACTGCTCTATAGGAAGCCAGCCAAGACTCTGGTGAAGCCTCCTCTCAGTGAGCCGACTGTCTTCAGGGCAAGAAGCTCACACGGCTTCCACCTTCCTGGGTCTGACCTCGGAGCATTCAGCATCCTCTGGCCCTCCATGCGCTTCCCCCAGTGAGCCCGCACAGGCGGGGTCCTGGGGAAGCCAGAGGGTCTGCACCCCACTTCACAGTCAGACATGACTCAGGCAGCCAGTAAAACAGAGGTTTAGTAGAGACAACAGGAACACGGTTTAAAACAGAGCTTGTAGGTAGAGAGAGCAGGACTCTTCAGCCAGGTCCATTTTGGGGGGGCAATGAGTCAGACCACCACAAGTCCTCTCCGGGGCCAGGAGGTCACCTGATCTCTTTGTTCTCCAACACCTTCAGTTGGCACCTTGGGGGCGGGGAGGAGGGCCCAGGCCATTAGGTGCCAGGAGACAGGGTGTTGGCCATTCGCTCACACTGGCCTTCTGCTCTACAACAAATCACACACCCCTATCTCACCACCTAGATACTTAAGAAATGCATAGGGGAAACTGAGGCACCCACACACTATTCAGAGGAAACATGAAGAACAGCCCCACTTTGTCACACCCAGGAGTTCACCTTCTCCTTTACCCAGTTAAACCCTCTCTTACATGCTGCTCACTGAGCCAAAGAGAATGCTAAAGAGTCACAAAGCTGCAGACAAGACCTGACCCCAACGCACCAATCCACCGTCAACTCCACGCAGCATCATCCCCCGACGCGCTCACTGCACGGATACCTCGAAGGTGGGCCACTCCCGGACGCGCTCCCAGCGGGGCCTGACAGGCAGGGTCCTAACGAAAGGAGACATGCCTTGGGAATAGAGTTTGCTCTGCTTGTTCATGTTCACAATGTTGATTTTGATCAGCTTGCCTGGAGCTCCTCCCTTCACACTGAAATAAAACCAGGATCTGAAAAGGACACAAAGCGGGACCAGGTCAGCCTGTCAGCTGAGTAATCGAGTGGACATTCTTCTCTCCCATGGCTTGTCTGCTACCTCACAAGAGCTCTGGGGCTGTGGCACGAGCACTGGCAGGAAGTCAGAACCCAAACGGGACTCCAGTATTAAGTCACCTCAGCAGGATAATCAGAGAAATGGGCATGAAAAAGTGTCTCCCAGCTACCCACCGCAGCTCAGCCACATGGGTCTCTAGGGACCTCTTTCCCCGTTAGCCCTGCAGAAGCCGACTGGGCTACAAGAGAACCTCAATACTCGTCTGCCAGGGGTATTGTCCCCAGAATTGCCAGCTAAGCATCCTCCTGCGAGAAGCTTTCCTATTAGCATGGATGCAGGAGGCATTGAGGCCCCAGAGGGATTCTCAGAGTGCCAGAGCAGGAGCGAGCTTTGGTTTCTCCGCACTCTTTCTGCACTTTTCGGTAAAAGGTTCATGGTGTCAACAGCACCGCACATGGGTAGAACGCAAGGAATGGCCAAGGACCAGAGCCACAGGATTGGTACGGCTCCTGCTGTTGGCTCATGTCGGCCTTAACTCCTGGCCCAGGGAGAATGAAAGGAAGGCGCATCAGGAGCCCCTTTACCTGTTCCCATTTTCATATTCCGTTTCAGCACAGTCAGGCTTGGTCCACACATTGAATTCATAGTCAGCTGTGGGCAGGGAGCTGCCAAACGCAGCAGACACGCTGCTGCTGCTGCTGCTGTTGTTTCCATTGTTTCCAGCTACATCCCCTTCTCCTTCCTGGTGCTCCACCTTCTCCACATGAGCCAGGTTCCCCGAGTCAAACTTGGAACTGAACAAGAGGCCGCCGCAGCGTATCTCCATGGTTAGCCCCCCAACAAGAGTGCGATTTCATCCTCGTCTGCACCAAGGCTGCTGCAGGCTGCCCCTGAGAACGGAGGAGCACAGAAAACAACCCAACACTTAGAAGCGCCTCCCTAGCCACTGCTAACCTGTGATCATTGTATTATCATATCTTCCTGGTTCCAGGGCCTCATTCTACACCCTCATGGAGACCCACAAGGATTTGCTACACAAACATCTCCCCAGGTTGACTCACATGCGGGGAGAGCTGGAGATCACCCCGGGACCGATCTCCCCCGGCAGGGAGTTCCGCGGGTTGACTCGCACGCGGGGAGAGCTGGAGATCACCCCGGGACCGATCTCCCCCGGCAGGGAGTTCCGCGGGTTGACTCGCACGCGGGGAGAGCTGGAGATCACCCCGGGACCGATCTCCCCCGGACACCGAGCGGCCTTCGGCCTGTTCCCGCCAGGGCGCCCCCAGCCCGGAGTCGGGCTCGGAGCCAGGCGGGCGGCCGGCGGGGCCCCCGGACCGACCACACTCCGCGCTCCCGACGCAGCAGGAAGCGGGGCTGGGGCTGGGCTCCCGCGGCCCGTCACACGCCGGCAGCCCCGGACCCGGAGCGCGAGTCACATTGTCCCAGACCCGGGGGGGGGCGGGGGCGAGACCGGCCCCTCGGCAGCCGGGGGCAGTTCCGCGCGGGGGGGGCGGTTCGGGGGGGGGGGGCGAGACCGGCCCCTCGGCAGCCGGGGGCAGTTCCGCGCGGGGGGGCGGTTCGGGGGGGGAGGGGGGCGGGACCGGCAGCCGGGGGCAGTTCCGCGCGGGGGGGCCGAGGGGCAGATGCGTCGGGGGGGCGGTTCGGGGGGGGGGGGGCGCTCGCGCGACCAGGCCCAGCAGAGGAGCCACCGCGGGAGTCTCACCTGCACCTGCCGGGCGCGGCCCCGCTCGGGCCCCAAACAACCGCCGGCCCGACAACAACAACGCGCCCGCCCATTGGCTGCCCCTCCCGTCAGAGCAACACGTCCGCCCATTGGTTGGCCCCCTTCCGTCAAAGCAACACGCCCGACCATTGGCCGGACCCCGCGGTCATACCAAAGCGCCTGCCCATTGGCTAGCCCCCTTTCCTCAGAGCAAAGCGCCCTCCCATTGGCCGGCCCCTCCACTCCGAACAACGCGCCTGCCCATTGGCTGGCTACACGGAGGGGAGGAGCGAGCCGAAAAGGGGCGGGGCTCCGCGGCGTGTTGGTCTCTAGACTCTGTGTTCGCGGCGCGGAGGAGGGAGGGTGGATCCGGGTTCGAGTCCCGCAGCGCCGGGGGAGCCGAGCCACCGGGCAGCCCGACCTCGAGCGGGTCTCGGCTCCATGTGCCCCCCGGGGGGGCGGAACCGGCGCCCCAAGCGGGGCCTTGAACGGAACGATCCCCCGGGGCCGCTGGACCCGCTCCCAGCCCGGGGGTGCAGCATCCCCCGGGACCTTCCCGCCGGCGACCCCCGACACCCCTGGGTGCCCCCCAGTACCCCGCCCGTCCCCTGACCCCCCCAGTACCCCGCCCTTCCCTTGCCCCCCCCAGTACCCGTCCGTCCCCTGCCCCCCCAGTCCCCTGACCCCCCCAGTCCCCCACCCGTCCCCTGACCCCCCCAGTACCCCACTCGGGCCCTGACCCCCCCAGTACCCCACCCGTCCCCTGACCCCCCAGTACCACCCCGCTCGCCCCCCCCCCCCCGCTGAAAGACTGGACCGTCACACTGCCCCTGTCCACATGGCTGTGGGGCAGCAGTAACTCCTCCCCCGCCAGGTCAGCTCTGACCCAGAGAGGTCCCCAGTCCTGAGCAGTGTCTGCCTGCACGGCCACAATGCTGGAATTAGCACCAAGGCTGCCGGAGGAGCCCAGCCCAGTCCCAGCCTGCAGCCGTGGGGCTGAGTGGGGCACCCAGTCTGCTTTGCAGGCCCCGTCTTTCTTCCTCCCCTTCCAAGCAAACCAATGGTCCTGCCGGTTCTGTAGTGGCCGGCCCCTCCTGGCATCTGGGAGCAGGGTCCATTTTGGGGTGGGCTGGTGAGCAGGGAAACACTCCAGGAGAAACTGGGAAAGGGGGAGGCTCCGGCTGGCTCCCCCATGCTGACAATGCTGTAATGCTCCGGGGCTCTGTGACCCTAGGCTCCCCTGGCTGTGCCCTGGAGAGCAGCTTGCATAGAGCCGACCGCAGCGCCTGTCTGGAGGCTGACTGCCTTGAGCATACTGCCCTGAGCCCGGGAGTCGGGCTCTGCCGGCCTGGGTTGGCCTCTTGGGGAGGGAACCCTGCTTTTGTGTTCGCCTGGCGGAGCCTGTAACATCGCCTGGGCTTACGGAGCCGCCTGCACTGGGTGAGGCGGGCAGGGCTCGTCCAACGTGGGTGCTGCTTGGCACAGGGGTTGGCCCGAGGCAGAGGAGCAGAGTCCACGGACTGCGGCCAGCTCTCGACTGGATGACTCCCGGAGCGGTTACTGGAGAGAGGCCTAGCTCCGTGGAGAGACTGGCAGTGCTGGCTGCTCTAGCCCTGCAGGGTGTAGTGGTAGACAAGCCAGTGCCAGGGATGCCAGGGCCCGCCACACTGGCCCTTTCTCCACCAGCTCTGCTCTGGGTAATTCTTGTAGGGCCTGTGCTAGCCAGGGGCACGCCGGGTGATGACTGTGGTCCCTCCCGGCCTTGGTCTCTACCTGGCGCTGGATGTACCCAGGGCTGCTGGGACAAGTCACCAGGGGACCTGCCTCGCCCCTGGACTCCAAGCCCAAATTTCTCTGCAATAGAGCGTGGGGAACTGGGGGTGGGGCCAGTGGCATCCCCGTCCCACCCCTTGTAGTGAGGGGCAGGAGTCTAAGCTGAAGGGCCCCCTCTCCTATCAGCCTGAGCGCCGCTCTCGCTGGCACCAGGGACACCGAGGTGCCCGCACGTCACACGGGGGAGGGTCCAGCCATTTATTTGTGTGCGGGGGTTGCTCTGTACAAAGCTAGGGCCGGGGGTGAAGCAGAGCCCCACAGCAGGGCCCGGTGCGGCTGTCAGCTCCGTTCCTGGCCATGGCCGGCGGCATCCGGGCTCTATGGGGGAAACAAGAACAAAGGGCTCAGGGTACAGGGGTGAGTCAGCAGAGCCAATGCCACGGGGACCAGTCCCTGCCCCCTGAACGGCCGCCGGGCAGGCCCTGCAACTCCAGCCAGACCCACTGGGGCCAATGCCCGGGCGCGCTGCCCACCCCGGGGAAAGCTCAGCTTGCTCACTGCTGGACATAGGCCTGGCTCCCTGCGGGCCGAGGGGGGGGGGCGGGTACCAGAGGGGGGGGGTGAGGACCGGGGAGGGTCAGGGGGGGGGCGGGTACCAGAGGGGGGGTGGGGACCGGGGGAGGTCAGAGGGGGCGGGTACCAGAGGGGGGGTGAGGGCCGGGAGGGGTCAGGGGGGGGCGGGTACCAGAGGGGGGGTGAGGGCCGGGGGGGGTCAGGGGGGGCGGGTACCAGAGGGGGGGTGGGGACCGGGGGAGGTCAGAGGGGGCGGGTACCAGAGGGGGGGTGAGGGCCGGGGGGGGGGGTCAGGGGGGGGCGGGTACCAGAGGGGGGGTGAGGGCCGGGGAGGTCAGGGGGGGCGGGTACCAGAGGGGGGGTGGGGACCGGGGGGGGCGGGCGGTACCTGCGGCTCAGCCTCTCACTCCTGCTTCTTGGGGTTGTTGACGGCCACGTAGTGGTAGAGAACCACGAGCAGGAAGAGCGACACGCCCAGCATGTTGGCGAAGATGGCGAGCTGCACGTCGGTGACCATCCTGCGGGGGGAGCGCGGGTCAGCGGGGGGGGGGGGAGGGGCGAGGGGATCCCAGGGGGGAGGGGGGTCCCGGGGCGGGAGCCCCGGGGTGGGGGAGGGGGGTCCCGGAGGGTCCCAGGGTGGGGGAGGGGCAGGAAGGGGGGTCCCGTGGTGGGGGGGTTCCCAGAGGGAGGGGGGTCCCGGGGTGGGGGAGGGGCAGGGAGGGGGGTCCCGGGGGGGGAAGTGGGGGTCCGGAGGGGGGGGTCCCTGGCCCCGCCCCACTCACGCAGCGGCCGCGGCTCTGGGTTCCCCGGACACGTCTCGCCAGAGACTGTCCGACTTCCGGCCGCGGCGCGGTGCATTGTGGGGCGGGCGGCTCCGGAGGCGCCGAGGGGGCGGGGCTTGTACCTCGACCCGCCCCTTGGCGGGGCCCAGAAAGAGGCAAGCCCCGCCCCCCGCGCGCGTGACCCGAGACGTAACGATGGAGCCGGTCGCGGCCCCGCCCCCTCCCCGTGACTCGCCCGGGGCGGGGCGTTGGGGGATGAGCGGGGCGGGGCGGGGCGTTGGGGGATGAGCGGGGCGGGGCGGGGCGTTGGGGGATGAGCGGGGCGGGGCGGGGCGTTGGGGGATGAGCGGGGCGGGGCGTTGGGGGATGAGCGGGGCGGGGCGGGGCGTTGGGGGATGAGCGGGGCGGGGCGTTGGGGGATGAGCGGGGCGGGGCGTTGGGGGATGAGCGGGGCGGGGCGGGGCGTTGGGGGATGAGCGGGGCGGGGCGTTGGGGGATGAGCGGGGCGGGGCGGGGCGTTGGGGGATGAGCGGGGCGGGGCGTTGGGGGATGAGCGGGGCGGGGCGTTGGGGGATGAGCGGGGCGGGGCGGGGCGTTGGGGGATGAGCGGGGGGGGGGGTGTTGAGGGGGGTTAGCACGCGGGGGGGGATAGTGCATCACGTGGGCGCCTCCCCCCCCCACTCCGCTCCCTTGGGGGCAGGGACCTGCCCCGAGCGCCCCCCTCCCCTGCTCCCGGCACCCCCCTCCCCCACACACAGTGAGGGTGGGGTCTGGGGTGGGGCAGGGCCGGACAGGCCGCTAGCGGGGGGCGGGGGGGGGGGGGACTAAGGCAGCTCCGGGTCTGTCTCCTCCGCAGCAGAAGGTCGATTTCCCGTAAGTCGATTTTCTAAAGTCGACTTCGTGGTCCCCACACAGCACAGCAGGTCCACGGTGTCCGTCCAGAACTTGTGCGGGGTCGACATAGGGAGTGTTGCACGGTGGGTCGTGATCCCACAGTGCCGGGAGTCCCCAGCTGCATCTAGAATGGCTGGCTCATTACAGACATTGTTTCTCCTCTCTCCATGTTCACACCTGTAAGGAAAAGTTAAAATATAGGAGAATGTCTTACTGAAGCTGTGTAACTAACTCTGGGTTGCTGTAAGTTTTTATCTTGTGTTATGCATTCTTGGAGGCGCCACTGGGCCTCACTCATCCTTGTCCTGTATATTTCATAAGTTTGTTTTACCCCATATGTACCATTTCAAGGCAATGACTTTATGTTTAGATTTCCTGTTCTTTCCTGACAAATAAGTAAATAGATAGAGAATAACGTCATGTTTTTCACCTGTTAATTTGTATGAGGCCCTTCTTGCCTCCTCCTCCATGTAAAGAATCATATAAAAAGCCTTGTAATGATGTATGAGGGGAAGCCATAATTTGAGAGCTATCTCTGTGGCTTCACTTCGCTAGCGAATAAACTTTTGTATTCAAGCTTCTCCAAGGCCTGCCTGTTCTTTGAAGGTAAATTGGGACACCTCCAAAGGAAACAGAGCCATTTGTGCAACACCCCCCCCCCCCCATTCAACTGCTAGAAGAATAATCCACACTCCCTGATCGGAGATAACAAGCTGGTTCAGCTTATTTGGACTAACCTTTTCACCTCCCACCTGGTTCTTGCCTACTTTCCTAGACCTGCCTCTGAACATTTCCACTGCTTGCATCCGACGAAGTGGGTATTAGCCCACGAAAGCTCATGCTTCAAAACTTTATAGTTAGTCTTTAAGGTGCCACAGGGTATTAGGAATGTTGTGTAGTATGATTCTAAAAACTGTCTCAAACTGAACTTTCACTCCCTGTCTATGAACTCTCGTCCTCTAGCCTGGCATGCATCTTAAACTCCTGTTTACCCTGCCACAGCTGTGCAGGAGTCATAGTGTCTGAATATCCCTAAGTATCCTGAAATCTCCTGTTTACCAGACAGGTCAATGGAATAGATTCATATCACACAATGGGTGTGATAGCCATGAAGTGTTCTCACCTGTGTAAGTGTATTGAAAGCCCCCCTCCCCTGTTCACACCTGAGTATAAGAAAGGCCTCAGCCTTGCATGGAGCTAAGCCAGTAGTTTGGGTTTTAACCCCTCTGACTCCTATTGCTTGCAATAAATCTTGTTTTCCAGAATGTCACGGAGCGCCCCGGCGATGGTCTGGAACCGCGCCCTAGGAAGCCAGACCGGACTCCAGGTGAAGGGCCCCTTCTCCGTACACAGCCTGTTTCCCAGGCCAGGAGCTTCAGGGGTATCCACTTCTACCTTCCTGGGTCTGACCTCGGAGCATTCAGCACCTTCTGCCCCACCGTGTGCTTCCCCCAGCAAGCCCGCCTGGGCGGGGTCCTGGGGAAGCCCATGGGTTCTGCACCCCAAATCCACAGTCAAACGTGACTCTCAGCCAGCCAGCAGAATAGGGTTTATTTGAGATGTCAGGAACCATCCAACTCACAGCTTCTCAGTCTCAACAGGGTCCATCCAGTTAGGCCTTTCTGGGGTGTGCCAGGAGGTGAGACCCAGATTCTGGGCTCCTGCTTCTCCCCCAGGTTTATTCGATGACTTCTAATCACAGACCATACAGTGAGCGTGAGCCTTCAGCTGGATCCATCTTGGGGCCAGAGAGCGAGTTCGCTTCTCTGCCTCTCCCAGCTCGACCCAGACCCAGACTGACTCAAAAAAAAACCCCTCTCTAGCCACTTCCTGCTCCTTTGTCTCTTTGTCTGGTTTCCCGGGCTTCCCTTCAACAGGTTCAGCTGACCTCCCTCCCCCACCTGGGGTCAGGTTACAGCTTCCAGGGATGCCTCCCAGTGAGGGGAGGGCGTTGCCTCCTTGCTTCCAGCATCAGCCCCTATCCCTTCACATAGACACTTAAGAAATGCATAGGGGAAACTGAAGCACACACACACACAGTACTCCCACTTCCTCACACAGAAGTCTACTGAGTCCTGCCTGTCCTTTGCGGGTATATTGGGATTGGGCTCCAAAGGTAAAGCAGTTTTTGCAACACTATTGTGAGGTGTAGGCGGCATCACCTGGTCTGTGCTGAGCCCAGGGCATGCCGGGGATCACACCTGTGGCACTGAGCACCCAGCCCAGCGGGACTCAGACCCAGCGGGACTCAGGGCTGCCATGAGGGAGCTGCTCCCGAGTCCGAGCTCGGGGGGGGCCCTGGCCCTGCTGGATGCGCTGCTGCTGCTGCTGACCTTGCTCTGGGCTCTCTGGAGCCTGGCAGCGTTGGGGGTGAGTGGGGGCCGGGTGGGGGGCAGGCCCAGCCAGCGTGGACAACACCAGGTTCATTCCTCGACAGGAGCCAGCGTGGGGCAGACTTGTTAGCGCAGGAACCAGAGACTTTCAGCCAGGTCCATCCTGGGGGAGGGTGCCCAGGGCCCTGGAGCCCCCGCCCCCATCCCCTCGTTGCCTCCAGCCAAGCCTCAGTCCCCCTCCAGCCCCTCCTCTGGCCTTTGTCTCTGTCCCGGGCCAGGAGACTCCTGATCCCTTTGTTCTCCAGCCCCTTCAGCTGGCACCTTGCGGTGTTGTACTTAAAGTCCTGCCCAGGATCCCTTCAGGGAGAATGAGGCAAAACACCACATTTATTACTAATACATGGAATAATCAACACTGCATCATCTGCATGTGATCCACCCCCCCCCCCCTGCTGTTGTTACCCACCAGTTGCTCCCCTTCACTCCACTGGCCAGGTGAGTTAGCTGGGGGAGGGGTGGAGCTGCGATGTTGACGAGAGGAGACCCGGGGTCCCCTGCCAGGCCCCTCACTTTTATAACAGCTTCTCCCTCCTGCAAACCTGTCCCCGATTCTCCACTGCTTCCCTCTGGGGGTCCCAGTGCTGCAGAGAGGGGGGGTCCCAAAGGAGGTGCTGGCTGCTGCCCCCCGAGGGGTCAATGTGTCTGATCTTCCTTAGTCAGCTCACTTGACACGTTTGATTGTCCTGGGTCTGGCTCCCATCCCCCCTCCAAGGGGTGCACTGGCTGGAGGTGCCGCCTTCCCCCCTTCCCCCCTCGTTCATTCACTCTCCCTTTCCTTCAGCCCCCCTGTGACGAAGTGGGAGTACTGTGTGCTCTTTGCCCCACAGTGTCCAGGGGGAACTCCTTGTGTGCCAGCTCTTTCCAGGTCACCGCCTCTTTGCCAGGGTTGAGCGTATGCTCCTGCGCCCCTGGAACCGCTCACTGCAAACCCCAGGGGTACCCTGATACTGCAAAAATCCTTCTCCCTCCTAGGGCCAAGCCACATGCTTCTCCGCCCCTGACTGCTCCTTGCAGTTTTCAGGGGGACCCTGGATCCGCAACAGTCCTTCTCTCTGGTCACACACTCTCAGGGGTTAAGCTGCAGCTTTTCCACCCCCTGTAACTGGCATTCTCTGGGCCTTCAACATGCCTGCTCCCCAGCGATCCCACAGTCACTTATTGCGGGGTGCGCCGTCCACGGGGTCCACGGGATGCCGCACATCCCACCGCTGCCACCAGTTGTCACGGAGCGCCCGGGCAATGGTCTGGAACCGCTCCCTAGGAAGCCAGACCGGACTCCGGGTGAAGGGCCCCTTCTCCGTACACAGCCTGTTTCCCAGGCCAGGAGCTTCAGGGGTCCCCACTTCCACCTTCCTGGGTCTGACCTCGGAGCATTCAGCACCTTCTGCCCTCCGTGTGCTTCCCTCAGCAAGCCCGCCTGGGCGGGGTCCTGGGGGAGCCCATGGGTTCTGCACCCCAAATCCACAGTCAAACGTGACTCTCAGCCAGCCAGCAGAATAGACGGTTTATTTGAGATGTCAGGAACCATCCAACTCACAGCTTCTCAGTCCAAACAGGGTCCATCCAGTCAGGCCTTTCTGGGGTGCCAGGAGGTGAGACCCAGATTCTGGGCTCCTGCTTCCTCCCCAGGTTTATTCGATGACTTTCATCTGGTCCAACACAGACCATGCAGCGAAAAAGCGTGAGCCCTCCGCTGGATCCATCTCGGGCCAGAGAGCGAGTTTGCTTCTCTGCCCTTCCCAGCTCGACCCAGACCCAGAGTGACCACTCCCTCTAGCCACTTCCTGCTCCTTTGTTCCTTTCCCAGGCTTCAGGTGTTACGTGACCTCCCTCCCCCACCTGGGGTCAGGTTACAGCTTCCAGGGATGTACAGAGGGGAGGGCGTTGCCTCCTTGCTTCCAGCATTAGCCCCTATCCCTTCACACAGACACTCAAGAAATGCATAGGGGAAACCGAGGCACACACACACAGTACTCCCACTTCGTCACACCCCCGCCCCCTCGTTCATTCACCCTCCCTTTCCTTCAGCCCCCCGCCCCCTCGTTCATTCACCCTCCCTTTCCTTCAGCCCCCCGCCCCCTCTTCATTCACCCTCCCCTTCCTTCACCTCTCTCCCTCCCCCCCCCCCCGTTCATTCATCAGGCCATTGATTACAAGGGGGGATCTTATTCTACTCCTAGCAAAGAGACATTTTTCTTCTACCCTAATTACCCCACTTTAGGGGCTAGAACGTCTCACCAGGTTCAATACGACGCTTCGAAGACGAGGTTCTGTGGAGAGGCTCAACACGGAGCCATAGAAAAGTTATACAAACATGCAGATTTATCTACAGCGAGGGGGGGGCATCGGGGGACAGGGCATTGGCCGTTCCCTGTGCAGACCCTGCGCTCTAGGCCTCTGCAACAATCACACCCCCATATCCCCCCACCTAGAGACTTAAGAAAGGCACAGGGGAAACTGAGGCACCCATGCAGTATTCAGAGAGAACATTAAGAACATTCCCACCTCGTCACCCGGGCAGACGGGTCACCTGGTCTCTGTTCTCCAGCACCCCTGGCTGCCGGGCTCCGGTCATCAGTTGCCAGGCCACAGGGTGCTGGCTGGTCTCTGTGCCCAGGCAGCCCATCCCAGTCACACCTGCCCTGTAGGGGTCAATGCACCCACCCCCAATCCCTCCACCTAGATGCTCGAGTAACACCTAGGGGAAACTGAGGCACAGTATTCCGAGAAAACATTAAGAACATTCCCACTGTCAGGATCAAAAGTGCAAATACCCCAAACCAGGCTGGGGGACTAGAGCAGCGGGTGGCTCCCCACGCAGGGACCGGGGCAAGAAACCCCCAGAGCACCCCCATCCCAATGCCAAACAGAGCCAAGGGAGCGGAGCCCGGGCAGCGTTTGCAGTCTGTCTTGGGCCTCGTGTTGTTCTCACCCCCTGGGAGCGGAGCCGGGGACCTGCCCTTGCTCACCTGACCCACAGGGCCCCGCGCTCTCCGGGCCCTGGCGGTCTCAGCAGGTCGTGATTTGGGGGTCGGCAGCGTCACCCGGCCATGGCTTCACCCTGTAGGCCCTACAGAAATCGGTGGGTGACCTGCCAGGCCTGGGGGGGGGCCCTGTATGGGGAGCTGCCTGGCAGTGCCCAGCAGTCCCTGGCTCCGGGGCTGCAGGGGGCCGGCAGTGACAGGCTCCGGGCTGGGTGTCCCGCCTGGCCGCGGGGGGCGGAGCCGAGCCGTGATGGCCACTCGTGTGTGCCCAGCAGGCCCAGCGCAGGAGGAGGAACCGGGGGGGCCGCCGGAGAACACGGCCAGGTGAGCAGCCTCCTCCTCCCCCCACAGCCGCGGGGCTCGGTCCGGCAGCCCCCCAGCAGCTAACAATCTGCTCTGTGTCTCCGCCAGCCGCCTCTGCGCTCCGGGAGCAGGGAGCCCGGGAGAGAGAGCCGTGCCTCAGGTAGGCACCCCCCAGCACCGGGCGGGGGGGCTGTCACGGAGTGAGGGGGAGGCAGG
Source organism: Sternotherus odoratus (assembly GCA_032164245.1). NCBI lineage: Eukaryota > Metazoa > Chordata > Testudines > Kinosternidae > Sternotherus > Sternotherus odoratus. The sequence continues at coordinate 929,747 of JAVMKO010000003.1, read as the reverse complement.
GCCCTGCACCCCACTTCCTGCGGTCCCCCGGGACTCTCCGCCAGCCCGTAACACAGGAGAGTTATCAGGGACGACAGGAACTCGATCCAACTCCGAGCTCGTAGGCACAACCAGGACCCCAGACCAGGGCCCCTCAGTCGGGTCCTCCTGGGGGGCAGGGAGATTAAACCCCAGACCTGGGGGGCTCCCGCCGCTTCCCCAGCCAGCTCCAAACTCCGACTCCCCCAGCCCCCTCTTGGCTCCTCCAGCCTTCGTCCAGTTTCCTGGGCAGGTGTCACCTGCTCCCAACCCCCGTCCCGGCTCAGGTCACAACCCCGGGATCAACCAATGGGACACTCCCAGGGCGAATCCGGCAGGGGGGGGGGGGGCGGAGGCCCGGTTCGTGGCGCTGACCCGGCTTCTTTCCTGCAGCTGCCAGGGGCTGCGCCAGGAGCTGCACATGGTGGAGCAGCGCCTGCAGCATGTCGCCCGGCACCTGGGCGAACTCACCAGCCCGTAAGGGGGAGAGGGGCTGGGTGTGGGGCCGGGGTCCCCTCGGGGCCCCTCACCCTCTCTCAGCAAACAGCCTCCAGCTCTGGGAGCTGAGCTTCCCACCCCACCCGCCACCCCATCGGCCGTGGGGGAGGGCAGCACTTGAGTCTGGCCAGATGCCGATTCGGCACTTCACGGAGCCCTCCTGCCCCACAGATCTGCACCTCCCCGCCCCCCGTGGAGCTTGTGCCCCAGCCCAGCCGGTACCTTGGGACCGTGGATGGGCCCCGTCCCCCCATCCCAGATCCCCCTCCCCACTGACAGCCCCGTCCCACCGTCGGCCCCCGCCCTACCCAGATCCCACTGACAGCCCCGTGCCCCCCATCCCAGATCCCCCTCCCCACGGAACTGCCTCTGCGCCCTGCCGGGGAAGGAGGACGCCGCTGGGCCAGGCAGCCAGAGCCGGGCAGACAAGGACGGGCACCGCCAGCAAGAGACACCTTGGCACATCTGGACCCTCCCCAGCACCCTCCTGCCAGCGCAGGCCCGGAGGAAGCCCCAGCCCCGTAAGCCGGGGGGGGGGGGTGTCAGCTGCTCTGGGCCCTGGCGAGGGGAGTGGGGGGCGTGTCCAGGGGCGTTGGCTCCTTCGCCCAGCGTAGGCCTTTCTCCTGCCTGCGCCTGGGCCTCGCCCCCTCGGGCTCCCTGCCCGCCCCCGTTACCAGGCTGGGGGCACGGGGCTGGTTTGGGGGCTGTTCAAAGGGCAGCAGCCCCTTGCGCGGGCGGCTGATGCTCCGGGGCTGGCGAGCCGCTGGCACCAGATCAGCGCCAGGCCTTGGTACAGGGCCTGGTCCCCCCGGCTCGGTACCGGGGGAGGGGGGGTCACAAGCCTGAGCAGGGGGAGCCCCAGGGCCCCCTCCACCTCCCCGCGGGTTGTCACTAGTCCCGCCCTGGGGCGACGCGAGGGCCGTACCCCCAACAGCTCTGCCCAGGCCTGTTCGGGGGGAGCCAGGGGAGCCCCACTGGCGGGTGCGTTAGCCGGGTCCCTGGCATCGCCAGCAGATGGCAGCAGCGAGCCATGAGTGCTGCGGGAGGCCGAAGCTCTCTGGGATCCGGCGGGGCTCGTGAATCACTCTGGGGGGACCCCGAGCTCTAAGGGGGGTACCTGGATCTCTATGGGTTCGGGGGGGCTCCTAGATCCCTATGGGGGGACCCCGAGCTCTAAGGGGGGGTACCTGGATCTCTATGGGTTCGGGGGGCTCCTAGATCCCTATGGGGGGACCCCGAGCTCTATGGGGGGTACCTGGAGTTCTATGGGTTCGGGGGGGCTCCTAGATCCCTATGGGGGACCCCGAGCACTAAAGGGGGTTAGCTGGAGTTCTATGGGTTCGGGGGGGCTCCTAGATCCCTATGGGGGACCCCGAGCACTAAAGGGGGGTAGCTGGAGCTCTATGGGTTCGGGGGGGCTCCTAGATCCCTATGGGGGGACCCCGAGCTCTAAGGGGGGTACCTGGATCTCTATGGGTTCGGGGGGCTCCTAGATCCCTATTGGGGGACCCCGAGCTCTAAGGGGGGTACCTGGAGTTCTATGGGTTCGGGGGGGCTCCTAGATCCCTATGGGGGACCCCGAGCTCTATGGGGGGTACCTGGAGTTCTATGGGTTCGGGGGGGCTCCTAGATCCCTATGGGGGGACCCCGAGCTCGCTGGGGGGTCTTCTGGGTCTCTATGGGGGACCCAGATCTCTAAGGGGGTCGAAGGATGGGGCGTGCCCCCCCCCGGCTGCTCACGTTCCTCTCCTGTCCCCTCAGGCGCTGACGCCAGCCAGCAGACCCAGGAGCCCTGCGTGTGCCCCATGGCACTGCCCCGTGGGGACGTCGGCCACGCCGGCCCCCTGGCTGCTCTGGCCAGGCTGAGCCGGCCGGGGGCTGCCAGGCTGCAGGCCCACGGGGCGCGGAAGTGCCCGGAGATCAAGGCGGGGGCTCTGCCCGCCGTGGTGAGCGCGTCGCAGGCAGCCGCCCTCGCGGGGAAGCGCCCGGCCCTGCCCAAGCTGCTGCGCCCGGGACAGAGACTCCGGCGGCTCCGCCCCAGCAGGTGCCCGGCCCTGGCGCCGGAGGCAGCGCGGCGCGTGGAGCTCAACATCCGGCAGAAGGGGCTGCCCGGCCTGTACGCCCAGTCGCTGGCCCAGCCGGTCCCCTGCCCTGCGGGGCGCCCAGCGCTGGAGTTCGTGGAGCGGGGCACCCCCTTCGTGAGCGCCACCTCCCGCCACGGCTTGGAGTGGCACATCCGCAGCAAGAGGCTGCAGCACCAGTGGGGCCGGCCCCCCCTCCTGCAGCATTCCCTGGCAGCCTTCCTGCCCCCGGCGCCCTGCCCCAGCTCCCTGCCCGCCCGGCGCCCCAGGGACGTGGCCGTCGGCCCCCAGGCGCTGCCCTTCCTTGGCAGCGGTGCCCGGAGAGAGCTGGAGTCTCATCTCACCACCATGCAGGCGCAGCATCGCTGGGGGCTGCCCGGGAGGGTCCAGGCCTCACTGCTGCGGTTCATGCCACCTGCCCCGGGCCACGCACCAGCCAGCTGCCCGCCCAGCCCGGGCCACGCACCAGCCAGCTGCCCGCCCAGCCCGGGCCACGCACCAGCCAGCCGCCCGCCCTCCCCGGGCCACGTACCAACCAGCCGCCCGCCCAGCCCAGGCCACGTACGAGCCAGCCGCCCGCCCACCCCGGGCCACGCACCAGCCAGCCGCCCGCCCACCCCGGGCCACGCACCAGCCAGCCGCCCGCCCAGCCTGGGCCACGTACGAGCCAGCCGCCCGCCCAGCCCGGGCCACGTACGAGCCAGCCGCCCGCCCAGCCCGGGCCACGTACGAGCCAGCCGCCCGCCCAGCCCGGGCCACGTACGAGCCAGCCGCCCGCCCAGCCCGGGCCACGCACCAACCAGCCGCTCGGTCTCCCCGGGCCACGCACGAGCCAGCCGCCCGCCCAGCCTGGGCCACGCACCAACCAGCCGCTCGGTCTCCCCGGGCCACATGGAAACCAGCCCACCTGCATTCCAGCTCTGCGTGCAGAAGAGTGACTGTGCCCACTCCCTGCTGAGGGTGCCCAGCCCGGGGAAGCCAGAGGCCACCCCCCCTGCCCCCCAGCTGCTCCCTAGGGCAGGGGGCCCGCTGGGACACGGGGCTGCCGGAGGGGACGATGGCAGTGCAGTGTCGCCCAGAGGGCAGAGTGGCTCACGGCGCTGCCCACGGCCCGTGCCGCCTGGAATCACCTGGAGGGTCCCCAGCCGACCCCACATCCATGGGGCTGCCCACCGCGCCCCCAGGGCCCTGCAGCCGGAGCTCTCCGCCAGCGCGCCTCGCAGCCAGGCCCCAGGCAGGACGCAGCGCCGTCCGAAGAAGCGCGTCATCCTGAGGACGGACAGTCCCCCCGTGCTGGGGGAACGGGGCAGCCAGGGCCCCCCACCAGCCAGCCAGCCCCAGGGCGCCCCTGCCAACCCCGAGGGGCTGATCCGCTTCCTCGTGACGTCGCTGGACACCCGGCGGGCAGCGCGAGATCTGCAGCTCCGGATGCGGGGCTGGGGCCAGTGGAGCGTGGAGTACCCCGTCTGCCTGCAGTGCTCCTGCTGCCTGGACAGCGGCTGCCCCCACCCCCCCGCCCCCCGGGGCCAGCGCGGCCCCCGCCTCGTCGTCTACCCCCAGCTGAGCGTGGGCCGGGGCCGGGGGGGCCGCAGCCGCCTCCACATGAGCCTGGGCTTCCTGCTCAGGATCAAGAGGAAACAAGCCCTTAAGTGGCGGCTGATCCAGGAGACCCCTGGCAAGGTGGGGCCGGGCAGGGCCTGGGAGGGGGCAGCCTGCGGGCAGCCCACAAGTCAGCAGGGCCTGGGCGGAGCCCTGGGGGTCTGGCACCCCAGGGAGCAGCCTCCCTGCAGGGCCTGCAGCCAGGCCACCAAGCCGGGTGCCCCACCGCGCCCGACCAGGCCTCACTCCGGCAGGGCTCCCTCCTGCCGGCTCCCCCAGGGGTCTGCCTCTGGCAGCGCCACGGAGCCGCCCGGACCCGCGACCACCAGGACCCTGGAGCCCCCCCGGACCCGCGACAAACAAGAGACCAGAGCTGGGTCCGCGCCCCCCCCAGGGCAGTCCCACGGGCATCAGCAGCACCGCAGCAGGGAGCCGGCCCCACACCCCGCCCGGCCCGGGGGCCAGGAGACACTGGGCTTAAGAGACTCGTCAAGTCTGTCCAGCAGGCCTGGGCCGAGCTGTGGGGCAGAGCCAAGCCCAGAACCTCCCCCAGGAGATCGGGGGGCCCAGGGGGCACCCCCAAGGCGCTAAGGTCTCCAGCTGATCACAGCCCTCCCCGGGGAGCAGCGCTGAAAGGGGCAGGCGCAGGGAGGGGCTACCACCTGCCCGGGCACAGGGGGCCCCCACCTTCCCCCCAACCACCCTTCTGTTCTAGACAATAAACCCAGCTGGACCTGCGCCCGCCCGGCTCTCTTGTGCAGCCTGCCCCGTCCGCAGCGCTCTGCCGGGGGAGCCTCAGACAGGCCGACCCCCTGACCCCCCCACCCCAGCTCCCCACTCCTGGAGCCCAGGGAGAGGGGAAACCAGCTGTGTCCTGGGGCCGCCCGCTGCAGCCAGGGTTCGTAAGCGCCCCGCGCCCCCCCGCCATGGGCAAGGCCAGGCCCCCACCCACCCAGTGCTGGTTCTGCCCAGGGCTGTTGCCCCACTGGCCTCCAGGGGGTCCCATACTTTGGGGGGGGGGGCTCTCTCCCGGGGCTCCAACCCCTCCCCTCCTGCATCCGCCCCTCTCTGAGCCTTAGCCCTCCTGCCTCTGCCGTGGGGCCCTCAGGGAGTCCCCTTGCCTGGGACCCCCGGGGCCTCCACCCCCCGAAGGGGACGATGCTCCCCCCATCTCCCGTTCTCTAGACCGGAGCGACTCAGCCAGCATCACACAGGAGGGTTATTGAGTGTTGAACCCAGAATGGGAAACTCCCCTCAGGCCTGCCCCCCCCAACCCGGCACGTCCCCGTCTCCCTGCACCCGGGGGGCTCTGCCTGCCCCCCCAACCCGGCACGTCCCCGTCTCCCTGCACCCGGGGGGCTCTGCCTGCCCCCCCTCAGCACCTGGCACGTCCCCGTCTCCCTGCACCCGGGGGGGGGGCCTGCCTGGCCCCCCTCAGCACCCCAACCCCTCCTCCCCTCACACAGCGCTCCTGTGGCGAAGTGGGAGTACTGTGTGTGTGTGCCTCGGTTTCCCCTATGCATTTCTTAAGGAATAGGGGCTGACACTGGAAGCAAGGAGGCGATGCCCTCCCCTCTCAAGGGGGCATCCCTGAAAGCTGTAACCTGACCCCAGGTGTTGGAGGGAGGTCAGGTGATACCTCCAGCCGGGAAAGGGAAGAAGAGGAGGGGCTGGAGGGGGGTTGGGGAGTCAGTCTGGTTTAGCTGGAGCCAGGCAGGAGAGGGGAGAGGCGCGATCTCACTCTCTGGCCCCAAGATGGATCCAGCTGAGGGCTCACGCTCACTGTATGGTCTGTGTTAGACCAGATAGAAGTCATCGAATAAACCTCTGTTTTACTGGCTGGCTGAGAGTCACATTTGACTGTGGATTTGGGGTGCAGAACCCATGGGCTCCCCCAGGACCCCACCCAGGCGGGCTTGCTGGGGGAAGCACATGGAGGGGCAGAAGGTGCTGAATGCTCCGAGGTCAGACCCAGGAAGGTGGAAGTGGGGACCCCTGAAGCTCCTGGCCTGGGAAACAGGCTGTGCCACACAGCGCTCCCCGAACCCTCCTTCCCTCACAGCGCTCCCCTGGCCCACCCACATCTGGGGCTTCTGCTGCATTGCCAGGGTGGGCCCTACCAGTAATGTCACTGGGGGGGGGGAGGAAACCCTGCCCCACCCCAGAGGGGGCTGCAGCCCCATGGTGGAGGGCAGGGCAGGAGGCCCAAGGGTTGTCAGGGGGCCCAGGGGAGGGTTGTCAGGGGGCCCAGGGGAGAGCACCCCCCCCAGGGGAGGGCACCCCCCCTCACCGAGATGTGTCTGTGACGAAGTGGGAGTACTGTGTGTGTGTACCTCAGTTTCCCCTATGCATTTCTTAAGTGTCTATGTGAAGGGATAGGGGCTAATGCTGGGAGCAAGGAGGCAACACCCTCCCCTCTGTGCATCCCTGGAAGCTGTAACCTGACCCCAGGTGGGGGAAGGGAGGTCAGGTGACACCTGAAGCCCGGGGAAAGGAACAAAGGAGCAGGAAGTGGCTAGAGGGGGGTTTTTGTGGTCAGTCTGGGGCTGCGTCGAGCTGGGAAGGGAGAGAAGCGATCTCTCTCTCTGGTCCCAAGATGGATCCAGCTGAGGGCTCACGCTCACTGGCTGCATGGTCTGTGTTAGACCAGATGAAAGTCATCGAATAAACCTGGGGGAGAAGCAGGAGCCCAGAATCTGGGTCTCACCTCCTGGCACCCCAGAAAGGCCTGACTGAGGGACCCTGTTTGGACTGAGAAGCTGTGAGTTGGATGGTTCCTGACATCTCAAATAAACCGTCTATTCTGCTGGCTGGCTGAGAGTCACGTTTGACTGTGGATTTGGGGTGCAGAACCCATGGGCTCCCCCAGGACCCCGCCCAGGCGGGCTTGCTGGGGGAAGCACACGGAGGGGCAAAAGGTGCTGAATGCTCCGAGGTCAGACCCAGGAAGGTGGAAGTGGGGACCCCTGAAGCTCCTGGCCTGGGAAACAGGCTGTGTACGGAGAAGGGGCCCTTCCCCCGGAGTCCGGTCTGGCTTCCTAGGGAGCGGTTCCAGACCATCGCCCGGGCGCTCCGTGACAACGTCTATCCCCCACTCCCACCCCCAGCCGAGGCCTGGGTGCCACATGCAGGAGCCTCCAGCCAGTAGTTCCCAGAGTTGTCCCCCCCTCTCCGTGACAGGCAGGAGAGGGGCAGGGAATGTTTTTTTGGGGGGGGCAGCTGCAGAGGGAGGGTGTGAACCCAGCTACCTCCCCCTCCACCGGCTTCAGAGGCACCCAGCACCCACAGGGTTAATGAGAACCATACCAGGTAATCCCTCCGGAGCGCCCCCCCCCCGCATGGAACCCCCCCTCTCCCCCCAGCCCCCCGATTGGAACCCCCTCCACTGCCAGCCTCCCCCAGCTCCCCACAGCCCCCCCGCACTGATTGGGACCCCCTCCCCTGCCAGCCTCCCCCTGCTCCCCACAGCCCCCCCGCAATGATTGGGACCCCTCCCCTGCCAGCCTCCCCCTGCTCCCCACAGCCCCCCCGCACTGATTGGGACCCCCTCCCCTGCCAGCCTCCCCCTGCTCCCCACAGCCCCCCCGCACTGATTGGGACCCCCTCCCCTGCCAGCCTCCCCCTGCTCCCCTCAGCCCCCCCGCACTGATTGGGGCCCCCTCCCCTGCCAGCCTTCCCCTGCTCCCGACAGCCCCCCCGCACTGATTGGGACCCCCTCCCCTGCCAGCCTCCCCCTGCTCCCCGCAGCCCCCCCCCCACTGATTGGGACCCCCTCCCCTGCCAGCCTCCCCCTGCTCCCCGCAGCCCCCCCCCCGCACTGATTGGGACCCCCTCCCCTGCCAGACTCCCCCTGCTCCCGACAGCCCCCCCGCACTGATTGGGACCCCCTCCCCCTGCTCCCCACAGCCCCCCCGCACTGATTGGGACCCCCTCCCCTGCCAGCCTTCCCCTGCCCCCGACAGCCCCCCCGCACTGATTGGGACCCCCTCCCCTGCCAGCCTTCCCCTGCTCCCGACAGCCCCCCCGCACTGATTGGGACCCCCTCCCCTGCCAGCCTCCCCCTGCTCCCCGCAGCCCCCCCACACACTGATTGGGACCCCCTCCCCTGCCAGCCTCCCCCTGCTCCCCGCAGCCCCCCCCTGCACTGATTGGGACCCCCTCCCCTGCCAGCCTCCCCCTGCTCCCCACAGCCCCCCCGCACTGATTGGGACCCCCTCCCCTGCCAGCCTCCCCCTGCTCCCCACAGCCCCCCCGCACTGATTGGGACCCCCTCCCCTGCCAGCCTCCCCCTGCTCCCCTCAGCCCCCCCGCACTGATTGGGGCCCCCTCCCCTGCCAGCCTTCCCCTGCTCCCGACAGCCCCCCCGCACTGATTGGGACCCCCTCCCCTGCCAGCCTCCCCCTGCTCCCCGCAGCCCCCCCCCACACTGATTGGGACCCCCCTCCCCTGCCAGCCTCCCCCTGCTCCCCGCAGCCCCCCCCCGCACTGATTGGGACCCCCTCCCCTGCCAGACTCCCCCTGCTCCCGACAGCCCCCCCGCACTGATTGGGACCCCCTCCCCCTGCTCCCCACAGCCCCCCCGCACTGATTGGGACCCCCTCCCCTGCCAGCCTTCCCCTGCTCCCGACAGCCCCCCCGCACTGATTGGGACCCCCTCCCCTGCCAGCCTTCCCCTGCTCCCGACAGCCCCCCCGCACTGATTGGGACCCCCTCCCCTGCCAGCCTCCCCCTGCTCCCCGCAGCCCCCCACCACACTGATTGGGACCCCCTCCCCTGCCAGCCTCCCCCTGCTCCCCGCAGCCCCCCCCCCCGCACTGATTGGGACCCCCTCCCCTGCCAGCCTCCCCCTGCTCCCCACAGCCCCCCCGCACTGATTGGGACCCCCTCCCCTGCCAGACTCCCCCTGCTCCCGACAGCCCCCCCCCCGCACTGATTGGGACCCCCTCCCCTGCCAGCCTCCCCCTGCTCCCCTCAGCCCCCCCGCACTGATTGGGGCCCCCTCCCCTGCCAGCCTCCCCCTGCTCCCCGCAGCCCCCCCCCACACTGATTGGGACCCCCTCCCCTGCCAGCCTCCCCCTGCTCCCCGCAGCCCCCCCCCCCCCGCACTGATTGGGACCCCCTCCCCTGCCAGACTCCCCCTGCTCCCGACAGCCCCCCCGCACTGATTGGGACCCCCTCCCCCTGCTCCCCACAGCCCCCCCGCACTGATTGGGACCCCCTCCCCTGCCAGCCTTCCCCTGCTCCCGACAGCCCCCCCGCACTGATTGGGACCCCCTCCCCTGCCAGCCTTCCCCTGCTCCCGACAGCCCCCCCGCACTGATTGGGACCCCCTCCCCTGCCAGCCTCCCCCTGCTCCCCGCAGCCCCCCCCCACACTGATTGGGACCCCCTCCCCTGCCAGCCTCCCCCTGCTCCCCGCAGCCCCCCCCCCGCACTGATTGGGACCCCCTCCCCTGCCAGCCTCCCCCTGCTCCCCACAGCCCCCCCCGCACTGATTGGGACCCCCTCCCCTGCCAGACTCCCCCTGCTCCCGACAGCCCCCCCCCCCGCACTGATTGGGACCCCCTCCCCTGCCAGCCTCCCCCTGCTCCCCACAGGCCCCCGATTGGAACCTCCTCTCAGCCCAGCCAGTGCTCCTGCCCCACTCCCCCCGCCCCCCCTGCTGGGCACCCTGGGGCTGGAGCCCAAACTACCCTCCTGGCTGGGGCGGGACGGGCTGATAAAGCCCAGGGAAGCCCCCAGCCCTTAGCCCAGCTCAGCCGGGGGAGGCGGCTGCCCAGGGAGGGGCCCACAGTGGGCCAGGCCTGGCCAGTGGGGCCAACTCGCAGGAGGCTCCTGCGCCGGAGGGTTTTTCTGTGAAGCTCCAGCCCCTGGAGTCAGGGGCTCTGGGGAGTCCAGGCCCCCAGGAAATGTCGGGTTCTCCCCTGGGGCGCTGGAGGAAGCTGACGAATCTGACACACACCCCCCCAGCAGCAAATCACCAGTTCCTGCCCCCTCAGCCAGCATCGCCCCCCCCCCACACTGCGGGCCCAGCTGAGCTAGTCAGGGGGGGGCTCTGCAGTGTGGACCTGGGGGAGCATCATTTGTTCCAGACTCTCCCACCTAGGCACAATGGGTGGCGGGGTGGGGGGGATTCCTCCCCTCCCTGCCCCCCCCCCCAGTGCCAGGCCCACCCGCTTCCAGAAGGGGGGGGACAGTCTGTGCGCCCCTCCCCCCAGCCCTTGCTTCCCCGGAGCAGCCACCAAGTCCCAGCCCCCCCCCGCCCCCCGCCCCCGCAGGCAGCAGCCTGGCCATAAAAGGGAAGGTGCGCAGCTGGCTCTGGACTGATGAAGACCAGGCCCCCCCACTACCCCCCCCCACGCCAGTGGAGCGGGGCCGTGCCTGGGGCAGGGCCGTCCCCGTCCCCGTCCAGAAGGGGGCGCCGGGACCCACCACCCAGGAGCCCCACGGCTGAGCCTGGGACGGGCCAGTCAGTCACTGCGGAGACCCCACCCCATCATCCCAGTCCTGCCCCCCAAGCGACCCCCCATCATCCCAGTCCTGCCCCCCCAGCGATCCCCCCATCATCCCAGTCCTTCCCCCCAGCGATCCCCCCATCATCCCAGTCCTGCCCCCCCAGCGATCCCCCCATCATATCAGTCCTGCCCCCCCAGCGATCCCCCCATCATCCCAGTCCTTCCCCCAGCGATCCCCCCATCATCCCAGTCCTGCCCCCCCCAGCGATCCCCCCATCATCCCAGTCCTGCCCCCCCCAGCGATCCCCCCATCATCCCAGTCCTGCCCCCCAGCCGATCCCCCCATCATCCCAGTCCTGCCCCCCAGCGATCCCCCCATCATCCCAGTCCTGCCCCCCCCAGCGATCCCCCCATCATCCCAGTCCTTCCCCCCAGCGATACCCCCATCATCCCAGTCCTGCCCCCCCCAGCGATCCCCCCATCATCCCAGTCCTGCCCCCCCAGCGATCCCCCCATCATCCCAGTCCTGCCCCCCCCAGCGATCCCCCCATCATCCCAGTCCTGCCCCCCAGCGATCCCCCATCATCCCAGTCCTGCCCCCCCAGCGATCCCCCCATCATCCCAGTCCTTCCCCCAGCGATCCCCCATCATCCCAGTCCTGCCCCCCCAGCGATCCCCCCATCATCCCAGTCCTGCCCCCCCAGTGATCCCCCCATCATCCCAGTCCTGCCCCCCCCAGCGATCCCCCCATCATCCCAGTCCTGCCCCCCAGCGATCCCCCCATCATCCCAGTCCTGCCCCCCCCCAGCGATCCCCCCATCATCCCAGTCCTGCCCCCCAGCGATCCCCCCATCATCCCAGTCCTGCCCCCCAGCGATCCCCCCATCATCCCAGTCCTGCCCCCCCCAGCGATCCCCCCATCATCCCAGTCCTGCCCCCCCAGCGATCCCCCCATCATCCTAGTCCTGCCCCCCCAGTGATCCCCCCATCATCCCAGTCCTGCCCCCCAGCGATCCCCCCCATCATCCCAGTCCTGCCCCCCCAGCGATCCCCCCATCATCCTAGTCCTGCCCCCCCAGTGATCCCCCCATCATCCCAGTCCTGCCCCCCCAGCGATCCCCCCCATCATCCAGTCCTGCCCCCCCAGCGATCCCCCCATCATCCTAGTCCTGCCCCCCCAGCGATCCCCCCATCATCCCAGTCCTGCCCCCCCAGCGATCCCCCCATCATCCTAGTCCTGCCCCCCCCAGCGATCCCCCCATCATCCCAGTCCTGCCCCCCCAGCGATCCCCCCCATCATCCCAGTCCTGCCCCCCCAGCGATCCCGCCATCATCCCAGTCCTGCCCCCCCAGTGATCCCCCCATCATCCAGTCCTGCCCCCCCCAGCGATTCCCCCATCATCCCAGTCCTGCCCCCCCCAGCGATCCCCCCATCATCCCAGTCCTGCCCCCCAGCAAGCTCCCCCACCCCCATCATCCCAGCCCACCCCACAAGGACAGTGTGCGTGAGAAGTTGGGGGGGGAAGATGGAGGCTGCAGGAGCTGTGGGGGAGGGGCTGTGCTATGTAGCTCACCCCTCATCCCCCCCGCGCCACAGCCAGCACTTTGTCGTCCGGGGGTGCCGCAGGGTCAGGGTTTATGCCCCACATGGGCAGGGTTGGGGGCTCTCAATGGGGGGGGTACCCCTGTCCCGGAGCGCCCGGGCGATGGTCTGGAACCGCTCCCTAGGAAGCCAGACCGGACTCCGGGTGAAGGGCCCCTTCTCCGTACACAGCCTGTTTCCCAGGCCAGGAGCTTCAGGGGTCCCCACTTCCACCTTCCTGGGTCTGACCTCGGAGCATTCAGCACCTTCTGCCCCTCCGTGTGCTTCCCCCAGCAAGCCCGCCTGGGCAGGGTCCTGGGGGAGCCCATGGGTTCTGCACCCCAAATCCACAGTCACACGTGACTCTCAGCCAGCCAGCAGAATAGACGGTTTATTTATGGGGGGTGGGGGGATAGCTCAGTGGTTTGAGCATTGGCCTGCTAAACCCAGGGTTTTGAGTTCAATCCTTGAGGGGGCCATTTAGGGCAATCCTGCTAGTGTAGGCAGGCGGATCCTGCTAGTGTAGGCAGGGGACTGGGCTCGATGACCTTCAAGGTCTTTCCAGTTCTAGGAGATTGGTATATCTCCATTTATTTAATTTAATTTGAGATGTCAGGAACCATCCAACTCACAGCTTCTCAGTCCAAACAGGGTCCCTCAGTCAGGCCTTTCTGGGGAGCCAGGAGGTGAGACCCGGATTCTGGGCTCCTGCTTCTCCCCCAGGTTTATTCGATGACTTTCATCTGGTCTAACACAGACCATGCAGCCAGCGAGCGTGAGCCCTCAGCTGGATCCATCTTGGGCTAGAGAGCGAGATGGCTCCTCTCCCCTTCCCAGCTAGACCCAGACTGACCCAACCCCCTCTAGCCCCTCCCTCCTCTCCTTTGTTCCTTGTCTGGTTTCCGGGGCTTGAGGTATCACCTGACCTCCCTCCCCCACCTGGGGTCAGATTACAGCACTCAGGGATGCACACCTGGAGAGGGGAGGGCTTTGCCTCCTGGCTTCCAGTTTCAGCCCCTAATCCTTAGGAACTGCATAGGGGAAACTGAGGCACACACACAGTACTCCCACTTCGTCACAAACCCCCCCCCCCCCCACACACACGCCCCGGATGCTGCAGGCAGCCATGGGGCCCCAGCATCTCGGGCTTGCTGGAGGACACGGTGTGATGAAGTGGGGCTGGTCTCTCTGGATACCGTTTGGGTGCCTCAGTTTCCCCTCTGCAGTTCTTAAGTTTCTAGGTGGTGGGATGGGAGGGGGGGATTGTCACAGAGCAGGGGGCCAGTGTGAGCGAATGGCCGACACCCTGTCTCCTGGCAACAGATGCCCTGAGCCCTTCCCCTGTGAGGTGTTAGCTGGAAGTGTTGGAGAACAAAGGGATCCGGTGACCTCCTGGCCCGGGAAAGGGACAAAGGAAAAGGGAGGGGCGGGGCTGAGTCAGTCTGGGGACAGGCAGTGAAGTGCAGACGGGGTGTCACTGTCCCCCAAGATGGACCCGGCTGAGGGGTCCGGTTCTCGGGACCTACAAGCTCTGTTTTAACTCATGTTCCTGTCGTCTAATAAACCCTCTGTGTCCCCAGCTGGCTGAGAGTCACGTCTGACTGTGGAGTTGGGGTGCAGCCCACAGGCTCCCCCAGGACCCCGCCCGGGCGGGTTCGCTGGGGGAAGCACACGGAGGGGCAGAAGGTGCTGAATGCCCCGAGGTCAGACCCAGGAAGGTGGGAGCCGGGTGAGATTCTTGCCCTGCAGTCGCTCACAGAGCCGAGGCTTCCCCAGAGTCCCGACTGGCTTCGTGGGGAGCAGTCCCAGAGCGTCGCCCGGGGACCCCGTGACACACGGCCCAGCCCTGAGCGGCCCAGCTGTGTGCCCGGGACCGGCTGGGCAGGGTGACGGGGCCGGTGGCACCAGTGTGGCTGGTGGGGTGGGGGTTGGAACTAGGGAGAACATGTGTGGGGGGGACTGTGACGGGGGGGGCCGTATGAGCAGAGGGGGGGTCGGGTGAGACTGGCACTAGGGGGTGGGGCACTGGAGGGGGTAACACGGGGGGGGGGCATTGGCTGGGGGCCTTCATGGTCCTGGGGCCAGGTTCCTCTCCCCGGTGCGGGACCAGCCACTTACTGGCCGTGCTGGCACCGTGCCCAGCTCACCGGGGTCCCGGGAGCTCTGGGTCAACGGGGTGTCGGGGGGGGGGCTCAGGCAGGACCGGCCCAGGGGAGCCCCCAGCCGCAGCAGGGAGCCGGAAAGGGGCTGGGCCGGGGCCAGTCCGTGACTCAGCCGCTCTGCCGGGAAATCAGCAGCAGGACAAGTTCCCTGGGCGGGAATCCCCCGGGGGCAGCGCTGCGGGTTGGTGACCCCGCCTCTGCCCCTCACCCCGACCCATAGTCCCCCCCGACCCCTCACCCCGACCCTCAGTCCCCCCGCCCCTTCACCCCCAACTCTCAGTCCCCCCGACCCCCCGACCCACAGTCCCCCCCGCCCCCTTCACCCCCGACCCACAGTCCCCGGCCCCCTGAACCCCGACTCTCAGCCCCCCTGACCCCCCGACCCACAGCTGCCCCCCCACTCCCGCCCCACAGCCCCCCGCCACCTCACCCCCGACCCTCAGCCCCCCTGACCCCCCGCCCCACAGCTGCCCCCCCACTCCCACCCCACAGCCCCCCGCCCCCTCACCCCTGACCCACAGTCCCCCCCACCCCCTCAGCCCCGACCCTCAGTCCCCCCGCCCCTTCACCCCCAACTCTCAGTCCCCCCGCCCCCCCGACCCACAGTCCCCGGCCCCCTTCACCCCCGACCCACAGTCCCCGGCCCCCTGAACCCCGACTCTCAGCCCCCCTGACCCCCCGACCCACAGCTGCCCCCCCACTCCCGCCCCACAGCCCCCCGCCACCTCACCCCCGACCCTCAGTCCCCCCACCCCTTCACCCCCGACCCTCAGCCCCCCTGACCCCCCGCCCCACAGCTGCCCCCCCACTCCCACCCCACAGCCCCCCCCCACCCCTCAGCCCCGACCCTCAGTCCCCCCACCCCTTCACCCCCGATCCTCAGCCCCCCTGACCCCCCGCCCCACAGCTGCCCCCCACTCCCGCCCCACAGTCCCCCCCGCCCCTTCACCCCCAACTCTCAGTCCCCCCGCCCCCCCGACCCACAGTCCCCGGCCCCCTGAACCCCGACTCTCAGCCCCCCTGACCCCCCGACCCACAGCTGCCCCCCCACTCCCGCCCCACAGCCCCCCGCCACCTCACCCCTGACCCACAGTCCCCCCCGCCCCCTCACCCCCGACCCTCAGTCCCCCCACCCCTTCACCCTCGACCCTCAGCCCCCCTGACCCCCCGCCCCACAGCTGCCCCCCCACTCCCGCCCCACAGCCCCCCGCCCCCTCACCCCTGACCCACAGTCCCCTCGCCCCCCCAACCCACAGCTGCCCCCCCACTCCCGCCCCACAGCCCCCCGCCACCTCACCCCTGACCCACAGTCCCCCCCGCCCCCTCACCCCCGACCCTCAGTCCCCCCACCCCTTCACCCTCGACCCTCAGCCCCCCTGACCCCCCGGCCCACAGCTGCCCCCCCACTCCCGCCCCACAGCCCCCCGCCCCCTCACCCCTGACCCACAGTCCCCCCGCCTCCCCTTACTCCCGACCCGCAGCCCCTCTGCTACGCCTCCCTGTTCCCCCCACCCCAGTGCCCAGCCCTGGTGCTGGCGGCCCGCTCGGCGGTGCTATATTTAGCTCTCTCCAAATAGCTGCTTTGGGGTTTTACCGACGTGGCCAGTTCCCCGGGGGGCAGCGAGTCGTGTGAAAATCCAGCGCGGCCGCGGCCCTACAGCCGCCTCCCCGATGAGGGGGCCGTGGGGGGACTCGGGGGCCAGAGGGGAGAGGAGGCCGGGTTCTGTTCCAGCCCTGTGGGGGCCGGGGGGGGGGGAATGTCCTGGCTGTCCCGCTCCAGCCCCCCCCGCCCCAAGTAGTCACCCAGCCACGGCCCTTAGCTCAGGATGTGTTGGGAGCCCGACCCCACCCTGAGTCCTGCCACCAGCCACGCTTTTCGGAGGGCCCCTCCCCCTGCACCCCACTCTGGACAGGCCCCTCCCCCTGCACCCCACTCTGGACAGGCCCCTCCCCCTGCACCTCATGCTGGGGGGGGGGGCCCAGCAGGTTGGGAACGAGTGTCCAGGGGGGCAGCAGGTGGGGGTGAGTGTCCAGGGGGGCAGCAGGCGGGGGTGAGTGTCCGGGGGGGCAGCAGGCAGGGACGAGTGGCCGGCTAGGGGCACGGGGGGGGGGGGGGACAGGCAGCCCCTTGCACTCAGTGACGGCTCAGGCCGCTGGTGGCGCATTGCGGGCAGCCGAGGAATGGGTCGGCGCGGTGGGGGATGGGTCGGCGCGGTGAGGGATGGGTCGGCGCGGTGGGGGATGGGTCGGCGCGGTGGGGGATGGGTCGGCGCGGTGGGGGATGGGTCGGCGCGGTGGGGGATGGGTCAGCGCGGTGGGGGATGCTGGCTCCCCGGGGTCCCGGGACAGCTCAGGATGCTCCAGCCAGCTGGGCTTCCCCTGGCTTCCTGCCGAGCGCCTGGCCCGGGAAGCGGAACCGCTGACCCCGCGCTGGGCCAGACCCACCCGGCGGCTTCCTGCAGGTGGCTCCTGCCCTGGGGCCCCCAGGGGCCCCCCTCCCATCACTGAGCCCCTCCCAGCGGGGCCCTGGCCTGGCTGCTGCGGGTTGGCGCTGCCCGAGGGGGTTCCTGGAAGGGGCAGTGGAGGCTGGCGGGCCCGAGCCTGGCCCCTGGGGCTGGCAGCTCCCTGCAGGGGGCATCACCGTCCCATCACTGCGGGGTCCCTCGGTCCGCCCCCTACACGGCCCGGCCCCAGGCCTGGCGGGCGACCCGCCCGCCCTGACCCCTCGCGCCAGGTACCCGGCCTGGTGGCTGGTCACTGCTCCAGCCTGGCAGGGAGCTGAGGTGTCATCTGCAAATGCTCCCCCCCCCCCCCACTGCCCACCCCCACGGCAGGTCAGCAGTGAGCCCAGTGGGGGGAGGGGGGACTGTGTGCCCCTGGGCACCGCAGGGTCTGGGCCGGGGGTCTGAGGTCCCCAGGCCAGCCGGGCCCCTCCTGACCAGAACATTCCCCAGGCTCCAGGTCATGTAAACACCGTCTGCCCTGGGGGGGCTGGGGAATTGTTACCCTCCCCCCTGCTAAACATTAACCCCTTAGTGCCAGTCTGGCTCTGTCTGGCTTCAGCTGCCAGCCCCTGGCTCCTGACGGGCCCCGTCCCAAACCCTGTTCCCCACCGAGGTACGTACAGCCGGGGGTCCCCTTGCAAAGATAATGGACCGAGCTCCCGGAGTCTCTCACTGGCCGGCCGGTTTGCCGATCCTTGAGTCGTTCTCGGGGCTGTTCTCTGACCCCCCCATTAACCCTACCCCCCCCCAGAACTGGACACGGTCCCAGCTGCTGTCGCACCGGGGCCCAGTAGCCGGGGTGCTCCAGAGCCCCTTGGGTGTGACCCCAGGCGGGCAGGGGCCCTTTCGGCCACACTGGGAGCTCATGTTCCCCTGATTTGGGTCTGGTCCCTGCTGATCGGGTGGAGTCTGGCTGCGGCCCGGCTCCAGATGGTCTCACACCTCGTCTGCTTGGCCCCTGGTTCCCACCTGACCCCGTGACGTGTCCCACTCAGGGCTGGGGGCTGCAGACTTTATCGGGGCGCGTTTACGTTTTCTTCTGGGTCATCGAGCCTGCAATCGATCCGGGACCCCTGGTCCAGTCCCCTGGGAGATCGATCAGTTAGCCAGTTCTTAACCCAGTCCGTGGGGGGGGGGGGGAGTGTTAACAGGGCCCCCAAAGGACCCAGATCAGAGCCGGGAGGACAGGGCAGTCCGCAGCCCCATGCTCAGAGCCCTGGAGGGGACGCTCAGGCAAGGGGGAGGGTTTCTGGGGGTCTCAGGAGAAGGTGGTGAGGGGACAAGAAGCCGGGGGGGGGGGGGTTTCTGAAGGGGGCAGTCAGGGAGCGGGAAGTGGGGGGGGGGCAGGGCCAGGCTGTTTGGGGCGGCACCGCTGGCCCTACCCAGACCGCCATAGTTTTAGGACCCCAATGTGGCCCTCCCCTGTCCCAGCCCCTCCCTCACCCAGGCTCCCTGTGGGGGGAGGGACTCAGGAGCTGGGGTCAGAGGTCACCAGCGCCACTGGCAGGGCCAGGGGATTCCAGGGAAATCAGCTCGTTCCTGGGAAGGGGCCGGCGCCCGGCACAGGCCAGGGCAGGGCTGCCAAAGGCTGGGGGGGGGGGGCCCATGGTGGAGCCAGGGGGGCATGGAGGGGCTAGGGGTGCCTCAGAGGGGCCGGGGGGGCATGGAGGGGCTAGGGGTTCTGTGGTGGGGCTGGGGGTGCCGCAGAGGGACCATGGGGGCTGTGGTGGGGCTGGGGGTGATCCAGAGGGGCTGGGGGGGCCGTGGTGGGGTTGGGGGGGGCACAGAGGGGCCGGGGGCCGCGGTGGGGCTGGGGGTGATGCAGAGGGGCCGGAGGACCGCAGAGGAGCTGGGGGGGCCGCGGTAAGGCTGGGGGTGATGCAGAGGGGCCGGAGGACCGCAGAGGAGCTGGGGGGGCCGCGGTAAGGCTGGGGGGCCACAGAGGGGCCGGGGGGCGCAATGGGGCTGGGGGTGATGCAGAGGGGCCGGGGGGGCCGCAGAGGAGCCGGGGGGGCACAGAGGAGCTGGGGGGGGCCATGGTGGGGCTGGGGGTGGTGCAGGGGGGCCGCAGAGGAGCTGGGGGAGTCAGGGGGGACTGGGGGTGATGCAGAGGGGCCGGGGGGCCGTGGTAGGGCTGAGGGTGCCACAGAGGGGCCGGGGGGGGGCGCTGAGGAGCTGAGGGAGTCGCGGGGGGGGGTGATGCAGAGGGGCCGTGGGGCCATGGTAGGGCTGAGGGTGCCACAGAGGGGCCGGGGGGGCGCAGAGGAGCTGGGGGGGCTGCGGTGGGGCTGGGGGTGGTGCAGGGGGGCCACAGAAGAGCTGGGGGAGTCGCGGGGGAGCTGTGGGTGCCACAGAGGGGCCGGGGGGGCGCAGAGGAGCTGGGGCAGTTGTGGGGGGCTAGGGATGAGGAGGAGGGGCCGGGGGGGCTGTGGTAGGGCTGGGGGTGCCACAGAGGGCCGGGGGGGCACAGAGGAGCCAGGGGGACTCACGGGGGGGCTGGGGGTGATGCAGAGGGGGGGGCTGGGGTGATGCAGAGGGGCTGGGCCAGGGCCCGGCAGGACCCCACTCAGTAGCTCTTGCCGTCCTGGCCCCCTGCCCGGCCTCTCTGGCTTTTCCCGTTTTCTGTGTTTTCTCCCCTGTCCGGGTTGGCGTCGGGGCCTTAACGAGAAGCAGATGTGATTGCGGGGCGGGCGGGGGAGGGGTGGGGGGAAGAGAAGGGGGAGCAGGAACCGGAGCTGTAGAAAAGCCCCTCGCCGGAGCTGGGGGAACAAAGGGCCCGGGGGGGCCCCGGTGGGGTGGGGGTCTGAGCCGGGCCAGGGCTGGGCGGGGGCAGTGGGGCTGGGGGGAGGCAGGAAGTGGGGGGCGGGCGGGGCTGACAGCTGGAGGGGGAGGGCGGACGGGAGGCCAGCCCCAGGACGGGACGTGTGGACGGAGCCATGAGCGGCTGAGCGGGACGGCCCGACGCCTTCGCGCCCAGCATGGCCATGGCGCGGCTCTGGGGCACCTTCTGCTGCCTCCTGGCAGGGGTGGCCTGGGCCGCCAACTACCCGCCCCGCTACAGCCTCTACACCGGGGGGGCAGGACCCCTCAGCCAGGGCCCGGCCCCCGTCGCCCAGGGGAACCCGCAGGCACAGCCTGGCGCCCGGGCCGCCAGCCGGCACAGGTAAGGGGCCACGCCGGGCAGGGGCAGGCGGGTGCAATGGGCAGAGGGGGGCCCGGCTGGGCCCACAGTTGAGTCGGGGGCTGCTGTGGGTCAGGGTGCGCCCCTCTGGCTCAGGGGTCAGGGACGCTGAGGGGCCTGGCCCTGCTGGGCAGATAGGGGGCAGGGGACAGCTCATGGTGAGCCCTGGCAGCCCGGGGGGGGCGTGGGTCCTGGCCCCGGGGGGGCCCGCGTGCTGGAGACAGGGAGTTCTGTGACCTGGAGCGTGAGGGCGGCTGTGGGCACCGCGAGGCACCCTGGGGAACCCCATCTGGCCTTGGACAAGAGGTCCCAGCACGGAGAGCTGGGAGGCCACGTGGGGGGGCTCCCCTGCCCCTTGGAGTTGAGGAGAGTCCCAGGGAGGTGCCTGGGCTGGAGGGGGCACCCCGGGGATCCCCCCCCAAAGCAGGGGGACCAGTCTCCCCATGGCTCATTTTGTGGGGGTCGGCCCAACTGCTGCAGGAGTCAGCCGTGACTGAGGGAGGCGTGTCTTGGGGGGGGGGGTCTGTCTGCAGCCCCGGGCACGGTACCGCCTCAGGTGGGTCACAGCCGGGCTCTGTGCCTCAGTTTCCCCAAGCACAGAGTCGGGGAGTGACACTGACGAGGGACATGCGCAGATTCCTGTCTATGCAGCACATGGAGAGCCTCAGACCCGGGTGGGGGGAGGGAGGTGTGGTGTCCGGGGTGGGGGGGAGGAGTTGATGGTGGGGGAGCCAAGGGGCATGGAGGAGTGGGGGGCAGGGGAGAGGGGGAGGAAGGGGAGTGGGAGCAGGGGGCACAGAGAAGTGGGGGGGAATGGAGAGGGGGCTGGGGGAGCGGGGGGAGGGAGGAGTGGGGGGCAGGGGAGTGGGGAGGGAGGTTGGGGTTCAGGGGTTGTGTGCCCAGGAGTGGAAACACTCAGTGGGTGGTGCTCTGGGGGACGGGGATGGGGGACGACCCCCTGTGTGTGGGGGGAGGCTCCGTTGGGGGCAGGGAGGGGGCCTGTGCGTACTGGGCATGGGGCCCGTGGCTCTGGGCATTGACTGAGGCGCTGGGGGGCTCTGGAGCAGACCGAGGCCCCCCCCACAGGCCAGGCCCCCCCCCACTCGCTGTTCCCTGCGGCTGGGGGCAGCCTGAGGGAACATGGCCTGGGCTGGCCCCCCGCCAGCCCCAGTGAGGGGCCCAGGGAGCCGCAGCCAGAGGGAGTTTGCGCCCGGGGAGTGGGGCGCCGGCAAGGGGGATGGGGGGGCACCGCCAGTGGGCACTATCGGGGGCAGGGGGAGTCACTGCTGAGGGGAGGGGGGGCAGTGTTGGGGGTAGGAGGGGCCTTGTCGGGGGTGGGGAGTCACTGTCGGGGGTGGGGGGCAGTGTTGGGGGTAGGAGGGGCCTTGTCGGGGGTGGGGGGCAGTGTTGGGGGTGGGGAGTCACTGTCGGGGGTGGGGGGGGGCACCGTTGGTGGGTTGCCCTGGGGCAGGGAGCAGCTTGCTGAGCCCCCAGCGAAGCTGGGACAGGAGGGGTTCAGTGACCCACAGGACATGGACAGCCCCCCCCACTCCTCACCTGGCCTGCCCCACGGCTCTGCCTGCCCTGCTGGGTGCCAGCGCCCTGCCAGAGGGGACCGGGCCAAGGGCCACCCTGGCGACACAGGGACCCCAGCCAGGGGCCAGGCACCCCGGGGAGGGGTCCCAGCTGCTGGGGGGCAGAGCCCTAGAGCCGGCCGCCGTTCAGCCCCACATGCGGGACGGGAAGCGGCTGGTGTCCAAGAGCAGGAATTTGGGAGGGAGACTGGGAGCCAGCCAGGGCGCCGGGAACGCGCCAGGAGCGACCGGCCGCACTGGGAGCCCCCCCAGACTCCCCAAGCCCCCCACTCCCCACAGCATGGCCCCCCAGCCCGCACTGGGAGTGCAGAGCCCCCCCGAATCCCCCGCTCCCCACAGCACGGCCCCCCAGCCCAGACTGGGAGTGCAGAGCCCCCCCGAATCCCCCGCTCCCCACAGCATGGCCCCCCAGCCCGCACTGGGAGTGCAGAGCCCCCCCGAATCCCTCGCTCCCCACAGCATGGCCTCCCAGCCCGCACTGGGAGCCCCCCCCAGCCTCCCACTCCCCACAGCACGGCCCCCCAGCCCAGACTGGGAGTGCAGAGCCCCCCTGAATCCCCCGCTCCCCACAGCACGGCTCCCCAGCCCAGACTGGGAGCCCCCCCAAATCCCCCCGAGCTCCCCGCTCCCTGACCCAGTCTGGGTCTGTGTTTGCTCAGCAGAAATGTCCCCGCCAGGGAACTGCCATCAGAGAGAGAGAGAGAGAGAGAGAGCGAGCGCTATGTGGGGGATGGGCAGAGCCAGCGCCCCCAGGCTCCCCCTTTTTCAACCCCCCCCCCGCCCCTCCTCCTCACCGGTCCAGCCCTGCCGTGAGTAACCAGCTGCTCAGGGCCGGGCAGGGGCCTGCTGGAGCCGGCGCGGACAGAGCCTGGGCCCCTCGCCGGCCCCGGGGAGCTCGGGGGGTCAGGGGTAGGGTGACCAGACATCCAACGTGAAAAATTGGGACGGGGTGGGGGTAATAGGAGCCTATATAAGAAAAAATTGGGACATTGGGTCAGGGGAGACCCCGGGCTGGGAGTGGGGCGTTGCCTGAGGAGGTGGGGCTGGCTGGGGCAGGGGGGGGGTCTCGGCTGCACTGGGGGAGGGGGGGTCCCAGCTGTAATGGCCCTGGGGGGACCGTCCGGCTGCCACCCACCGGTGGAGACGCCTCTGGGCTGGAGAGGCGGGGGGGGGGGGCAGAATTGGCCTTTGCCCCGAGTTCTTGGGAGGCTGGGGGGGGATGTCACCTCCTGCCCCCCAAGCCACAAACCTGGCTCTCCCCTGAGTCACCCAGCCCCTGCCGGTTCCCCTCCGGGATCAAAGGGGCTGGCTCCCGCCAGGTGCACCAATAGGGCAGAGATCAAAGGGGGCAGGGGGGATTTAATGGGCTCATTGTCCCATTGGCAGTGAGCTGTGACCTGCTGTTCCCGCCAGGCGGGGCCATGCTGCAGGGCAGGGGTGGGGGACTCGCTGCACCAGGGGGCTGGGGACTCCCTGGGGGGTGCAGAGCGGAGGGCTCGCTGCACTGGGGGCGGGGGGATCCCTGTGAGGTGGGGGGGTGGGGAGCTCACTGGGGGGGGAGGGGGAGGTTCGCTGCACTGGGGATCAAGAGGATCCCTGTGGGGTGTGGGTGAGGGGGACTCCCGGGGGGATGTCACTGCACCGGGGGGCTCACTGCGAGGTGGCAGAGTGGGGGGGCTCCCTGTGGGGTGGAGGGGGAGGTTCGGTGCCCCGGGGTCGAGGGGATCCCTGTGGGGTGGGGGGAGGGGGACTCCCGGGGGGGGGCTCCCTGTCCTGGCCTGACGCGCTGTCCTGCTGCAGGAACTGGTGCGCCTACGTGGTGACGCGCACGGTGAGCTGCGTGGTGGAGGACGGCGCGGACACCTTCGTCAAACCCGACTACCAGCCCTGTGGCTGGGGGCAGCTCCAGTGCCCCCGCATTGTGACGTGAGTGCGGGGCTGCGGGTCGGGAGTGAGGGGCACCAGCAGGGCTGGGGGGGCAGGGTTGGGAAAGCAGGGGGCTGCGGGTCGGGAGTGAGGGGCACCAGCAGGGCTGGGGGGGGGCAGGGCTGGGAAAGCAGGGGGCTGCGGGTCGGGAGTGAGGGGCACTGGCAGGCCTGGGGGGACAGGGACGGAGGCACAGTGACCTCTGAGTGCAGTGGGGGGCCAGCAGGAGAGTGGAGGACTGCCCCTGGGAAGGGGGGTTCTGGAAGTGGGGGTTTGAAATCCCAGGGGGGAGGGAGATCCTGGGGGGGTAGAGGGGAATCTGGGGGCCCTGGCCAGGCAACTGGGCCCCTGCAGAGCAGAGGTGTGGGGTTCGGTCATGGGTCCTGGGGGGGGGGGGGAGCAGGGAGTGGGGAGTTTTAACCTGGGGGTGGTGCTGGGGCTGTCGGCAGTGGGGACGGGCTGGGGGGGAGGTTTGCTGGGACTGTCGGTGCTGGGGGGGTATCGGGTTGACTTCACTGGAGAGACGATCCCTGAGCCCAGGAGGGGGTCGGGGCCAGGTGACCCCTTCTTCCCGGGACACTGGACAGAGGCTGGAGGAGGGGCGGGGGGCGGGGGTGTGCCCGGGTGAGACAGCAGGAGGGGGGCCAGTTTGGAGCTGGCTGGGGAAATGGAGGGAGCCCCGGAACCGGGGTCTGGTCTCCCCACCCCCCAGGTTGGACCCGGACGAGGGACCCTGTTCTCTGCGCCTCCCAGCTCTGGTTTGGACCCTGTTCCTGTCGTCTAATAACCTCCTGTCTGCCCGGCGGGCGAAGAGTCCCGGGGATCGCGGGACGTGGGGTGCGGGGCCCTGACCCCCCCCGACAGTCTCCATGGGGGGGATGAGGCCGGGCGGCCTGGCATGGCCCTGCCCTGGGGGCAGCGGGCGGAGCCGGGGACCCAGAGACTGGAGCACGAGGGGCTCACCCAGCACCCCAAGGGAAGGTGCAGGACGCCCTCTAGTGGGGATTCTGGGAACTGGTCCAGAGATGGCAGCCCTGGCCCGGTCCCAGAGGTACCCTGTGACGGGGCTGTTCCTGGTGGGATCCAACTGTGAGTGTCAGATCAGGACAGATTGCTTCCAAAGGGGCAACTACAGCCCAAAGCTGGGGTTTTTCCACACTAAGGCAAACCAAACCAGCCAAACAGAAAAGACTTTGGTTTCGCCCCACTGGCTAACCACAAGTCACACAAGCAATTCCCTTAGACACTCCAGCTTCCCAGTATCACCACCAGCAGCCACCTGTCCTGGGTATCAATGGTTATGAAAACCAATCCCCCAAATAAAGAAAACGGTTCTCCCCAATTCCAAAGAATCAGGCCCCAGACCCAGGTCAATCTACAAATCAGATCTTCCCACAAATCACGCTGTTGCCAATCCTTTAGAATCTAAAATCTAAAGGTTTATTATACAAGGAAAAAGGTCTAGGTGAGAGTTAGGAACGGTTAAAAGAAATCAATGACATGCAGTACAGTCGACTCTCGATTATCCAGGATGGTAGGGAAAAAAATAATTCTGGTTAATAAAATCCCGGATAATCACCATCCATAGGAAATATGGGGAGTGAGGGTTGGTTCACCAGCCCCCCTGTGCCGGGTGGTTGGAGTGTTGGTTCACTGGCTGCCCTGCGCCCTGGTGGGGGTTTTTGTGTGCGCTTGGGGCGGCAGCAAAGCCAGAGCCGGCTCTGTGAGTTACACATGGGTTTTTTTTACATCCTGGTTAATCCACATCCTGGTTAATCCAGTCCTGGATAATCGAGAGTCTACTGTAATGGCAAATCTCTTGGTTCAGGCTTGCAGTGGTAAAATACACTGCAGGTTCAAATCAAAGTCTCTGGAATGAATCCCCTCCAGGGATGGGTCATCAATCCGTTGGCCAGAGCTTCCACGAGTAGCAAAATCCCATCCAGAGGTAGGTGCTAGCTGAAGGTTGCAGATTGAAGACAAAATGGAGGACGTGTCTCCCAGGTTCTATAGACTTCCTCTTGTGGGTGAAGACCCCCCTCCTCCTTCTTATGCAGAGTCCAGTTGCGAAATGGAGGTTTATAGCCACATGGTCCAATTACCAGACTCTCCACGATTCAGTTTCGGACCAGGCAGGTCACATTCCTGGAGAAGCTCGGGTGTGGACAGGCATCTACAAAGTTCATTGTGTAGCTGATGGTCCTTAACGGCCCATCAGGCAGCTCAAGCAAAGCTGACGCCCAGTATTCTGGAATGTCCCCCCCAGCAGAGCACAATATTTGGAAAGACAGACAGTCCAGAGCCAATATTCATCACTTCAACTGCAAAATTGATACACACGTCCCAATGGCCTAGTCGTAATCAGCAAACCAGAACCTGGTCGTAGACACCTCATATGACCCCTTTACACAAGATTTGGTGCCACTATAGGACCTTGGTTGCACCAATGATCTATAGGATCCCAAATTATTTCAGTAACGTGACACCCCCAACGCAAAATTGATGCAGGAAGGGATGACAAAACAGCCCTGACTGCATCCCAAAAGCTCCCCCATCCATGGGTTTGTCTTATGTGATCTTGCCAAGAGCTAAAGAAAACAGCTACTTTACCCATACAAGCTCTGGCAAATGTTTGGAACCCAAGTAACATCAAATCAATATAGATATTAACATTGTGAATAGCACAGAAATCTTGGCATTTAGCCATGGAAACAATATGGTAGTGTGCCTCAGTTTCCTTTTTATACTGCACATCAGGTGTGGAATGTCTTTTCCCCTTTGGAAAGTCTCACCACTGTTTACAGGCCTTAACTGTGACACATCAGTAGAACAAGGCCTTTTAACATAAAGTGTGTTCCCATGTATTCCTATTAACATGGTCAAAGGATTTTTCAAAAGATTAGACCCATTGTACAATTTTACAGTCTCTGGTAATAACACAGTAGTTATACAAATTACCATGAGCAACAACAACAATTTCATTGCAAGTAAAGAAAGCAAGGAATACTTGTAGCACCTTAGAGACTAACTAGTTTATTTCAGCATAAGCTTTCATGGGCTATAGCTCACTTCATCGGATGCATAGAATGGAACAGAAGTAAAATGCATTTATACACACAGAAAGAAAAAGAAAAGAAAGCAAAAAAATTGTACATTAGCAAGTGTCCATTTACAATCAGGTTGGTCAAGCCAGGCCTTTGGATCAATACAGTGAAACCTCCATTTAACGGACTTCGGATGCAACGGACAAAATTTTTCAGAGTCTGATGCATCCGAAGTTCGCCCGAATTAGTCCGTTATATGAAGGTTTTACCGTCAACCCGCCCGCCGGGGTCCCCGGCTGCTGGGACCCGGCGGGAGCTGTCAGCCCGCCCACCCCCGGCTCAAAAGCGCGGCGGCCGCTGCGCGCGGGCAGAGAGCCCGCCGGGTCCCAGCAGCCGGGGACCCCGGCGGGCGGGCTGCTAACTGCCGCCGGGTCCCAGCAGCCGGGACCCGGGCGGGCCACAGTAGCCGGGCTCTGCCGCGCTGCACCATCGCCGGCGGCGTGCTGGGGCCTGCCCCCTCCCGCTCGCACGTTCCCGGGGCCGCGGGAAGCTCCAGCCCAGCTGCCTCGGCCGCCGATGACCTCCCGCTGCCGCCCGGTGCTGCGCTGAGGACTCAGGAGGCGGCGGAGCCGGGAAGCCCATATGGCCGCTCCCAGCGAGCGGGTGGCGAGCGTGGCTGCCCCTGCCACCACTGCGGGCCGGGGGCTGCCGTGAGCCCGGGCAGGGAGCGGGGACCGCGGATTGAGCCGGGGGCGGGCTGCCGCCTGGCCCCCGGCAGCAGTAACCCTCCTTGCAGGGTCCCGGGAGCCGGGACCCTGCGGGGCTCTCAGCCGCCGCGGATTGATCCCGGGGCGGGCTGCCGCCTGGCCCCCGGCAGCAGTGTCCTTGCAGGGTCCCGGGAGCCGCAGTCCCCGCTCCCTGCCCGGGCTCACGGCAGCCCCCGGCCCGCAGTGGCGGCAGGGGCAGCCGCGCTCGCTGGGAGCGGCCATACGGGCTTCCCGGCTCCGCCGCCTCCTGAGTCCTCAGCGCAGCACCGGGCGGCAGCGGGAGGTCATCGGCGGCCGAGGCAGCTGGGCTGGAGCTTCCCGCGGCCCCGGGAACGTGCGAGCGGGAGGGGGCAGGCCCCAGCACGCTGCCGGCGATGGTGCAGCGCGGCAGAGCCCGGCTACTGCGGCCCGCCCGGGTCCCGGCTGCTGGGACCCGGCGGCAGTTAGCAGCCCGGCCGCCGGGGTCCCCGGCTGCTGGGACCCGGCGGCAGTTAGCAGCCCGCCCGCCAGGGTCCCCGGCTGATGGGACCCGGCGGGCTCTCTGCCCGCGCGCAGCGGCCGCCGCGCTTTTGAGCCGGGGGCGGGCGGGCTGACAGCTCCCGCCGGGTCCCAGCAGCCGGGGACCCCGGCGGGCGGGTTGACGGTAAAACCTTCATATAACGGACTAATTCGGGCGAGGGGGGTGTCGGTTAAATCCGAAAGTCCTGTTATTTAAGAATTTAAAAAAATTATTAAATAACGGACTTTCGGATTTAACGGACACCCCCTCGCCCGAATTAGTCCGTTAAATCGAGGTTTCACTGTACCATTAGAATTTCGGCCTTCTATGGTCACTTTGTGATTCTCCTTTGCAAAATCAAATTCTCTTTTCCCTCCTTGCCCTGAAGGGTCAAACCCTGCTCTCTCTTGCTTAACAGAATTTCCTGGCTGATCTGGAGGGTCCCCTGAGCTAACAGCCATTAGCAAGTCCTTCTTCCCCCATTCAGTCAGGTAATCTGCATCTCCACAGACAGAAGCAAGCTTCCAGGCTATACCATGTCTTAAAGGGATACCATCCATTTTCACTAACAAGCTAGTCTCAACAAGCTTGTCCTTTCTTTACCCACTTCTGCTTCCACGTGGAATTAGATGTTAGGTTTACCCAGAGACCACAAGGTACATCCCAAGTGTCCAGAGATGAGAGTATACCAACTAAGAGACTAACTGCACAGCTGTCCTGCTCTGAAGATACATCTACCCAGTCATCCTTCCGAGCCTGAGACACAGACTGTTCACTTGCAGTATCAGCATGGAGACATTCCTCTTTGAACAACTTTGTCTCCCCAAAAAGCTGGTCAAACACAGTCACTTGGTTATAGGGCTGTCCCAATTCCTCCTCCAAGCTATCCCCACTGAACCTTTCCACAGGAAAATCCGTAGATCCATTCACTACAGAAAACTTCTGACTGTTAGGAACCGAAACTTCCCTGATCAAATCACTTTCACACTTCTTAACTGCAGCAAACTGCCCACACCTTTTTCCCTCAGGAACTTCTTTAGGCAACAATTCACCGCTCACAGAAATCCTGACTTTACCCTCTTCACCTAGGGCTCGCTCCCAAGGAACACCTTCCTGAGCAACAACAGACTCTTTCTGGGCTTTACTCACATCCATGATCATCCTTTTCCCATCAGGTGGATTTCTACCCAATCTCCTTTCAGGCAAACTCACAGACTCGCTGGACAAGAGGTTAGAGTCATTCTTCTTCCCTTTGCCAGACACTAGTTCAGGAATTTCTTCCTTCTTGGTACAAGTTGTCAATCTGTTGGTAGATAACACAACCAAATCACCTTTCTGCTCTCCTTGTGCCCTGGCTAGGGTGTCACTCTGATTAGACAGAGTTGCTACACCCTTTTCCAGCAACACACTAGCAACCGGCCAAATACAAGCACCAGAATCATCTGGTCTCTGGGGTCTTGCTAAGACATTAACTGGATTAAACCTAGTTATAGAGCCTTTCTCCCCAGCAGACACAAACTTAGGACCATTTCCTTTCTGAACTTTAGCTGAATCCAAAACCAACTCTGAGACAACTGCACTATTCTCAACCATCACAGGCTGAAAACCACCTTCTGTCTGCTCCACAGACAAAGAAGATTCAGAGACACATTCTCCTTCACTAGACACACAGCTTGGGATCTCACTTCCCTTGTCCCAGCACACAGACCACTGCTTGGAGACTGAGGTAGCTTCCTCCATAGGCAGGTTAATACCCCTGACAGACACAGGCACACTCCCTTCACTGTCACACTTCTCCACACAGGACACAGGTAAGGCAGAGGGACACTTCTCTTCCACCATCCTCGCCTTCCCACACTGCTGACTAGATACAGCCATCTGCTCACCAGGCTGCCTAGGCTTATCCAACCTTTCCTCACCAGGCACATCACCACTCCCAATAGATACACTGCTGATTTTTTCAGGGTCACTTTTACAAGCTGTACCAGCCAAAACTATTTCACCCTTTCCTTCCTCAGTTAGGGTTTCAACCTGCCCATTCACTTTAACCTGCTGCAGAGAAACCTTTTCCTGATCCATAAGTTCTTCCTGCACTGTACCTAATTCCAGATTCACTTCTGAGACATTAGACAGACATTCAGGAACTTCATCCACAGGCAAATGGCTTTCTTGCACAGGCAAACACTTGGAGAAACCCTCCCCAGACAAACAGCTATTTCCCCCCAGGTGAGAATCCCCCTCCCCCTGGTCATAGCATAATGGGCTAAACACAGAAAACTGCACAGGGTAATACCACCCCCCAATACTGTTATAAAATTAACTTTCACGAGGATATAATTTCTGACGTTCTTGTCTTGCTTTTATCAGTTGGATCATTTCTCTGTCACTCTCCTGTCTCCGCTTGTGAGTTTCCTGCTGCAGCTGCCGAATTCTCTGTTTCATCTGCTGAATTCTCTCCTCTTTCTCTAGCTGGGCCATTAACAGCTCTCTCAGTTCTTCTTTTGTAGCTTTCTCTCCAAAGATTATTCTCTTTTCTGCACACAAATCTTCCAGGGCTTTTTTGTCAAGGGCCTCAAATGCTCCTTGCTCACTCATTATAACCACTCTTTAACCAATCAAACTCTCAACACCCAAAATTCAAATTTGGACAGCGTGGGGTTCTGACCCAAAGCTCAATTGACCTGGTTCTGTGGATCCTAGCACGACTACGCCACTGTGACGGTGCTGTTCCTGGTGGGATCTAACTGTGAGTGCCAGATCAGGACAGATTGCTTCCAAAGGGGCAACTGTCACGAGATGGTCTGGAACCGCTCCCTAGGAAGCCAGACAGGACTTCGAGTGAAGGGTCCCTTCTCCGTACACAGCCTGTTTCCCAGGCCAGGAGCTTCAGGGGTCCCCACTTCCACCTTCCTGGGTCTGACCTCGGAGCATTCAGCACCTTCTGCCCCTCCATGTGCGTCCCCCAGTGAGCCCTCCTGGGCGGGGTCCTGAGGGAGCCCATGGATCCTGCACCCCAAATCCACAGTCAGACGTGACTCTCAGCCAGCCAGTAAAACAGAGGTTTATTCGATGACTTCTATCTGGTCTAACCCAGACCATACAGCGAGCGTGAGCCCTTGGCTGGATCCATTTTGGGGGGCAGAGAGTGAGATAGCTCCTCTGCCTCCCTGCCTGACTCCAGCCAACCCAGACTTCCCCCTCCAGCCCCTCCTTCCCCCTGGCTCAGCCAGGTCAGGTGACCTCCCTCCCCCACCTGGGGTCAGATTACAGCATCAGGTATGCATATCTGCAGAGAGGCTCTGCTTTGCATCAGCTACACATTCCTATCCCCCCCCACAGACACTCAAGAAATGCATAGGGGAAACTGAGGTACACACACTCAGTATTCCTACTTCGTCACAGCAACTACAGCCCAAAGCTGGGGTTTTTCCACACTAAGGTAAACCAAACCAGCCAAACAGAAAAGACTTTGGTCTCACCCCACTGGCTAACCACAAGTCACACAAGCAATTCCCTTAGACACTCCAGAATCCCAGTATCACCACCAGCAGCCACCTGTCCTGGGGACCAATGGTTATGAAAACCAATCCCCCAAATAAAGAAAACGGTTCTCCCCAATTCCAAAGAATCAGACCCCAGACCCAGGTCAATATACTGTGACAAAGCTCCACGCCTGTACTTGTGGGTCCTGCGTTTCTTGGCGGATTTCACTAGCCTCGGTGACTAATTGCGGAAGGCAGGAGGGGGGGGCCGGGCCCGCCCTCTTCTCCGGGCTCCAGCCCAGGGGCCCTAACAGTATCAGTTGAGAAGGCTGCCCTTTTAACCACCAAGCACAATACAATTCCCTGGGCTTCTTCCTCACAACAGTTCCTGCTTCTTTACTCTCCACTTCACCCTTACCTCAGGGCCTCCTTCCAAACCGCTCTCTGCTTCAATGCCTCCAAACTCTTCTCTGCTCCAATATCTCCAAACTCCTCTCTGCTCCAAACACCCACACTGTCTGCCTGAGGCAGGGGTTTTTATGAAGGCCTTACTTGACAGCAGGTGCTCCTAATTGCCCTGCTGCCTGCTAGAACCTTCTTAATTGACCCCAGGTGTCTAGATTGGCCTGGAGTAGCCTTTGATTGGCTATAGGGGGAACAGAGACCTGCACATCCTGAGACTGATGTACCTGCCTTCCAGCACTCTCCTATACCCTTCAGGTCTGACTCTATCACAATACAAACCAGATCTTCCCACAAATCACGCTGTTGCCAATCCATTAGAATCTAAAATCTAAAGGTTTATTATACAAGGAAAAAGGTCTAGGTGAGGGTTAAGAATGGTTAAAAGAAATCAATTACATGCAGTAATGGCAAATCTCTTGGTTCAGGCTTACAGCAAAGGTAGAATAAACTGCAGGTTAAAATCGAAGTCTTTAGAAAGCATCCCCGGCAGGGATGGGTCAGCACCTTGGTCCAGAGCAGCGGTCGCCAACCGGTGGTCCGCGGACCACTGGTGGTCCGTGGGAAAATTCTGGTGGTCCGCGGCGCCGGGCTCCCTCATGGCCGCCCCTCTGGGCAGGCAAGAGGCTGCGGGCGCCTGTCCCGCCCCGTCCCCGGCTGCCAGCAAGCGCTGGCTCGCTACTGCCTCCCGTCTTCTGCCGCGCGAGCCAGGGGGCCCGAGCCGCGCCGCTGAAGCTGGGGGGCTGCGCTGCACTGCTGAGGCCGAGCCGCGCCGCTGAGGCCGGGGGGAGGGGGGTCCGAGCCGCTGAGGCCAGGGGTCCGAGCCGCGCCGCGCCGCTGAGGCCGGGGGGAGGGGGGTCCGAGCCGCTGAGGCCAGGGGTCCGAGCTGCGCCGCCGCTGAGGCCGGGGGGAGGGGGGTCCGAGTCACGCCGCGCCGCCGCTGAGGCCGGGAGAAGGGGGGTCTGAGTCGCGCTGCGCCGCCGCTGAGGCCGGGAGGAGGGGGGTCTGAGTCGCGCTGCGCCGCCGCTGAGGCCGGGAGGAGGGGGGTCTGAGTCGCGCTGCGCCGCTGCTGAGGCCGGGGGGAGGGGGGGTCCGAGTTGCTCCGCGCTGCCGCTGAGGCCGGGGGGAGGGGGGTCCGAGTCGCGCCGCGCCGCTGAGGCCGGGGGGAGAGGGGTCCAAGCCGCGCCGCGCCCCTGAGGCCGGGGGGGGGGGGAGGGGGGTCCAAGCCGCTGAGGCCGGGGGGAAGGGGGGTCCAAGCCGCTGAGGCCGGGGGGAGGGGGGTCCGAGTCGCGCCGCGCCGCTGAGGCCGGGGGGAGAGGGGTCCAAGCCGCGCCGCGCCCCTGAGGCCGGGGGGGGGGAGGGGGGTCCAAGCCGCTGAGGCCGGGGGGAGGGGGGTCCGAGTCGCGCCGCGCCGCTGAGGCCGGGGGGGGGGAGGGGGGTCCAAGCCGCTGAGGCCGGGGGGAAGGGGGGTCCAAGCCGCTGAGGCCGGGGGGAGGGGGGGTCCGAGTCGCGCCGCGCCGCTGAGGCCGGGGGGAGAGGGGTCCAAGCCGCGCCGCGCCCCTGAGGCCGGGGGGAGAGGGGGGTCCAAGCCGCTGAGGCCGGGGGGAGGGGGGTCCAAGCCGCTGAGGCCGGGGGGAGGGGGGTCCAAGCCGCTGAGGCCGGGGGGAGGGGGGGCGCGCCGCGCTGCGCTGCTGAGGCGGGGGGAGCCCGCGCCGGTCGAGGGGGGGTGTGGAGCCGCGCCGCTCGAGCGGGGGGGGGGGGGGCTGCGGTGTTAGTGGTCCGCGGGATTCAAAATTTTGACTTTACTGGTCCGTGCGGACCAAAAGGTTGGCGACCACTGGTCCAGAGTCCCCCTGTGTAGTAAAGTCCATCCAGAGCTGGAAGCAAGGCAGGCTGAACGCTGGAGGTGGAAGACAAAATGGAGGACGCTTCTTCCAGCTTTTATAGACTCTCCCTTCTGGAACAAGACCCTCCTCCTTCTATTGCAGAGTCCGGTTGCAAAATGGAGGTTCATAGCCACATGGTCCAATTACCAGACTCTCCAGGATTCAGTTTCTGACCAGGCAGTTGACATTCCTAGAGCAGCTCGGGTGTGGACAGGCAGATACAAAATCCATTGTGTGATTGATGTCCCTTAACGGCCCATCAGCCAGGCCAGCCAAGTTAACAACAGCTTGTCTGAGATTTCACCCAGCAGCCGAGCATCAGTTTGAAGTACAGGCACCATATAGCCAATATCCATAACTTTATTTTCAAAAAAGATACACACATATTAATGGCCTATTCATAGTCAGCCCTCCATAACCTGGTCATAGACACCTGTTATGACCCCTTCACATAAGATTTGGTGTCACCATAGAACCTGGGTTGCTCCAATGATCAAATAATTCCAGTAACGTGACAGAGGGGCCTAGGGCAGGGCAGTTGGGGTGCAGGGGGGCGTGAGGGTTGTGGACTCCTTGTGACAGTGCTGCCTGTGGGAGCCGGCTGAGGGTGAACTGCAGACAGAACAGGGCAGACAAACCCCCAGCGCTGGGGGAGATTCCAATCCTGAGACTGACCAGCCAGCACCAAACAGCTTCTCCAGCCCCGCACCGGTCACTGAGAAACCCAAACCGGGCCGCTCCCCTTAAAGTGCCCGGCCTCCGGCCTCCACTCAGACACCCGTCAGCTCTGAGGGGGATCACTGAGAATCTCATCAGAGAAAAGAAAAGGTTCTCCTGACCCCGAAGGACCAAGCCCCAGACCCCGGTCCAATGAGAACCTAGATCTGACCCACAATACCCGCTAGAGTCAATTCTTGGGACTAAGCTAAAACTATTGGACAGGAGAAGAGAGAGAGTTGGTCAAAGATCAAGACCCCCAGACCGGATCCAATCCTCGGGGTTAGTTGCAGAGCAGAGATGAGCTGGGAGCTGCCAAAAGTCCTTTTAGAAACAGTCCCGAGGTCCCAGTCCAATGTCCATATTGCGGGTGCTCCAGTCGGTGACTGGGGATCTCAATCCTCCGGGCTCAGGGGTTCCCCTTCTTGAACCCCAAAGCAGATCGGAGATGAAGACGGATCCTGTCCCAGGGTTTTCTACGTTTCCAGCAGCCTCTTGGCCTGAGAAAACAATCGGCCTCACGTCCCTTCTCCCCACCTCATGGCAATTAGCAGATGGGAATTTATCCATCAAACAGTCCAGATCCAGGTCACCACAACCCCCCGAGACAACAACACTATTGCACCCGAGTATCTTCCTCCATCCCCCCCCCCCCGAGACACCGAGACAACAACACTATTGCACCCGAGTATCTTCCTCCATCCCACCACCCCCCGAGACACCGAGACAACAACACTATTGCACCCGAGTATCTTCCTCCATCCCCCCCCCCCCCCCCCGAGACACCCCAGGTGAGGGTGTCAATGCTGCTGACTGGTTTAGCATCAGCTCCAGTGGATCTTTTCTGAGTGTGTCTCCAAGTCTCTCACTTCTTCTTGCCCAGCCGGACATTTGTGATGGCTTCACACGCCTCCTTAACTGTGCCCCCGTCCTTTACTGCCCCCAAACGATTGGCCAGAGACCTTCCACCATGATCACACTCTAGGGAGGTTCTGTGGTTACTACAGGGATGACAAGAGACACCCCCCCGCCCCGCCCCGCCCGCCCGGTTTGCAATGCAGAGAAACTAGACCTGCTAGGAAATCGCCTCCTAAACCACCAGGTGACCCAACTCGCCCTACGGCCCGTTCTGCTCCGTTCCTGCCTGGCCCTCACTTCGGACACAGGCCGCCCGGGTCGTCCCGTCCTGCTCTCGTCAGTGGGGCTGGCAGAACCCAGCCAAATCACCCCACTGAACACAGCCGGCAGAGTGTCCCTTACCCACAAATACAAACACAATCCGACAACTAACTACACTATTAGCACAGGGCAGGGGCAGCGCCCCCGGTGGGCAGCGCCCGGGTCTCACCCACTATTAGCACAGGGCAGGGGCAGCCCCTCCCGGTGGGGAACGTCGGTGTCTCACCCGCTATTAGCACAGGGCAGGGGCAGCGCCTCCCGGTGGGGAACGTCGGTGTCTCACCCACTATTAGCACAGGGCAGGGGCAGCGCCTCCCGGTGGGGAATGTCGGTGTCTCACCCGCTATTAGCACAGGGCAGGGGCAGCGCTCCCCGGTGGGGAGTGTCGGCGTCTCACCCGCTATTACCACAGGGCAGCGGCAGCGCCTCCCGGTGGGGAGTGTCGGCGTCTCACCCGCTATTAGCACAGGGCAGGGGCAGCGCCCCCGGTGGGCAGCGCCCGCGTCTCACCCACTATTAGCACAGGGCAGGGGCAGCGCCCCCCGGTGGGGAACGTCGGCATCTCGCCCACTATTACCACAGGGCAGGGGCAGCGCCCCCCGGTGGGCAGCGCCCGCCTCTCACCCACTATTAGCACAGGGCAGGGGCACCGCCCCCCAATGGGGAACATCGGCGTCTCACCCGCTATTGGCACAGGGCAGGGGCAGCGCCCCCCAGTGGGCAGCGTCCGTGTCTCACCCGCTATTGGCACAGGGCAGGGGCAGCGCCCCCCGGTGGGGAGTGTCGGCGTCTCACCCGCTATTAGCACAGGGCAGGGGCAGCGCCCCCCAGTGGGCAGCGCCCGTGTCTCATCCACTATTAGGGCAGGGGCAGCGCCCCCCGGTGGGGAGTGTTGGCATCTCACCCGCTATTACCACAGGGCAGGGGCAGCGCCCCCCGGTGGGCAGCGCCCGCGTCTCACCCGCTCGCTCTCTGCCGGCAGGTATCGCAGTTACCTGAGGCCTCGCTACAAGGTGGCCTACAAGACCGTGTCGGACATGGAGTGGAAATGCTGCCACGGCTACTCGGGTGACGACTGCCTGGAGGGGCCAGCCCAGGGCCCCCCACTCACCACCACCCGCCCACGGCCCAAGCCCGGCCGCCCCACACTCTCCGGCTTTGGGAACCCCCTGAGCGGCCTGGGCGGAGAAGGTACCGATGGCTTGGGGACCGGGGGTGGGGGGAGCCAGGTTTGTGCAGGGAGAGGTGAGGGGTGGGGGGGTGAGGACCAGAGAGGGAAGGTTGGGGGGGGCTGGCTGAGGGCAGAGTTGCGGAGTCTGTTGGTGGCCCCTGCTCCCCAGCACCCCATCCCTTTGCCCCCCCAGACTGTGCTGGCCTGGACCCCCCCCCCTCGCTCCCAGCATGCAATGCTCCCTCTTGCCTGAGCACCAGGCCCCATTGCATGCTGGGACCCCCATCTCCATGGGCCACAGCTGAGAGCGGCCAGTGGCCACCCGGGGCAACTGCGCCCCGAAGGGAAAGGCCTTGGCACAGCTTGGGGGTCAGGACAAGGGACCCACAGGCTCACCTCAGCTGGGGGGGTGGCTGGGACCGGAGCTGGCTGGGGGGACCCCACTCAGTGCGCTCAGCTCCGCAGGCCGGGGGTGGGGTGAGGGATCGGGGGGTGCCTGTGTCCGGCTGGGGGGACCCTGCTCAGCTCCACTCTTCAGTCAGGGTGGGGGGGTGAGGGTTTGGGGGGGCTGGGGAGACCCCCACTCAGCTCCGCTCCGCAGGCCGGGGGTGGAGGTGGGGGTTCGGGTGGGGGGGATGCTCCGCAGGCCGGGGGTGGAGGTGGGGGTTCAGGTGGGGGGGATGCTCCGCAGGCCGGGGGGACGGGGTGGAGGTTCAGGGGGGTGTCCGTGCCCGGCTGGGGCTCCCCGCTGAGCCCTGCTCTGCTCTGCAGGCTGGGGGTGGAGGTGGGGGTTCGGGTGGGGGGATGCTCTGCAGGCCAGGGGTGGAGGTGGGGGTTTGGGTGGCGGGGATGGCTGCAGGCCGGGGGGACGGGTGGAGGTTCAGGGGGGTGTCCGTGCCCGGCTGGGGCTCCCCGCTGAGCCCCACTCTGCTCTGCAGGCCGGGGGTGGAGGTGGGGGTTCGGGTGGGGGGGATGGCTGCAGGCCGGGGGGAGGGAGGGTTCAGGGGGGTGTCCGTGCCCGGCTGGGGGCCCCCCGCTGAGCCCCACTCCGCTCTGCAGGCCGGGGGTGGAGGTGGGGGTTCGGGTGGGGGGGATGGCTGCAGGCCGGGGGGAGGGGGGGTTCAGGGGGGTGTCCGTGCCCGGCTGGGGGCCCCCCGCTGAGCCCTGCTCCGCTCTGCAGGCCGGGGGTGGAGGTGGGGGTTCGGGTGGGGGGGATGGCTGCAGGCCGGGGGGACGGGTGGAGGTTCAGGGGGGTGTCCGTGCCCGACTGGGGCTCCCCGCTGAGCCCTGCTCTGCTCTGCAGGCCGGGGGGAGGCGGAGAAGGTGAAGCAGCTGGAGGAGAAGGTGCAGAGCCTGAGCAAGCAGCTGCGGGACCTGCAGGCCAGCACGGAGCGGCTGGCGCAGGAGGGGCGCCGGGCGGCGGAGCCGGCTCTCAACGGGAAGCCGCCGGCCGACGCGGCCGCCCAGCCCGAGATGAAGGAGACGCTGAACGAGATCCAGAGGCACCTGCAGCGCCTGGACAACCGCCTGTCCGGCCACGACGCCGAGCTGACCAACCTCAGCAACGGGCCGGGGGCCCCGCCGGGGGGGGCGCTGCTGCAGGAGGTGGAGCGGCGGGTGCAGGAGTCCTGCGCCACCTGCCTGGCGGGGACCGAGGGCCTGCGGCGGCAGCAGGCCGAGGACCGCGAGCGCATGCGGGGCCTGGAGAAACTGATCAGCTCCGTGGACCAGCGCAACCGGGAGGCGGTGGAGAGCATCCAACGGCACGTGAGCGGCCTGGCCGGGCGCCTGCCCAAGGACTGCTGCGCCCAGCTGGACGAGCAGCGCGGCCGGGTGGACGACCTGGAGCGGGGGCTGGACAGCGTCTCCGGCTCCTTCGCCAGCCTCAGCGAGCGCCTGGACCACGCGCGGGCCGGCCTGGGGGGGGCGGGGCCGGGCCGGCTGGTGGAGGTGGAGGGGCGTCTGAACGCCACGCAGCGCCGGCTGGAGGAGCACATCGCCCGGCCCCAGCCCCCGCGGCCCGGCCCCCCGGAAGGGGAGCTGGGCAGGCGGCTCAGCGGGGTGGTGGGGGAGCTCGCCCAGGTGGCCGACCAGCTGAACGGCTTCCGGGGCCACGTCCAGCGGGTCCTGCGCAACCTGAGCCGCGAGGTGGAGCTGCTGAAGGAGAGCGCGGCGCAGAGCGCGGCTGTGGTGACGGAGCTGCGGGGCCAGGGTGTGGGGTGCAGCCAACCCTGCCCCCCGCCCATCAGCGACGGCCTCAGTGACCTGGAGCGCCGGGTGCAGGAGAACCAAGTGCAGCTGCACCACCTGGGCTCCGGCCTGCACCAGCTGCGCAGCTCCCAGGACGGGCTGGCCGGCTCCGTGCGGGCCCTGCAGGCCGAGGGGAAGAGGCTGCGGGAGCTGGTGGGGGCCAACGGGGAGTCCCTAGGGCGCCTGGCGGCCCAGATCGGCAAGCTGGAGAGCCAGCTGCTGGGGGCAGCAGGCAGCGCCACCGACCCTACAGCCGCGGGCCTGGCGGCTCTCGTCAACCGCACGGGGGCGCGGCTCGGGCAGCTGGAGGCCGAGCTGCGGGAGCTGAGCGGCGCGGGGCGGGCGGAGCAGCGGGGCTGCGGCCAGGCCTGCGCCGCGCTGCAGGAGGAGCTGGGCCGGCTGCGGGGGGAGGTGGCGGCCTGCGCCGGCGCCTGCCCGCTGCTGCCCAGGAAGCCGGAGCAGGGCCGGGAGCCGGGGGAGCCCCACAAGCCCCTGGACGGCTTCAGCGTCTTCGGGGGCACGTCGGGCGTGGAGCTGAAGTCGCTGCAGGGCGAGCTGTCCGAGGTCATCCTGAGCTTCAGCTCCCTGAACGACACGCTGCGCGGGCTGCAGAGCGCCCTGGACAAGCACCAGACCGACCTGCACGAGCTGGGCTCCACCAAGGACCGAATCATCGCCGAGATCAGCCGGGTGCAGGCCGAGGCCAGCGAGCGGGCGGCCGAGGGCGAGGAGCGGCTGGAGGGGGTCACGCGCCAGCTGCAGCGCCTGGGGGGCGAGGCCGGGGAGTGCCGGCGGGCGGGCGGCCTGGAGCAGCGGCTGGCCAAGCTGGAGGGGACGTGCGAGCGGCTGGACGGCGTGGCGGGGGGCCTGCGGCAGGTCCGCGAGGGGCTGAGCCAGCACGTGGCCGGGCTGTGGGGCTGCCTGCGGGAGGTGAACGGGACCCTGCGCACCCACGGCGCCCTCCTGGCCAAGCTGCAGGACGCCCCCGGGCGGGCGCTCAACGCCTCCCTGCTGCGCCTGCGGGACACCGTGCACAACCTCACCCGCCAGGGCCTGGCAGGTACGGGCACCGCGGGCAGCCCAGGCTCCGAATGGCCCTAGCCGGGGCCTGGCTGGTTCAGGGGTGGGGGCAGGGCTAGGGTGGGACCTAGGGGCTCCGATCCGGGGGGGGCACAGGGGTGGGGGCGGGGTTAAGGTGGGACCCATGGCTCCAATGGGGGGGGGGGGAGTGGGAGCTCCTACTGGCACAGGGGGGCAGCTCTGACTCTGGGTTCTGTTGCAGGACCCCCCGGCCCCCCTGGACCCGAAGGCCCCATGGGAAATCCGGGACCCCGAGGCCCAGCGGGGGCCCCAGGCAAGGATGGAGAACAGGGCCCGATAGGCCCCCCAGGTGAGGAGCAGCCCTGCCCCACGGTGGGGGAGGGGAGTGGCTGGGCCCGTCGCAGGGTCATGGCACAAACTCAGTCGCTGCCCATGGCTGCCCCTCCCCCCGGGCCCCACGGCCTGTCACCCGCCCGCCCCAGTCACCCCCGCGCCACGCAGGGACCAGCCTGGGACAGAAGAACCCGGCCTGGCCCAGCTGATGGCTATGGGGGGGTGCCCCACACGTCCCGCAGCAATGGGGCTAGCTCCTAGGGGTCACGGTCCCTGAGCCACAGCTGGGCTGCCCCTCTCCCGCTGCCAGGGGCCTGTGCCCCAAACTCCCCATAGAGGAGACCCCGGCCCAGGCCAGGCGGTACTCGGGGTACCGGGCCCCTGGCAATGAGCCAACGTCCCTGCCACTCCACGTGCCTCCTTCCTGGGTGCTCTTCCCCCCCCCACACGCCACAGCACCCCCACCCTGTTCCCCCCACCCCTCTGCCCCCCCCCACTCACCTCTCCTCTCCCTTTCCTTGCAGGGTTCCCTGGCGAGCGAGGTG
Organism: Sternotherus odoratus; assembly: GCA_032164245.1. Lineage (NCBI taxonomy): Eukaryota > Metazoa > Chordata > Testudines > Kinosternidae > Sternotherus > Sternotherus odoratus. Next base: position 888,771 of record JAVMKO010000003.1, on the reverse strand, counting down.
AGGCTGTGGGGGGAGAGCCGGGGCGGGTGGCCGGGGGGTGGGGACTCGCCCTGCGGCGGGGTCTGCCCTGCAGCCCCCAGGAGCTGGATCAGAGCATGGGCAGTGGGGCCAGCCTGGTGGGGGGCCTGGGGTTTCCCCCGGGCACAGGGGGAGGTGGGGGTGGGTGGGATGGGAGCCCTGGGTGCAGGGGGGGATGGGCAAGGAGCTCGGGGGCACAGAGCTGGGAATGGAGGGGGGTCCCGGGGCAGGGAGGAGGCTGGGAATGGAGGGGGGGGGTTCTGGGACAGGGAGGAGGCTGCGGATGGGGGGGGTCTTGGGATGGGGGGAGGCTGGGAATGGGGGGGTCCTGGGGCAGGGGGGGAGGCAGGGGATGGGGGGTCCCAGGACAGGGAGGAGGCGGGGCATGGGGTGGGGGTCCCGGGGCAGGGGGGAGGCGGGGGATGGGGTGGGGGTCCCGGGACAGGGGGGAGGCAGGGGATGGGGGGGTCCCGGGGCAGGGAAGAGGCGGGGGATCGGGCGGGGGGTCCCAGGGCAGGGCGGAGCCTGGGAATGGGGGATCCTATGGGCAGTGGGCCAACCTGTCTCTCTGTGCCAGGCCCGGTGGGCGCGGCCGCCGTGGTGCCCAGAGTCGCCTTCTCGGCCGCGCTGACGTCCCGGCACGTGGAGCCCGGAACCGTCCCCTTCGACAGGCTGCTGGTGAACGACGGGGACGCCTACGACCCCTACTCCGGTGAGCAGCACCCCATGGCCAGCCCCACAGGGAGAGACCCCATGGCCAACCTGCCCCCACATCCCACAGGGAGAGACCCCACAGTGCCCCACAGCGAGAGACCCCATGGCCAACCCGCCCCCACGTCCCACAGGGAGAGACCCCATGGCCAACCCACCCCCATGTCCCACAGGGAGAGACCCCACAGTGCCCCACACTGAGAGACCCCATGGCCAACCCCCCCCCCCCACATCCCACAGGGAGAGACCCCACAGTGCCCCACGGCGAGAGACCCCATGGCCAACCCGCCCCCACATCCCACAGGGAGAGACCCCACAGTGCCCCACAGCGAGAGACCCCATGGCCAACCCGCCCCCACATCCCACAGGGAGAGACCCCATGGCCAACCCGCCCCCACATCCCACAGGGAGAGACCCCACAGTGCCCCACACCGAGAGACCCCATGGCCAACCCCCCCCCCCACATCCCACAGGGAGAGACCCCACAGTGCCCCACACCGAGAGACCCCCCCATGGCCAACCCTCCCCCCCACATCCCACAGAGAGAGACCCCACAGTGCCCCACACCGAGAGACCCCCCATGGCCAACCCCCCTCACATCCCACAGGGAGAGACCCCACAGTGCCCCACAGCAAGAGACCCCATGAGCAACCCCCCCCACGTCCCACAGTGAGAGACCCCACAGTGCCCCACACTGAGAGACCCCCATGGCCAAACCCCCCCCCCCACATCCCACAGGGAGAGACCCCACAGTGCCCCCACAGCAAGAGACCCCATGAGCAACCCCCCCCACACACATCCCACAGGGAGAGACCCCACAGTGCCCCACACCGAGAGACCCCATGAGCAACCCCCCCCCCCACATCCCACAGGGAGAGACCCCATAGCCAACCCCACAGTGTCCCACAGTAAGAGTCCCCCACATAGTCAACCCCATACAGTGCCCCCTGCTGGAGTTCCCCATAGCCAGCCCCCACAGACAGTGCCTCATACTCAGCTGGTGTGGGGGGAACTCACGGGCAGGGGGCTGACGCCCTGGTGTGGGGCAGGAACTGGTGTCCTGCTCGCACACCCAGGTCAGGAAGCCTCCCCTTGGGCTCAGTGGGGAGCAGCAGGAGGCTGGGTGGGGGGTTACGGTTACTGGCAGAGCTGGGGCTGGGCAGGAGCCCAGGGCTGGGCTAGCAAGGGGCTGTGGGGCAGGATTGAGGGCACTGATAGGGCTGTGTGTGGGGAGCTCAGGGCTAGCAGGGGGCTGTGGGTCAGGATTGGGGGCACTGGCAGGCAGGGCTGTGTGTGGGGAGGTCAGGGCAGGGCTGGCAGGCGGCTGTGGGTCAGGATTGGGGGCACTGGCTGTGACGGGGCTGTTCCTGGTGGGACCCCACTGAGAGCGCCCAGTCAGGACAAATCGCTCCAAAGGGGCAGTTACAGCCCCAGGCTGGGGTTTCTCCACCTCTAAGGCACCAAACCAGCCGAACAGAAAAGACTTTGGTTTTGCCCCACTGGCTAACCACAAGTCACACAAGCAATCCCCTTAGACACTCCAGCTTCCCAGTATCACCACCAGCAGCCACCTGTCCTGGGGATCAATGGTTATGAAAACCAATCCCCCAAATAAAGAAAACGGTTCTCCCCAATTCCAAAGAATCAGGCCCCAGACCCAGGTCAATCTACAAATCAGATCTTCCCACAAATCACGCTGGTGCCAACCCGTTAGAATCTAAAATCGAAAGGTTTATTCATAAAGGGAAAGATCTCGGTGGGAGCTGGAATTGGTTCAATGGAATCAATGACATCCAGTGATGGCAAAGTTCTTGGTTCAGGCCTGGAGCAGGGATGGACTAAACTGCAGGTTCAGATCCAGTCTCTGGAGAACAAACATCCCCAGCTGGGACGGGTCCCTCAGTCCTGTGTTCAGAGCTTCACTTTGTAGCGAAAGTTCCTCCCGAGTAAGAAGCCGGATTGAAGCCGAGATGGAGACGGGACGTCAGCCTTTGACAGCCTTTCCCAGAAGCAAGAACCGCTTTGTTCTCACTGTGGGAAAATGGAGTCTGGAGTCACAGGGGCAAGTCCCTGCCCCCTTGCTGAGTCACAGGATGTGTCGCCCCCTCTCAGTGGGTCGGTTGTGTGGCTGATGGTCCTTAATGGGCATCAAGCCGGCCAGGCAGAGCTGACACCAACTTGTCGGGGTGTCCCCGAGAAGCAGAGCGTGAGTCTGAGATACAGACAGTGGAGAGCCAATATTCAGAACTTTAAATACAAAAACAACACAGACCCCCCAGACAGCCTAGTCCTAACCCGCAAACCACAACCTGGCCCTAGACACCTCACCTGACCTTGTACACCAGAGTTGGTGCCACTACAGGACCTTGGTTGCAGAAATGATTGATGTGGTCCCAGATTATTTCAATAGTCACACTGGTCGAGCTGTGTGTGGGGAACTCAGGACTGGCAGGGGGCTGTGGGGTGGGGTTGGGGGCACTGGCAGGGGGCTGCGGGGTGGGAGTGGGGGCACTGGCAGGGGGCTGCGGGTGGGGTTGGGGGCACTGGCAGGGGGCTGCGGGGTGGGAGTGGGGGCACTGGCAGGGGGCTGCGGGTGGGAGTGGGGGCACTGGCAGGGGGCTGCGGGGTGGGAGTGGGGGCACTGGCAGGGGGCTGCGGGGTGGGAGTGGGGGCACTGGCAGGGGGGCTGCGGGGTGGGAGTGGGGGCACTGGCAGGGGGCTGCGGGTGGGAGTGGGGGCACTGGCAGGGGGCTGCGGGTGGGAGTGGGGGCACTGGCAGGGGGCTGCGGGGTGGGATTGGGGGCACTGGCAGGGGGCTGCGGGGTGGGAGTGGGGGCACTGGCAGGGGGCTGCGGGTGGGAGTGGGGGCACTGGCAGGGGGCTGCGGGGTGGGAGTGGGGGCACTGGCAGGGGGCTGCGGGGTGGGAGTGGGGGCACTGGCAGGGGGCTGCGGGTGGGAGTGGGGGCACTGGCAGGGGGCTGCGGGGTGGGAGTGGGGGCACTGGCAGGGGGCTGCGGGGTGGGAGTGGGGGCACTGGCAGGGGGCTGCGGGTGGGATTGGGGGCACTGGCAGGGGGCTGCGGGGTGGGAGTGGGGGCACTGGCAGGGGGCTGCGGGGTGGGAGTGGGGGCACTGGCAGGGGGCTGCGGGGTGGGAGTGGGGGGGCTGCGGGTGGGAGTGGGGGCACTGGCAGGGGGCTGCGGGGTGGGAGTGGGGGCACTGGCAGGGGGCTGCGGGTGGGAGTGGGGGCACTGGCAGGGGGCTGCGGGTGGTATTGGGGGCACTGGCAGGGGGCTGCGGGGTGGGAGTGGGGGCACTGGCAGGGGGCTGCGGGGTGGGAGTGGGGGCACTGGCAGGGGGCTGTGTGTGGAGAGCTCAGGACTGGGGATCGGGCTCATGGCATGCTCAGTTCCCCCCAAGCTCAAGGGGCAGCCCCCTGGGGCGTTGAGACCCCTGGGGGCCGCTCCTGCCCCACTGACGGGCTACCCCCGGCAGGTATCTTCACGGTGCCCGTGACCGGGCGTTACTTCATCAGCGCCGTGCTGACCGGGCACCGGGGCGAGAAGATCGAGGCCGTGTTGTCGCGCTCCAGCCAGGGCATCGCCCGCAGCGACTCGGGCGGCTACCAGCCCGAGGGCCTGGAGAACAAGCCGGTGGCCGAGAACCAGCCCAGCCCCGGCTCCCTGGGCGTCTTCAACCTGCTGCTGCAGCTGGAGGCGGGCGAGACGCTGTGCGTGGACCTGGTGACGGGGCAGCTGGCCCACTCCTCCGAGGAGCCGCTCACCGTCTTCAGCGGGGTGCTGCTCTACCCGGGCTAGTCCCCACCCCCCCGGGACGCTGCCCCCGGGCCCGGGCCAGGGCTCCCCCGCCCAGCCTCTAGGCCCTGGCAGCCGGCCCCTAGGGGGTGCAAAGCTGGGGGGCAGGGGGATCCCCCACTGCAGCTGGCCCGGCCTCTCTGGGGAGCTGCAGGAGACGTGGCTCCCTGAGCCTGGAGGGGCGGGGGGGGGGCCCAAGCCGGCAGCCCAGCCCCACGTGCTGCAGCTGGGCAGCGAGCCCCCCATGGAGCCCCCGCCCTCCGGAGCAGGGCAGCCCTGCCCGAATGAGCTGGGGGCTCTTGGCTCCCAGGCCCTGTGCCAGGGCTCCCCGGGGCCGGCTGCTGTGGGGGGCTCCAGGGACACTCCGGGCTGTGACCCCGCTGGGAGCCCCCCGGCCCGGGATGGGGGATCCCCCTCCCCTAAGCCAGCCCCTCCCCCACCCAAATCCACCGGGCACCTCCCTGTTATTTATCATCCTCTCGCGCCCATTCCTGCCCTCTGGGCACCCGCCTGCCACGCCCCTTCGGCCCAGCTCCCGCTCACCCGCTCAGCCCCCCACCACCCCGGCAGAGACCCAGCCCCCCCACGCCAGGGCCAGGGAGCGTCCGCGGGGCAGGCAGGACTAGTGGGCGGGGCCAGACCCCGTCCCACCACAGAGGGCCCCCGAGATGAGCCCGCGGGCAGCACCGCCCGCTCTGGGCCGGGCCGCGGGGCTCTGCGGGGGGGAGGGGGCTACCCTGGCACACGGCCAGCGCTGCCGCGGCATCTAGTTCATGTACGAATAAAGAACGTCACCGTGTTTTGTACCCTGTGGACCCGCCTCCTGCCTCAGCCGCCCCCCCCCCCCCCCCCGCCAGCCACCCCAGTGCCGCGGGAGGCTCCTCACCAGAGCAAGGCGCAGGGGAGCCGCTTTGCCTGGGGGTGCCCGACTCAGGCCAGATGCAGCCCCTGGGAGAGAAGTGCAAGGCCAGTGCCCAGCTTGTGTGGGGTGAACCCCCCCGGTACCTTACAGCCCCCCCCCCCCACCCCCCCGTACTGCCGAGCAGAACCAGCTTGGGTTGCCCCTTGTCACGGAGCGCCCGGGCGATGGTCTGGAACCGCTCCCTAGGAAGCCAGACCGGACTCCGGGTGGAGGGCCCCTTCTCCGTACACAGCCTGTTTCCCAGGCCAGGAGCTTCAGGGGTCCCCACTTCCACCTTCCTGGGTCTGACCTCGGAGCATTCAGCACCGTCTGCCCCTCCGTGTGCTTCCCCCAGCAAGCCCACCTGGGTGGGGTCCTGGGGGAGCCCATGGGTTCTGCACCCCAAATCCACAGTCAGACGTGACTCTCAGCCAGCCAGCAGAATAGACGGTTTATTTGAGATGTCAGGAACCATCCAACTCACAGCTTCTCAGTCCAAACAGGACCCCTCCGTCAGGCCTTTCTGGGGTGCCAGGAGGTGAGACCCAGATTCTGGGCTCCTGCTTCTCCCCCAGGTTTATTCGATGACTTGTAATCACAGACCATACAGTGAGCGTGAGCCTTCAGCTGGATCCATCTTGGGGCCAGAGAGCGAGTTCGCTTCTCTGCCTCTCCCAGCTCGACCCAGACCCAGACTGACTCAAACCCCCTCCCTGCTCCTTTGTCCCTTGTCTGGTTTCCCGGGCTTGAGGTATCACCTGACCTCCCTCCCCCACTTGGGGTCAGGTTACAGCTTCACCCATTAACACCTGCAGTGGCTTTGCTTTGCATCAGCTACACATTCCTTTCCCTCCACATAGACGCTCAAGAAATGCATAGGGGAAACTGAGGCACACACACAGTACTCCCACTTCATCACACCCCCACCCACCTGGCACAGCAGGGAGCCAGGAGCAGGCTGCCTGGAGTCACGCGGGGGCTCCAGGGAGTTTATTGCCCACCGCCCGGGGGGGGGGGGGGCAGGCCCAGGGCAGGTCCCCCAGCCACCCGAGCTGGCAGCTGCAGCGTCCGGCCTGGCCCCCCCGGGAAGACGATGCTCCTGGAGCCACTTTCAGGAACAGGCCTGGGGCCCTCTGCTCCACCCAGCGGGTCTGCCGGGCTGGGGCCCTGAGCCCAGGAGGGGCCAGCCCAGGGCCCCGTCCTCCCGCGGGCAGGGGGCACGTGCCCAGCTCCGCACCAGGGCAGCAGCCACCAGCAGGGCGTCCCCGGACCCCAGTCCTGAAGGTGCTGCTGGGCCGGGCCCCACGGCCGCTCAGAAATCCTGGTCCCAGCCCGAGAACTCCTCCTCGCCCGGCATCCAGTCCACCGAGAGGCGCTTGAAGTTGGCGTAGGGGGGCCCCTGTGGAGAGAGGACGCGGGGCTCAGTCCCGTCCCACGGCTCGGTCCCATCCCACGGCTCCCCCGCGGGGCTCGGTCCCATCCCACGGCTCCCCCGCGGGGCTCGGTCCCCTCCCACGGCTCCCCCGCGGGGCTCGGTCCCCTCCCACGGCTCCCCCGCGGGACTCGGTCCCGTCCCACGGCTCCCCCGCGGGGCTCGGTCCCGTCCCACGGCTCCCTCGTGGGGCTCGGTCCCATCCCACGGTTCCCCCGCGGGGCTCGGTCCCCTCCCACGGCTCCCCCGCGGGGCTCGGTCCCCTCCCACGGCTCGGTCCCATCCCACGGCTCCCTCATGGGGCTCGGTCCCATCCCACGGTTCCCCTGCGGGGCTCGGTCCCGGGTCCCCTCCCGCGACTCCCCCGCGGGGCTCGGTCCCCTCCCGCCGCTCCCTTGCAGGGCTTGGTCTCCTCCCGTGGTTCCCCTGCGGGGCTCGGTCCTGTCCCATGGCTCCCTCGTGGGGCTCGGTCCCATCCCACGGTTCCCCTGCGGGGCTCGGTCCCGGGTCCCCTCCCGCGACTCCCCCGCGGGGCTCGGTCCCCTCCCGCCGCTCCCTTGCAGGGCTTGGTCTCCTCCCGTGGTTCCCCTGCGGGGCTCGGTCCCGTCCCATGGCTCCCTCGTGGGGCTCGGTCCCGGGTCCCCTCCCGCGGTTCCCTCATGGGGCTCGGTCCCCTCCCGCGGCTCCCCCGTGGGGCTCGGTCCCCTCCCACGGCTCCCTTGTGGGGCTTGGTCTCCTCCCACGGCTCGGTCCCCTCCCACGGCTCCCCCGCGGGGCTCGGTCCCCCCCCCACGGCTCCCGCCTGCCCCACACGGGGCTCCCTGGCTTGTCACCCGCCCCGAGACACCCCCCCCAGCCTATCCCCCAAGGGGCTCCCGCAGCCACAGGCTGCCCCACAGCAGGGGCTGCTCTGCCCGGACTGTGCCACTTTGGGGCTGCAGGGAGTTTACTGCCCACCAGCCGGGGGGGGGGCATGCTTGGGGTAGTGGGGGGGGGGTTGTGCCGTGCCAGGCACCCCCCCGTCCTGTGGGCAGAGTGATGCAGCCCCTGGGGGCACAGCCCGGTATGGCAGCCCCACCCCCAGGACTCAGCCCATCACCCCTCCACACTGGGCCACCCCCCCGGACCCCTCACCTGCTTAAGCAGCGCCAGGGTGGGAGCAGGCACCTGCCGCAGGGCCAGACGTTTCCACTTCACCCAGCGAAACCACCTGGGGGCACGGAGAGTGTCGGGGGCGGGAGCGCCGGCCAGGGGGTCCCAGCTCCTCCAGCCCCATCTCACCCAGCTGGAGGGGGGAGGCCCAGCAGGGGGCGCTGTGGGGGGACGTGACCGGGGGGGGCAGGACCGGAGAGGAGAGCCCCCAGCAGGGGGCGCTGTAAGGGGCAGAGGGGTCGCCCCCAGTAGCGGGCGCTGTGGGGGGCAGAGGGGGGAGCCCCAGCAGGGGGAGTTGGAGGGGGTGGGGTTGGAGGGGGAGCCCCAGCAGTGGGAGTTGGAGGGGGTGGGGTTGGAGGGGGAGCCCCAGCAGTGGGAGTTGGAGGGGGTGGGGTTGGAGGGGGAGCCCCCAGCAGGGGGCGCTGTAGGGGGTGGGGTTGGAGGGGGCGCCCCAGCAGGGGGCGCTGGAGGGGGTGGCGTTGGAGGGGGCGCCCCAGGGGAGGCGCTGTGAGGCGGCGGAAGGGGGGGAGCCCCAGTGAGGGGGGGATGCTGGCCGTGGGGGGCTCCTCTCCTACCTGTGTTTCCGGATGCCGCGGATGCCGGTGCTGGTGTTGCCCAAGCGCTGCCCTGGCCGGTTCCTGCGCAGGGGCAGAGAAGAGGCTCGGTCGACCCCTGTCCCTGTCCCCTCCCCCCCAGCCCCCCAGCTCTGCCGCTGCCCCCCAGCCCCCCAGCTCTGCCCCTGCCAGGCGGGTTCACGGGTCACCGATCCACAGCTCAGCAACGGGCGGGCAGGGGATCTCCAGCCTGGTGCCCCCTCCCCTCCCCCCTGGGTAAGACCCTGGAGCCCCCTAAAACTCCACCTACCCCCCCCCCCGCAGCCCTGCCCCCCCACCCCCACCCACCGGCACAGCTTGGAGACCAGGGAGCAGGCGGCTTCGCTCAGGTGGGCCGGGAACGAGAAGACCCCGGCCAGGATCCTGCTGTAGATCGTCTGGGGCTCGGCGCTGTGGAACGGGGGCCTGGCGAGAGAGGGGGTGTCACGCAGCCGGCAGCTGCTCCCGGGACCCCCCCCCACCCTCTCCCCCCTCCATCACCTGCCAGCCGCTCCCAGGACCCCCCCCCCACCCTCTCCCCCTCTCCATCACCTGCCAGCCACTCCCGGGACCCCCCCCCTCCCCCTCTCCATCACCTGCCAGCCGCTCCCGGGACCCCCCCCTCCCCCTCTCCATCACCTGCCAGCCGCTCCCGGGACCCCCCCCTCCCCCTCACCTGCCAGCCGCTCCCGGGACCCCCCCCCACCCTCTCCATCACCTGCCAGCCGCTCCCGGGACCCCCCCCCACCCTCTCCCCCTCTCCATCACCTGCCAGCCGCTCCCGGGACCCCCCCCCCACCCTCTCCATCACCTGCCAGCCGCTCCCGGGACCCCCCCCCACCCTCTCCCCCTCTCCATCACCTGCCAGCCGCTCCCGGGACCCCCCCCCCACCCTCTCCATCACCTGCCAGCCGCTCCCGGGACCCCCCCCCCTCTCCCCCTCTCCATCGCCTGCCAGCCGCTCCCGGGACCCCCCCTACGCTCTCCCCAACCCAGCAGGCCGCTGCCAGATTCCCCCCGGAAATCACTGCACACTACCCCTCCCCTGCCTGACAGGACCCCCCGGGGACCCCCCACCCCTACCCCCGCTCGTCAACCACTCCCAGTACCCCCAGGGGACCCCCTATGCTCCCCCCGCCCAGCAGACCACTCCCAGGATCCCCCCTGAGGACCCCCCAGGCTCTCCCCCTCCCCCGCCCGGCAGGCCGCTCGGGGGCGGGGCAGCGCTCGGGTCCCTCACCGGCCCACCAGCATCTCGAAAACGAGGACGCCCAGCATCCAGAAGTCGACGGCGAAGTCGTGGCCCTCGTGACGCAGGATCTCGGGCGCCAGGTACTCGGGGGTGCCACAGAACGAGTAGGTCTTCTCCCCCCGCGCCAGCGCCTTGGCAAAGCCGAAATCCACCTGCCAAGGGGTGGGCGTGAGCCAGCAGAGCCCCCTCCCCCCGGCCTAGAGACCTGGGCTGGGGGTCGGCGCGCCGGCTGCGGGGGGCTGCTTGAAAGAGCCGGCTCGGCCGGGGCAGGGACAGGACATCCCAGCTCACGACCCCTTGGCAGGGGCTGGGCAGGGACCCCCGCTCGAGAGCAAGGCCTGGGAAGGGGCCCAGGGGTGTCTGCAGGAAGCTGGGGGCTCTCACCTGGGAGCTGACCGAGGAAGGGGGCCAGGAGCCCGAGCGTGGCCCAAGGGGGGGTCACTGAAGTGGGGCCGGGCTGGAACCGTCCGTGCCTAGGCCGTGGGCCAGGTGACCCAGAAACCCGCCAGCTGGGTGGGGGGCACTGATCCCCGAGGAGAGGACACGTCTCCCCAGGGTCTGTCCCAGCTGCCCGGAGCTCCCACGGTGGGGTGGGGAGCTGCAGCCCCAGAGACCCAGCCTAAGGAGGCGGTGGGGCTGCGTAGCTCACTGCGGGAGAAGAGCGGGGCCTGTAGGGGATTTGGCCCAGTGAAGGGCCCCTTCCAGACACTGTTCCCGGGCTGGGGCCCTAGCCCTGCCCTGTGGATCCCTGACAGAAGGTCTTTTCCCTCCCCTTAGCCCTCCATACTGGCACGAGTTCCACAGGTTAGTGCCATGCACAAAGGGCACCTTCTTTGACCACAGCACCATCGGGCACCTTTCCAGTTCACCAGCCATCCCCGGGACCAGGAGTTAATGAAATCCCAGGCTGATTGGCCCTAACCAGTCGATCCTTTCTGAGCTGAGGAGACCACCGTACCCAGTATTCCAGAGGTGGGTGCACCATGGATTTATATAAGGGCAATAAGACATTCTCCGTCTTCTTCTCTATCCCTTTTTGAATGACTCCTCACATCCTGTTTGCCTTTTTGACTGTCACCCCCCCCGGCCTGGCCCCCGTGGGGCTCCCGCAGCCAGTCTCCAGAGAACTATCCACCATGACCCCAAGATCTTTTTCCTGATTAGTTGTAGCTAAATTAGCCCCCATCATATTGTGTGTACAGTTGGGGTTATTTTTTCCACTGTGCATTACTTTACATTTATCCACATTTTGGGCTGGTCTCCACTACGGGAGGGGGGGGGGGCGGATTGACTGCAGATACACAACTTCAGCTATGTGAATCACGTAGCTGAAGTTTGCGTATCTCCAGCCGACTTACTGTCCGTCCCCATGGTGGCGGCAGGCGGCGGCGTGCTCCCCCGTCGACTCCAGCTTGCGCCTCCCAGCAAGCTGGATTTCCGCAGTCGACGGGACGCCGCGAGCGATCGATCGCTACCCGCCGATTTGGCAGGTAGTGAAGACATACCCTAAGTTTCATTTGCCATTTTGTTGCCCAATCATTTAGTTTTGTGAGATCTTTTTGAAGTTCTTCACAGTCTCTTTTGGTCTTAAGTATCTTGAGCAGTTTAGTATCATCTGCAAACTTTGCCACCTCACTGTTTACCCCTTCCTCCAAATCATTTATGAATAAGTTGAATAGGATTGGTCGTAGGACTGACCCTTGGGGAACACCACTAGTTACCCCTCTCCATTCTGAGAATTTACCATTTATTCCTACCCTTTGTTCACTGTCGTTTAACTCGTTCTCAATTCATGAAAGGATCTTCCCTCTCATCCCAGGATAACTTAATTTACATAAGAGCCTTTGGTGAGGGATCCTGTCAAAGGTTTTCTGGAAATCTAAGTACACTACGTTCACCGGATCCCCCTTGTCCACATGTTTGTTGACCCCTTCAAAGAACTCTAATAGATTAGTAAGACACGATTTCCCTTTACAGAAACCATGTTGACTTTTGCCCAACAATTTATGTTCTTCTGTGTGTCTGACAATTTTATTCTTTCCTATTGTTTCAACTAATTTGCCCAGTACAGACGTTAGACTGACTGGTCTGTAATTGCCGGGATCACCTCTAGAGCCCTTTTTAAATATTGGCGTTACATTAGTTATCTTCCAGTCACTGGGCACAGAAGCCGATTTAAAGGACAGGTTACAAACCCTAGTTAATAGTGCCGCAATTTCACATTTGAGTTCTTTCAGAACTCTTGGGTGAATGCCGTCTGGTCCCAGTGACTTGTTTACAGTTAAAATTTATCAATTAATTCCAAAACCTCCTCTTGTGACACTTCAATCTGTGACAATTCCTCAGATTTGTCACCTACAAAGGATGGCTCAGGTTTGGGAATCTCCCCAACGTCCTCAGCTGTGAAAACTGAAGCAAAGAATTTGTTTAGTTTCTCCGCAATGACTTTATCATCATTAAGTGCTCCTTTTGTACCTCAGTCGTCCAGGGACACCATTGGTTGTTTAGCAGGCTTCCTGCTTCTGATGTACTTAAATATTTTGTTGAGGTAACAAAGAGTCCTGTGGCACCTTAAAGACTAACTTTAATTAGTCTTTAAGGTGCCACAGGACTCTTTGTTACCTCTGCTATTCCAAATATTTTGTTGTTACCTTTTGAGTTTTTGGCTAGCTGTTCCTCAAACTCATTTTTGGTTTTTCTTATTACATTTTTACACTTAATTTGGCAGTGTTTATGCTCCTCTCTAGTTACCTCACTAGGATTTGACTTCCACTTTTTAAAAGATGCCTTTTTATCTCTCCTCTACCTGGTCATTAATCCTCAGTGGCTCTTGTTTAGCTCTTTGACCGTGTTTATTAGTTTGGGGTTTACATTGAAGTTGGGTCTCTAGTCTGGTGTCTTTGAAACGTGTCCATGCAGCTTGCAGGGATTTCACTCTAGTCACTGTACCTTTTAATTTCTGTTTAACGAACCCCCTCATATTTGCGCAGTTCCCCCTTCTGAAGTGAAATGCCCCAGTGTCGGGCTGCTGCGGGGTTCTTCCCCCCAGGGGGATGTTCACTGTTGTTATATTATGGGCACTGTTTCCGAGCGGCCCCGTTATAGTTCCCTCGTGGATCGGATCCTGCGCTCCACTTCGTGTGTCTGCCCCGTTCTCTTCCCAGTGCACCCTGACTGAGTGACCTCAGCTGGCTCCCACGGCACCATCGTTACAGCCGGCTGGGCAGGGGCTGGCGCCTGTTCGCTGCTCTGGCCACCGGGCAGGGAGCTGAGGTTCTAGGGCCCCGCCCGGCTCCCCCTGGCAGGAGGGCACAGTCCGGGCCTGGGGGGCGGCCCAAGAGCCCTACCTCTGCTTTGGCAGCCTCCAGCCCTCCCTGGCACCCACCCGGCTGGGAACGGGCCCTCCCTGCGCCCCGGGTCCTGCCCTTCGCCCCACCAGAGCCTCCGGGCCTCTCCCCAGTGCCAGGACTGGGGCAGCTCCCCCACAAGTGCCCCACTGGCTGCCCCCCGGTACCAGTTTGATGTAGCCCTGCTTGTCCAGCATCAGGTTCTCGGGCTTGAGGTCCCGATAGATGATCCCATTGCCGTGCAGGTAGTCGAGCGCCTCCACCACGCAGGCCGCGCAGAACACGGCCACCTCCTCCTCGAAGCAGCGCCTGGGGGGCAGGACGGCTCAGTGCCCACCTGCCCGCCCGGTGCCCACGGAACGGCCCTGCAGCCAGAGCCCCCGGCCTGACCCCTTTTACCTCCCGCCACAGGCCCGCCCGCACCGCCTGCCAGCCCGTCACATGGCAACCCCGTCTGTGCCGCCTGTCAACCCCGCCCCCCACCCTACACCAACCCCGCCACAGCCCCGCCCGCACCGCCTGCCAGCCCGTCACATGGCAACCCCGTCTGTGCCGCCTGTCAACCCCACCCCCACCCCCACCTCCACCAACCCCGCCACAGCCCCGCCCACCCCCAGCACCCACCCCCAGCACCCGCCACAGCCCCGCCCGCACCGCCTGCCAGCCCGTCACATGGCAACCCCGTCTGTGCCGCCTGTCAACCCCGCCCCCCACCCTACACCAACCCCGCCACAGCCCCTTCCGCACCGCCTGCCAGCCCGTCACATGGCAACCGTGTCTGTGCCGCCTGTCAACCCTGCCCCCCACCCTCCACCAGCCCCGCCCACACCGCCTGCCAGCCCGTCACATGGCAACCGTGTCTGTGCCGCATGTCAACCCCGCCCCCCCACCCCACCGCTACAGCCCCACCTGCACCACCTGCCAGCCCATCACATGGCAGACCTTTCTGTGTCGCCTGTCAACCCCACACCCCACCCTCCAGCAACCCTGCCACCCCGCCCACCCCCAGCACCCGCCATAGCCCTCCCCGCACCCCCCACCTCCAGCAACCCCGCCACAGCCCCGCCCACCCCCAGCACCCACCACGTCCCTGCCCACCCCCAGCAACCCCACCACAGCCCCGCCCACCCCCAGCAATCCCACCACAGCCCCGCCCACCCCCAGCACCCACCACGTCCCTGCCCACCCCCAGCACCCACCACGTCCCTGCCCACCCCCAGCACCCACCACGTCCCTGCCCACCCCCAGCAACCCCACCATAGCCCCGCCCACCCCCAGCAACCCCACCATAGTCCCGCCCACCCCCAGCAATCCCACCACAGCCCCGCCTGCCCCCAGCACCCACCACAGCCCCGCCCATCCCCAGTAACCATGCCATGGCCCTGTCCGCGCCCATCAACCCCACAACGGCCCTGCCCGCCCCGCCCATCCCCAGCACCCGCCACGGCCCCACCCGCACCACCTGCCAACCCTCTCCCCACCCACCAAACACCCACACCAGCCCACGTCTGCCACGACCCCCGGCGCTGCCACCTGTGTGCCCGCTGCGTCTGCCAGCCCCCCAGCCCCACGCCACCCCCCCACCACCACTCCGCGGGCCCCAGCTCCGTACACCTCACGCAGTTTGGTCCACAGCTCGCCCCCCTGGCACCACTCCAGCAGCATGTAGACGTACTGGCTGTCCTTGAAGGTGCCAAAGAACCTAGGGGAGAGGGCGAGAAGGGGTTAAATTGGAGCCTCCGACCCCCTGCCCATCAGAGTCTCCCTGCTGGCGCCCCCCCAGTTACCGCCTGTCACGTTGCTGGAATTATTTGGGATCATATAGATCATTGGAGCAACCCAGGTCCTATGGTGACACCAGGTCTTATGTGAAGGGGTCATAACAGGTGTCTATGGCCAGGTTATGGAGGGCGGATTATGAATATGCCACTGATATGTGGGTATCTGTCGTGTAACTAACGTTATGGATATTGGCTATATGGGGCCTGTACTTCAAACTGATACTTGGCTGCTGGGTGAAATCTCAGACAAGCTGCTGTTAACTTGGCTGGCCTGGCTGATGGGCCGTTAAGGGACATCAACCACACAATGGACTTTGTAAATGCCTGTCCACACCCGCGCTTCTCCAGGAATGTGACCTGCCTGGTCAGAAACTGAATCCTGGAGAGTCTGGTAATTGGACCATGTGACTATGAACCTCCATTTTGCAACCGGACTCTGCAATAGAAGGAGGAGGGTCTTGGCCCACAAGAGAGAGTCTATAAAAGCTGGAAGAAGCGTCCTCCATTTTGTCTTCCACCTCCAGCGTTCAGCCTGCCTTGTTTCCAGCTGTGGATGGAACTTTGCTACACAGGGGAACTCTGGCCAAAGGTGCTGACCCATCCCTGGAGGGGATGCTTTCCAGAGACTGTGATTTGAACCTGCAGTTAACTTTACCTTTGCTGCAAGCCTGAACCAAGAGATGTGCCATTACTGCATGTAATTGATTTCTTTTAACCATTCTTAACCCTCACCTAGACCTTTTTCCTTGTATAATAAACCTTTAGATTTTAGATTCTAACGGGTTGGCAACAGCGTGATTTGTGGAAGATCTGATTTGTATATTGACCTGGGTCTGGGGCCTGATTCTTTGGAATTGGGGAGAACCGTTTTCTTTATTTGGGGGATTGGTTTTCATAACCATTGATCCCCAGGACAGGTGGCTGCTGGTGGTGATACTGGGAATCTGGAGTGTCTAAGGGAATTGCTTGTGTGACTTGTGGTTAGCCAGTGGGGCGAAACCAAAGTCTTTTCTGTTTAGCTGGTTTGGTGCCTTAGTGTGGAAAAACCCCAGCTTTGGGCTGTAGTTGCCCCTTTTGAAGCAATCTGTCCTGATCTGACACTCACAGTTGGATCCCACCAGGAACAGCACCGTCACACCGCCCCAGTGCCCCCCACTCCCGGGGACAGACCCCCCAGTAACCTCCCCAGTACCCCCCCACTCCCGGGGACAGACCCCCCAGTAACCTCCCCAGTACCCCCCACTCCCGGGGACAGACCCCCCAGTAACCTCCCCAGTACCCCCCACTCCCGGGGACAGACCCCCCAGTAACCTCCCCAGTACCCCCCACTCCCGGGGACAGACCCCCCAGTAACCTCCCCAGTACCCCCCACTCCCGGGGACAGCCCCCACAGTAACTGCCCCAGTACCCCCCAGTCCTGGGGGCAGCCCCCCTGAGCAACCCCACCAGTGCTGCTCCGCCCCATGGGGCATCCCTGTGCTCGCTGCCCCCTGTGAAGAGCCCAGGTCCGGTGGCCCTGCCCCCCTGTGCTTGGCCCCCAGGCCAGGGCCCCCGGCGGCGCCTACCCCACGATGAAGGGGCAGCGGCTCCGCGCCAACACCCGCCGCTCGGTGCAGACGTGCTCCTGCTGCCGCCTCCGCACCACGTGGTCCTTGCGGATCCGCTTGAGGGCGAAGAGCTGCCCCCGGCCGCGGACCTGGGGGAAGCAGGGCGTGAGGGGGGCAGGCCCCGGGGTCCATTCCAGGCCAGGCGGGGCAGGCACACCCCCCCCCCCCCGGCGGCTCTGCCCCCCAGGACTGGCGCCGGCAACAGGGGCCACTTGCTCTCACCAGCTCGACTCTGCCAAAGCCGCCGATGCCCAGGACCACGGGGAGGCCCTGGTGCTGCCCGTCCTCGTAACGCACGGCGGCCAGGTCCTGGAGCCGCAGCGGGGCCGGGAGAGTCGCGGGGCCCGGGGCGCTGTGGGGGAGCGACCCACGGTGAGAGGCCGGACACACGGACAGTGCCCCCCCCATTACCCCCCCCCCCCGGCCTGGGGGAGTGACCCACGGTGAGAGGCCGGACACACGGACAGTGCCCCCCCCCACCATGACTCCCCCCCCGGCCTGGGGGAGTGACCCACAGTGAGAGGCCGGACACACGGACAGTGCCCCCCCCATTACCCCCCCCCCCGGCCTGGGGGAGCGACCCACGGTGAGAGGCAGGACACACGGACAGTGCCCCCCCCATTACCCCCCCCCCCCGGCCTGGGGGAGTGACCCACGGTGAGAGGCCGGACACACGGACAGTGCCCCCCCCATTACCCCCCCCCCGGCCTGGGGGAGCGACCCACGGTGAGAGGCCGGACACACGGACAGTGCCCCCCCCCCATTACCCCCCCCCCCCCGGCCTGGGGGAGTGACCCACGGTGAGAGGCCGGACACACGGACAGTGCCCCCCCCATTACCCCCCCCCCCCCGGCCTGGGGGAGTGACCCACGGTGAGAGGCCGGACACACGGACAGTGCCCCCCCCATTACCCCCCCCGGCCTGGGGGAGTGACCCACGGTGAGAGGCCGGACACACGGACAGTGCCCCCCCCCCACGACTCTCCCCCCGGCCTGGGGGAGTAACCCACGGTGAGAGGCCGGACACACGGACAGTGCCCCCCCCCACCATGACCCCCCCCCCTGGCCTGGGGGAGTGACCCACGGTGAGAGGCTGGACACACGGACAGTGCCCACACCCCCATTACCCCCCTCCGGCCTGGGGGAGCGACCCACGGTGAGAGGCCGGACACACGGACAGTGCCCCCCCCTCACCGTGACCCCGCCCCCCCCCCGGCCTGGGGGAGTGACCCACGGTGAGAGGCCGGACACACGGACAGTGCCCCCCCCCTCACCGTGACCCCGCCCCCCCCCCCGGCCTGGGGGAGTGACCCACGGTGAGAGGCCGGACACACGGACAGTGCCCCCCCCTCACCGTGACCCCGCCCCCCCCCCCAGCCTGGGGGAGTGACCCACGGTGAGAGGCTGGACACACGGACAGTGCCCCCCCCACCATGACCCCCCCCTGGCCTGGGGGAGTGACCCACGGTGAGAGGCTGGACACACGGACAGTGCCCCCCCCATTACCCCCCTCCGGCCTGGGGGAGCGACCCACGGTGAGAGGCCGGACACACGGACAGTGCCCCCCCCACACAATGACACCCCCCCCCGGCCTGGGGGAGCGACCCACGGTGGGAGGCTGGACACACGGACAGTGCCCACCCACCCCTGACCCCCCTCGGCCTGGGGGAGTGACCCACGGTGAGAGGCTGGACACACGGACAGTGCCCCCCCCCACCATGACCCCCCCCCCCCCCCGGCCTGGTGGAGCGACCCACAGTGAGAGGCCGGACACACGGACAGTGCCCACCCCCCACCCCCCATGACCCCTTGCTCCCCAGGGAGACACTCACGGCTCTGAGAGCTGCCTGGGCGTGGGGCAGAAGGGGCAGATCTCCTGGAAGTCTCTGTGGGGAGGAAGGAGACAGGAGGCGTTGTCAGGATGGCAGAGGGACCCGGCCCCTGGAACAACCTCTGCCCACAGGAGCCCCTGACCCAGACACAGGGGGAGGGGGGGCCAGAGATTAAGGGACTTGACCAGGCTCACATAGCCAATCAGTGGCAGCTCTGGGGAGAGAACCCAGGAGTCCTGGCTCCCAGCCCCCCCTACTCAAATCCACCAGACCCCCCTCCCCTCCCAGAGCCGGAGAGAGAACCCAGGAGTCCTGGCTCCCAGACCCCTGTGCTCTAACCACCAGCCCCCAGTCCCATCCCAGAGCCACGGAAAGAACCCAGGAGTCCTGGCTCCCGGCCCCCCCTGCTCCAACCCACCAGCCCCCACTCCCCTCCCAGAGCCGGAGAGAGAACCCAGGAGTCCTGGCTCCCCTACTCTGGCTCCAGTTCCTTTGGCTAACAGGCCTGTGGAGGAAGGGGGGCCAAGCCAGTCCTGGGCACTGCATGCCACGTCCGAAGCACCATCAAGTCCCCTCTGCCCCACGGTGCCCCCTGGCGTGGGGCTCCCGCCCCCTGGGCTGACTCACTCCTTGGTGACAGTGATGCAGGCGACCTCCCCGTGTGCCCGGCAGGTGGCCGTCCGGCGGACGTTGCTGCAGAGGAGAGAGGTCGTCAGGCGGGGGCTGTGCGGGTGCGAGGTGGGGACAGGACTTGGTGTCTCCACTGGGACGGGGAGCCGGTGGGTCTGCACCCCGAGAGTGGGCTGGGAGTGTCCGTGTGGGAACGGAGGGGGGGGGGAGCAGCAGGGAGTGTGCACACGTGCACGGGGCGTGTGCACATCGGGCTGTGAGCCCCCGCAGTGTGCGCATATCCGGGCTCCTGGTGTGTGTGTGTGTGTGCCGGGCCATGCAGTGTGTGTGTTGCACAACTGGATGCAAGATTGTGGTGTGTGCGGGTTGTGTGTGTGTATATAGGGGGGTGATGTTATTGACATGAACTGGGACCGTTGCACATACTGTCTGTATCTCAGACTCACGCTCTGCGTCCGGGGGACACCCCGACAAGTTGGTGTCAGCTCTGCCTGGCCGGCTTGATGCCCATTAAGGACCATCAGCCACACAACTGACCCACTGAGAGGGGGCGACACATCCTGTGACTCAGCAAGGGGGCAGGGACTTGCCCCTGTGACTCCAGACTCCATTTTCCCACAGTGAGAACAAAGCGGTTCTTGCTTCTGGGAAAGGCTGTCAAAGGCTGACGTCCCGTCTCCATCTCGGCTTCAATCCGGCTTCTTACTCGGGAGGAACTTTCGCTACAAAGTGAAGCTCTGAACACAGGACTGAGGGACCCGTCCCAGCTGGGGATGTTTGTTCTCCAGAGACTGGATCTGAACCTGCAGTTTAGTCCATCCCTGCTCCAGGCCTGAACCAAGAACTTTGCCATCACTGGATGTCATTGATTCCATTGAACCAATTCCAGCTCCCACCTAGACCTTTTTCCATTTATGAATAAACCTTTAGATTTTAGATTCTAACGGGTTGGCAACAGCGTGAATTGTGGTAAGATCTGATTTGTATATTGACCTGGGTCTGGGGGTGTGACGGGGCTGTTCCTGGTGGGATCCAACTGTGAGTGTCAGGTCAGGACAGATTGCTTCCAAAGGGGCAACTACAGCCCAAAGCTGGGGTTTTTCCACACTAAGGCAAACCAAACCAGCCAAACAGAAAAGACTTTGGTTTCGCCCCACTGGCTAACCACAAGTCACACAAGCAATTCCCTTAGACACTCCAGCTTCCCAGTATCACCACCAGCAGCCACCTGTCCTGGGGACCAATGGTTATGAAAACCAATCCCCCAAATAAAGAAAACGGTTCTCCCCAATT
This sequence comes from Sternotherus odoratus, assembly GCA_032164245.1. NCBI lineage: Eukaryota > Metazoa > Chordata > Testudines > Kinosternidae > Sternotherus > Sternotherus odoratus. Next base: position 868,408 of record JAVMKO010000003.1, on the reverse strand, counting down.
CCAAAGAATCAGGCCCCAGACCCAGGTCAATATACAAATCAGATCTTCCCACAAATCACGCTGTTGCCAACCCGTTAGAATCTAAAATCTAAAGGTTTATTATACAAGGAAAAAGGTCTAGGTGAGGGTTAGGAATGGTTAAAAGAAATCAATTACATGCAGTGATGTCAAATCTCTTGGTTCAGCCTTGCAGCAATGGTAGAATAAACTGCAGGTTCAAATCACAGTCTCTGGAAAGCATCCCCTCCAGGGATGGGTCAGCACCTTTGGCCAGAGTTCCCCTGTGTAGCAAAGTTCCATCCAGAGCTGGGAAGAAGGCAGGCTGAAGACTGGAGGTAGAAGACAAAATGGAGGACGTGTCTCGCCGGTTTTATAGACTTCCTTTTGTGGGCGAAGACCCCCCTCCTCCTTTGTGCAAAATGGAGGTTCATAGTCACATGGTCCAATTACCAGACTCTCCAAGATTCAGTTTTGGGCCAGGCAGGCGACATTCCTGGAGAAGCGCGGGTGTGGACAGGCTGTGACGGAGTAGGAATACTGTGTGTGTGTGCCTCGGTTTCCCCTATGAACTTCTTGAGTGTCTATGTGGAGGGATAAGGATGTGTAGTTGGTGCAAAGTAGAGAGACAGGGTAAGCAAGCAGGCAACGCCCTCCCCTCTCTGCAGGTGTGCATCCCAGAAGCTGTAATCTGACCCTAAGTGGGGAAGGGAGGTCACCTGACCCGGCTGAGCCAGGGGGGAGGAGGGGCTGGAGAGAGGGAGTTTCGGTTTGGAGTCTGCAGCTGGCTGGAGAGAGGTTTTTGAATCTGAAGCTGGGTGTGCAGAAGGGAGGCAGGCCCAGGCAGGGTCTGGCCTCCCTTGGGCCCCCAAAATGGATCCAGCTGAGGGGTTCGGGTACCTACAAGCTCGGTGTTAAACCATGTACCTGGAGACGAATAAACCTCTGTTTTACTGGCTGGCAGAGAGTCACGTTTGACTGTGGATTTGGGGTGCAGAATCCACGGGCTCCCCCAGGACCCCGCCCAGGCAGGCTCCTGGGGGAAGAGCACAGAGGGGCAGAAGGTGCTGAATGCTCCGAGGTCAGACCCAGGAAGGTGGAAGTGGGTACCCCTGAAGCTCCTGGCCTTGGAAACAGGCTGTGTACGGAGAAGGGGCCCTTCACCCGGAGTCCGGTCTGGCTTCCTAGGAAGTGGATCCGCCCGGGCACTCCGTGACACAGGCATTTACAAAGTTCATTGTGTAGCTGATGGTCCTTAACGGCCCATCAGCCAGGCCAGCCAAGTTAACAACAGCTTGTCTGAGATTTCACCCAGCAGCCAAGGATCAGTTTGAAGTACAGGCACCATATAGCCAATATCCATAACGTTAGTTACACGACAGATACCCACATACCAATGGCATATTCATAATCAGCCCTCCATAACCTGGTCATAGACACCTTATATGACCCCTTTACATAAGATTTGGTGCCACTATATGACCCTGGTTGCACCAATGATCTATACGATCCCAAATTATTTCAGTAACGTGACGGGGCCTAATTCTTTGGAATTGGGGAGAACCGTTTTCTTTATTTGGGGGATTGGTTTTCATAACCATTGGTCCCCAGGACAGGTGGCTGCTGGTGGTGACACTGGGAAGCTGGAGTGTCTAAGGGAATTGCTTGTGTGACTTGTGGTTAGCCAGTGGGGCGAAACCAAAGTCTTTTCTGTTTGGCTGGTTTGGTGCCTTAGAGGTGGAGAAACCCCAGCCTGGGGCTGTAACTGCCCCTTTGGAGCGATCTGTCCTGACCTGGCCTCTCAGTGGGGTCCCACCAGGAACAGCACCACTGCAGCATGCCAGGCCCCTGGTGTGCGCGTGTTGCACGCCTGGCTGCGAGTGTCTGGGTGGGCCCCTGGGTGCACGTGCCAGGGCCGGGGGGCTCCAGGGTGGTACCTACCGCAGCAGCGACAGCTCCCCGAAGTGCTCGCCGGCTCGCAGCACCCGGATCGGCTCCTCCCGCCCGTTCACGCGCCCTGCTGACCCGAACCTGCAGGGAGAGGGGGGCTGGGGCATCGCTCCTGGGGGGGCTGGAGTGGCGGGGGCTGTGGGGCTGGCAGAGGAGCCCAGTTCAGGGGGCTGGAAGGGCGGGGCAGGCGGCCCAGCGGCAGAGCAGGGAAGGGGACTGGCCGGAGGCGGGCTCTGGGCCATTGGGGAGGGGAGTGGGCAGGGGGCTGACCCCCAGCTGACTGCCCCAGAGGAAGATGTGAATGTGACCTGCCCAGGCTGGCTGGATTGAGGGGCTGCTGGGAGACAAGGCCCTGGGCTCGTTAGCCCGGCTGAACAGGGAGCCGAACCCAGGCGTCCTGCGCCCACTGCTCTGCTTCCCAAGAACGCCTGGGGCGGGGGCGGAGGGAGGGGGCATGAGCTGTTACCCCAACAGGCTGAGGAAGGGGAGGGGTTGTGCCCCATGCCAGGCAGGGGAGGAGAAGGGTCCTGCTCTGGGTCGGGAGGGAGGGGAGAGGTTGCGCCCCGGGCCAGGCAGGGGAGGAGAGGGGAGGGGTTGTGCCCTGGACGGAGAAGGGGAGAGGTCATCCCTGGGCTGGGCGGGGGAGGGTTACCCCCCCCCGGGCCAGGCGGGGGAAGGGGAGGGGTCACGCCCCGGGCCAGAAAGGGGGAGGGGAGGGGTCGCACCCCAGCCGGGCTGGGCGGGAGAGGGGAGGGGTCACCCCAGGGCCGGGTGGGGGAGGAGAGGGGTCGTGCCTCAGCCAGGCTGGGCGGGAGAGGGGAGGGGTCACCCCTGAAGCCGGGCGGGGGAGGAGAGGGGTCACGCCCCAGCCAGGCTGGGTGGGGGAGGGGAGGGGGTCATCCCCGGGGCTGGGCGGGGGAGGAGAGGGGTTGCGCCCCAGCTGGGCTGGGCGGGGGAGGGGAGGGGTCACCCCCGGGGCCGGGCGGGGGAGGGGAGGGGTCGCGCCCCAGCCAGGGCTGGGCGGGGGAGGGGAGGGGTCACCCCCGGGGCCGGGTGGGGGAGGAGAGGGGTCACGCCCCAGCCAGGCTGGGCGGGGGAGGGGAGGGGTCACCCCCGGGGCCGGGTGGGGGAGGAGAGGGGTCACGCCCAGCCAGCCAGCTGGGCGGGGGAGGGGAGGGGTCACCCCCGGGGCCGGGTGGGGGAGGAGAGGGGTCGCGCCCCAGCTGGGCTGGGCTCACCTCTCCTCTCAGGATGATGTAGAAGTTTTTCCCCTCGTCCCCTTGGCGAACAATCTCCGTGTCATGAGCGAACGTGCACTGCAGGACGGACACACGGACAGAGCCGTCATTGCGGGGGACACGGACACACCAGGGGGGTTAGGTGCGGGAGGGGGCGCAGGGCTGGGGAGTGGGTGGGGCCAGGGATGAGGGGTTTGGGGTGCAGGAGGGGGCTCAGGGTTGGGGTGTGGGAGGGGGGTGTCGGGTGCGGGCTCCAGGAGGGGGTTCCGACCTGGGGCAGGGGGGTTGGGGTGCAGGAGGGGCTCAGGGTTGGGGTGTGGGAGGGGGTGTCGGGTGCGGGCTCCAGGAGGGGGTTCTGACCTGGGGCAGGGGGGTTGGGCCCCAGCTGGGCGGCGCTTACCTCAGGCGGATCCATCAGTGGCCCAGTGGGGCTCAGGGAGGCTCCCTGCCTGCCCTGGCTCCACGTGGGTCCCGGAAGCAGCCTGGCCCAACCAGCTCCTTGGCACGGGGGGTTCGGCGGCTCTACCGCAGGTGCCCTCCCGGCAGCTCCCGCTGTTCCTGGCCAATGAGAGCTGCAGAGCTGGCGCTCGGGGCGAGGCAGCGTACGGAGCTTCCCTGATCACCCCCGGGAGGGGGGACACGCCGGCTGCTTCCAGGAGCCGCGCGGAGCCAGGGCAGGCAGGGACCCTCCTCAGCTCCACTGCGCCGCCAGACAGACTTTTAATGGCCCAGTCAGCGGTGCTGGCCGGAGCCCCCAGGGTCCCTGTTCCACCGGGCGTCCCCGGTCACCTGGCACGCGGAGGGACACACGGACAGGCCCAGCCCAGCGGGACAGACACACAGACCAGGCCCGGCCCCGAGGGACAGACACAGACCTAGACAAATTAGAGGATTGGGCCAAAAGAAATCTGATGAGGTTCAACAAGGAGAAGTGCAGAGTCCTTCACTTAGGACTGAAGAATCCCATGCACTGCTACAGACTAGGGACCGAATGGCTAGGCAGCAGTTCTGCAGAAAAGGATCCAGGGGTTACAGTGCATGAGAAGCTGGATATGAGTCAGCAGTGTGCCCTTGTTGCCAAGAAGGCTAATGGCATTTTGGGCTGTATAAGTAGGGGCATTGCCAGCAGATCGAAGGACGTGATCGTTCCCCTCTATTCAACATTGGTGA